>CM077078.1:137755343-137787603 GCA_039513925.1 Platanthera zijinensis | reverse complement strand
CTATCAAGTTTTTGGCGCCGTTGCCGGGGATATTTTTGCAATATTACGAAAGCATCGAACTAAAGGTCGTAACAGAAATCCCAAACACATAATTTACACCACCACCACCACCACAACAATTTTCATAAACCTTCCCCTTTGGAAGAGATCCTCGCTAAGTATATAAGCTCAAACGATGCTACTATTAGAAACTTAACAGATCAATGAAAAATTTAGAAAATCAGGTCGCCAACCTGCCAAGGCTCGCCAAGGCTTTTTATGAGAGACCACCTGGAACTCTTCCCTCGAACACCGAGCCTAACCCAAGGGAACACGCAAATGCGATTTCCCTTCTGAGTGGTAAGGTTGTTAACGAGCCCACCACAAGGGAAGAGCCAAGGGTGATTGTCCTCCTGTTTTTACTCCCCAGAAAAAATGAACAACCTAGATCTTGAAAAAGAAAAATCTACATTTGAAAAAAGAAAGGATAGCTCTATTATTTCTGATTCTGAAAAAGAAAAAAATGGTTTTCAAAATGATGCTCCAATTGTTCTAAAAGAATTTCCGCCACCTCCTTATTCCAGCTCACTTAGGAAGGAAAAACTAGACGATCAGTTTCACGCTTTCTTGAAATATTTAAACCAAATCCACATTAATTTGCCATTTCATGAAGCGCTTAGTCAAATGCCGAAGTACGCGAAATATCTGAAAGATTTATTAACATACAAGACGAAATTGGAAAATTTATCGCATGTAACGTTAAATGAAGATTGCTCGGCGGTCGTTAAAAACTCTACTCTTCCTAAAAAGATAAACGATCCGGGTAGTTTTTCCATTCCTTGCATCTTTGGTGATCTTTTCGTTAAACACGTGTTAGAGGATCTAGGAGCGAGCATCAACTTGATGCCTTTTTCTTTATTTAAAAAGCTAGGTTTGGGCACTCTCAGCCCTACACGCATGAGTATACAGTTAGTCGATCGTTCGATTAAGTATCCGTTAGGAGTTGTTGAAGATGTGTTAGTGAAGGTCGACAAATTCATCTTCCCGGTGGATTTTGTCATTCTGGATATTGAAGAGGACATCGAGGTCCCTCTTATCCTGGTCTACCCTTCCTAGCCACCGCTCGCACAATCATAAATGTGAGTGAGGGAAAACTTTTCTGCACGTAGGAGATGAGGAAGTAACATTTGATATTAATAAATCGATGAAAAACTCTTTACAAAATGATGACTCTTGTTTTTTTCATTGATGATTTAAAAGAAGACTCTATATTTCTCTCCAAATGATTTTTCTTCTTCTTTTTTGGACCCTCATCAACTATTTTTGAAAACACTGTTATTTACGTACAAGCAACATTCGAAAATGACTCTGATTTTGACAAAAAAATCTTATTTTTGAAAATGATGAAAATTTGCCAAATTATTTTGAAAAACCACCTAACCATGCAGAAAGAAAAAAATTATCACGATAAGAACTTCCGCCACCATAAAAATTTTAAACCAAGCGATCAAGTTCTTCTCTTAAATTCACGATTACGCATTTTCTTTGGAAAATCTAAATCTCGTTGTTCTGGACCGTTTGCGGTCAAGGATGTTTTTTTTTGATGGAACTGTGCTACTTTCACACCCCCGATAAGGGGGACTTTAAAGTTAATGGCCATAGACTTAAACTCTATTTCTCTAATGATTCGGTGACTCCTACAAAGGAGATTCTTCTTTTTGATTCTTAGTTTATTATTTTCTGATGGACATTTTTATTTCTGGACTTATGGTTATTCTTATTATTATTATTATGAAACTCTTTTATTCGGACCTTGAACTGTTGTAATAAAAAAACATTATCGGGCATCTGCCCACGGACTCTGTTTTTTTCTTTTTTTTTGTTCTTTCTACCGGAGGCCAATCAAGTCCATGATCGTGGTCGCCGCTCTGCCGCTGTTGATATCAGATGGATCAAGTCATACCTGCTGACGATCAAGTACTCTTAAAAGCAAGCACGGGGGAGCGACATCCGCCTTCATCTCACGAAGCCGGGGAAGTCCTGTTCATTTTATTTATTTATTTTCCTGCATTTTTCTTTTTCTCTTCTTCTCAGTACCCTTCTCTTTTTCTTTATATTTTCTTCATTGAGGGCAATGAAGAATTTAAGCAAGGGGGGGGGGGTCTAGTTTCTTTTCGTCTTTCTTTCTGTCTTTCTTCTTCCAAAAAGAAAAGAAAAAAAAATTATGTTTTATATTAGTATAGTATTTTATGTTATGTCATCAAAATCCAAAAAATTATAAAATATAAAATCCAAAAAAAAATTATTAAAAAAAAACAAAACTCAAAAAAAAAAAATCATGTGCTTAAATTGATTTGAAAAACAAAATCTAAAATTATTTCTATCGTTTTTTTATGTTTCTTCTAGTGATGTGTAGGCCCGTGCGGTTTTTGTAGTTCTATGTAGATTCCTTTGAAAATGTTTTCTAAACTTATCATTTTAGCATAGTTTCGTTCCATTAGTTTCTTTTTCTTAAATAGAGGCATCCGGTTTTTCAAATATAAGTTAACAATTTGTAGTTGCGTCTCTTTATTCGGTTAATTGCTTATGAATGGTTGCTGGGTATCATTTGCTCTTTTTCATTTGCGGGGTAGTCTTTCTTGGTGTCTAGAACTTGTACCAAGCTACTCTCGAAGCATTTGCGCCATTTTTATGTTCTTTAGAAATGATTTAGGCCACCATTTGAATAGTTTGAGCTTTTCATGCCCACCAAAAACAAAACCCTTGCAAAACAATTTTGGGCCTTTTCCTTTTTTTTCCTTGTTTTAGCTCCACCTTTCATTTCATGATGTTCACCAAAGCCAAATATCTTTCCTATTTTTTCACTATAAATTTGAGCTTAAAAATTATTTTTTGTGGAAGGGTATTATTTTTGAAATGAATAGGAAATTCTCAAGCTTATTTTTGGAGCTTTATTATCAAATGTTATCCAAAAGAAAAAAAAAATTGAGAAAGAAAAGTGAAAAAAATCAAAATAAAAAAAGAATGCAAAAAGTTTATGTTTGGCCAAGTTTATAAAAGAAAAATTTTCATGGCCTTGTTTTGTTGTTTCATATTGGAGAAATGACATACTGTTATTTCTCATTTTTATTATGCTTTATTTATTTTTGAGCTTACCTTGGTTTAGTGCCTAAAACCTTCATGTTTATCTTTGATTCCACTTCCTAATCATTTACCTAAGCCAAGTTTTAATGCCTAGTAGAAGTCCTAATGATCTTAGAACTTAATTTCACGTAGTGGAGAAAGTGTAAACGTACAAGCCTATGGCCACCATCATTGATGGATTTCTTTGGAGGTTATCTTGGAGTGTTTTGGGGTTAATGTTTATCTAGTAACCTAGTAGTTTGTTAATGCGCCGTTTATTTAGAACCTCTACTTTTGTTGTCCTTATTTTCATTTATTTGGATGCCTTGCTTTTAAGATTTAGAAATTAGTAGACTTTTCTTATGTTTTAATGAGATTTTTAAGGTTCCACTTTCAAATTCTCACCCCACTAGTTGGTAACTTGAATATTAGGAATGTTTAATTTTTCTTGTTTTGTTTTTCTTAATTATGGAACCTAAAAATATATATATCTTTTGCTTTCTTTTTGTTTTTCCCTAGTTCCTTATTTCTATTTGCTTGAGGGCAAGCAAATGTCTAAGCATGGGGAAATTTGATGACTAGTTTTAGTCATCCTTTTTGGGGTACTTTAGTAGCTTAAATCCCTTATTATTATTATAATTTTATGTTTTCATATGCTTGTATGTTGTTGTTGTGTTATTCTTTATAAATCTATAGTTTTATTTTATGTTTGGTTGTTATTTTATGTTATGTTATTTGTTTAGTTCTATTTAAACTTATATCATGATATAACTAATGTTTTGTTTTTATTTCATTTTGTAGGTTTGGGCCGACCCCTCCCTATAGTGCAGCTCAAGCCCTTCAACAAGCAATGGAGCAGCTCATGTGGCCGGCCCTCCACTTGTAGTAGCCTACAACCTAAACCCGAGCCCTACATGAAGCATCAATAGCAGCCCGGCCCCCTCAAAAGCCCATGCAACCCGAGCCTTTTGGAGCAGCTATTCAAGCAACTCGAGCATGAAGAATTAAAGCCCATGCAGCCTACATTCCTCTACCCGAACTCCAAGCAGCCCCCCTCTTTCTTTAAATGCCATGCATGAATAATTTCATGCATGGCCGGCCACCTATTATCTCATGCATGCATCTCCCTCTCTCCTCATTAAATCCAAATCCATTCATTCCCCTTATTATGGCCGGCCACCCATTATTTCATGCATGCATTTCTATCTCAAACATGACCGGCCCCTCTCCTTTTCCCCCTTCTACAAGCTTCCATGCATCCCCCCATCTTATTTTTTTAAATGTTATACATGCATCTTCTCTTTTCTCTCTCCACTTTATTAATGCATGCATGAATCAACCCCCCTTGATGTGGCCGGCCACCCCTTTGTATCCTCTCTTCATTTTCCATTCTAGAATCTTCCCTCTTCATCTATAAAAGGAACCCATGTCCCATGCTTTTAGAGGTTGGCTTTTGGAGAGAGCTTTTGGAGAGTACAAGTCAAGAGAGTGTTTTTCATTGTAATTTTCATTTCTAGTTAACTTTTCATTGTAATCTCATTTTTTTTAAGTAACATCATTTTGTTCAAGCTATTGTGTTCTTTCATTCCTTTTAGTATTAAAAAAATATGAAATCTTCTTCTCTTATTTTGTCTTCCTTTTCAATCATGCTTAGCTAATTTTCTTTTAGCATTTGATCATGAGGATCCATGATTTGAGATGAGAATTACTTTTATTCCATAGTTTTATTTTTTCTTAATTCTACTCGGTCCTTCTTTGATTTTTATTTCGTCGACTCCGTATTTCTGGTATACGGTAGTAGGCTTATGATCTCATATTCGAGTAGCCGAGAGGCTCAAGGATGTGAAAGATCACTCAAAGAAGGAAGGAGTTGAACGCAACCCTAGAGATAGGAGGACGTAAATCTTCCGGATTGGAGTCAAATCTAATAGTGCGGATATCTTTGATAATGCAACTTTAGGCTTCTTTGGTTTGTAATGAGATTTTGATCAAAGAGTCTATAAGTTAGGAGGCCTAATGCTCTAGCGAGATTTTGTCTAATTTTCGGATCCGTCATGGCCGAGTTGGATTTGCAAATTTAAAACTATGCCCTTTTATTTTTTCGTTTCATTTCATGGTGAATCAATGATCAAATGCTAGTTTTTTTATATAAGTTTTCGTCTCGCAATTTATCGTTCGTTTTACCTTAAAAAAAATTCTCAAAATCCAACTATTTTTCGGCAGGATAATATTTCAAGCATGAGTAGCAGTAATTGACAACCCCGTGTTTAAATACGACCTTGGTACTACAATTCGATAGGTACGCTTGCCTGTTTGGGTTTAGCCTATTTGATAAGTGTTCATATCATTTTTAATACGATTTAATTCATGCATGAATCTCTCCCATCATGTGGCTGGCCACTCTCTTTCCCCCTTTTATTTTATTTCTTTTATTTCACATTCACCCCCTCTTTCCCACTCAAATACATGCATCTTGCCACCTTCCTTCTCTTTCTCTCTTCATTATTTCATCCTCTCTCCTCATTATTGCAAAAACTTGATGGGCTAAACCCGAACAGGCAAGCGTACCTGTCGAATTGTAGTACCAAGGTCGTATTTAAACACGGGTTTGTCAAAATTATGTGAAGAAATATCAAGGTCGGCCACATGATGGTATAGATTGGCCACATTATTTTCTCTAATATTATTTCATCCTCTCTCCTCAGTATAGATTGGAGAATATGATTTTCTCTAATATGTCAAAATTCAAAAAAAATGAAAAATGTCAGAAAAATCAAAAAATATAATAAACCTCATGCTTAGCTTTTTGTTATTTTCAGAAATTTAGCTTGAGTTTGTTTATAAGCATTTTTATTTGCTAATCTTTATTTCATCATGTTTAGTTAAATTTAACTTTTAGTGATTTTGTTTTGAGGATAATCTTATGGTTTTAATTTGTTTACAGTAATCTATTGAGCACTTTTTCTCTTTTATTTTAAATAGTTTCAATTTTGTAGTAATTTTGCTAAACAATTTTGGATTCTAATTATTATTACTTCATGCTTTTAGATTCTTAGGAAATCTCAATCTACTAGTAGTTGCTCTCTAGTATTTTAGTTTATTTTCTAAATCTTGTTTAACCCCTTATCCCTTATTCCCAATTCTCTTTTTCTTTTTTTATTATTTGTTAGATCATATGTCATGGGAATAAGGAGATGTTAGTTCCTTATTCTCTGGTACACATATGCAACCCAAAACGAAGAGAGGAATAAAAAGTTCATATATGTCGGGGGAAGTGATAGGATGTTAGTCTATCATTTTCTGGTATTACATATAGATATTATTTAAAAAAAAAACAAAATTGTGTGGGGTGTGAAAAGAAAAAAAATTTTATGATCACCTCCAATCAAAGACCTCTTCATGTTAATTTCCTCCCCAAACCCCTTAGCCAATATCATTATCTTAGTTTTAAAATTAAAATATGTTGAGAGCATAAGTAGTAGGTTGTCTTCGTCCTTAAGTTTCGTTCAAGTTATGGTTTTTATAATCCCAATCTAACCTTGTTTGCACTTTACTCCATTTTGAATGATAGTTAATTTATTAGAGAATTTTTGGCTAAATTCTTCTCTCTTTTCACTTTAATTTCATAATTTAGGACTTGATTTTTAAATCCCTAAATTTTAATTTTTTCTAGATTTTGATGTTAATAAATTTTTAGTTTAATTGAAATTTTATAATGTCTTATAAATATTTCTCTTTCTTTTGCTCTGGAATAGCAAAGGTCTAAGCATGGGGGAGTTTGATGACTTGTTTTAGTCATCCTTTTTTGGGGTAATTTAGTAGTCAAAATTCCTAAGTTTTATTATAATTTGGTGTTTTTGTATGCTTAGTATGTTATTTTATAAGAATCTATAGTTTTATTTTATGTTTTGTTGTTATTTTATGTTATGCTTATGTTATTGTTATGTCTAGTTTTATCTTTAAATATTATTATCTTTGTTATAGTTTGGGTTTACATGACTAATGTAATGTTATAATGATTAATGTTATGTTTATTTTGTTTTGTTTTATTTCTTATAACTAGTTAATAGTATGATTAATGTTATGCTTTATGTTTAGTTTGATTTAAATTTATAACATGATATGTTGTTATAATAAGTGTCTAATGTTTTAATTAATATTGTGTAGGTTCAAGCCCAAGCACAAGTCCAAGCCTCCTTCAAGTCCACACCATGCAGCCCGGCCACTATCTAATGTATTTTGTGCAGCCCGACCACTTATCCAACATAGCCGAGCCTATAAGCAGTCCTACCCGAGCCCTTAAGTGCAGCCCACAACCTCAAACCCGAGCCCTTAAATTAAAGCCTATACAAAGCCCATTTTATCCATGCAATGGTCGGCCACCTCATGTATTCCCTCTCCCCACATCATTTAATTCATGCATGAATCTCTCCTATCATGTGGCCGGCCACTCTCTTTCCCCCTTTTATTTATTTCTTTTATTTCACATTCACCCCCTCTTTCCCACTCTCATGCTTGCATCTTGCCACCTCACTCATGTATTCTCTCTCCCCACTAAT
Source organism: Platanthera zijinensis (assembly GCA_039513925.1). Classification (NCBI taxonomy): domain Eukaryota; kingdom Viridiplantae; phylum Streptophyta; class Magnoliopsida; order Asparagales; family Orchidaceae; genus Platanthera; species Platanthera zijinensis. Next base: position 137,779,942 of record CM077078.1, on the reverse strand, counting down.
ATTATTTTCTCTCCACTTTATTCCTAATCCATTCCCCCTCCTTCATGTTTAATTTTCTTTTCATTTTCCTAAAATACAATGCATGCATGCAGCATTCTCTCTCTCCATCATTGAATATCATGCATGAACTTTCCCCAACATGCAGGGCCGACCACCCCTTTTTCTCCCCCATCTAGATCCTTCTCCCTCTCCTATAAAAGGAACCCCTTCCCCTTCTTGTTGAAGTTAAGTAGTTTTAGTCTAAAATAGTTTAGAGTGAAGTTTTGTAGAGAGTAAGAGAGAGTTCTTTCCTTATTGTTGTTGTTCTCTTCCTTTTAGTAGATTAATTGTCTTGTTATAAATTTTGTACCTCTTTTATTTAAGTAATGCAAATATCATTTCCTTCTCTTATTCTCATTTCCTTTTTCATTATGCTTAGCTAGTTCTTTTTGTGCTCGATCGCGATGATCTTTGCATTTTTTGCATTTGTATTATTCTATTTTTTATTCTTCCTTGATTTGTTTTGTATCGACTCCGTATTGCTAGTATACGGTAGTAGGTATCCGATCTCATATTTGAGTAGCCGAGAGGCTCGTGAATATGAAAGATCACTCAAGGAAGGAAGGAGTTGAACACACCCCTAGAGATAGGATGACATAAATCCTCTGGATTGGAGTCCAATCCAATAGTGCGGGTCACTTCGATAATGCGACTTTAGGCCATTTTGACTTGTAAAGAGATTTCGGTCAAAACGTCTACAAGTTAGGGGATTTAATGCTCTAGCGAGATTACTTCCTAATATCGGATCCGTCACGGTCTTAATAGATTTACAAAATGCTAAACTAATTTATTCCGTTATTTTATTTCAAAGTGAATCGTCGATCGAGCACTTTTCTCGTAATAGTTTATTTTCCCTTTTTTAACTTAGTTTTTTTTCATTTTCAAAACTCATTAATCGTTCGGTAGAATAATAGAGTCGTTGTGAGTAATAGTACTTGCCTGCCCCGAGTTTTTATACGACCTTGATATTTTTCATATCCTATGCTATATTTCGATAGGTACACTTGACTTAATCTCTCCCATCATGTGGCCGACCTTGATATTTTTCATATCCTATGCCAAAAACTTGATGGGCTAAACCCGAACAGGCAAGCGTACCTGTCGAATTATAGTACCAAGGTCGTATTTAAACACGGGGTTGTCAAAATTATGTGAAGAAATTTCAGAAAACGAAGAGGAAAATTTCATTGGAAGAAATGTTGGAAAGGGAAAGGGAAGAGTCTTCATTTAGAACGTCAACAAAAAAATAAGAGTCATCATTTTTTAAGGAGTTTTTCATGGATTGATTTATGGAAAATGTGACCTCATCATCTCCCACACGCAAAAACACCTTTCCGTTACTAACGTCTATAACTGCTCGAGAGGTGGCTAGAAATGGTCGTCTAAGTATAAGAGGAACCTCGACGTCCTCTTCAATATCAAGAATGATAAAATCCACCTAGAAGATGAATTTTTCGACCTTTACTAGCACGTCCTCAACGATACCTAGTGGATACTTAATAGACATATCAGCTAATTGGATACTCATTCTTGTAGGGCTCAGAATGCCCAATCCTAACTTCTTAAATAGTGAAAAAGGCATCAAATTGATGCTCGCTCCTAGATCCGGTAAGGCGTGTTTAACGAACAGATCACCAAAGACGCACGGAATGGAAAAACTACCCGGGTCATTTATCTTTTTAGGCAGATTAGAATTTTTAACGATTGTCGAGCATTCTTCATTCAATGTTACATGTGATAAGTTCTCCAATTTCGTCTTGTTCGTTAATAAGTCCTTAAGATATTTTGCGTACTTCAGCATTTGACTAATCGCTTCATGAAATGGCAAATTAATGTGAATTTGTTTGAACATTTCAAGAAAGCATTAGTACTGATCATCTAGTTTGTCTTTCTTAAGTCTAGCCGGATAAGGAGGTGGCGGAAATTCTTTTAGAACAATCGGAGCATCATTTTGAAAACCATTTTTTTTTACAGAATTAGAAATAATGGAGCTATCCTTTTCTTTTTCAAAAATAGATTTTTCTTTTTCAAGATTTAAGTTATCACTTTCCGTGGGGGTAAAAACAGGTGCGACAATCACCCTTGGCTCTTCCCTTGTGGTGGGCTCGTTAATAACCTTACCGCTCCGAAGGGAAATCACATTTGCGTGTTCCCTTGGGTTAGGCTCAGTGTTCGAGGGAAGAGTTCCAGGTGGTCTCTCGGAAAAGGCCTTGGCGAGTTGGCCGACTTGATTTTCTAGATTTTTCATTGGTCCTGTTAAATTTCTAATAGTGGCATCGTTCGAGCTTATATACTTAGCGAGGAGCTCTTCCAAAGAGGAAGGTTTTTGAAAATTTTGTTGCGGTGGTGGTGGTGGTGTAAAATTGTGTGGTGGGCGTACGGCGTTAGCGTTATTACTCCACGAGAAATTAGGATGGTTACGCCATCCGGGGTGATAAGAATTAGAAGAAGAATTAAAACCAGGCGGAGAAGAAAAATTCGGAAAGCAGAAAAATTATTTGCAGAAACATTTTGAGCAGGCCTGGGTATGTTCTACAGATAATCCACCTGCTCGGCGCCAGCAACATTTTCATATACCTTAGCGGCGGAGGGAGAAGTCAACTCCAAGATCTTCTTGTTTAGCATTTCCACTTGCATTGCCAGTTGCGTCACCGAATCCACTTCAAAAATACCTGCAGGTTTAGATGGGCGAGACCTAGACGAATTCCACTGATAAGTGTTCATCGCCATGTCATCGATAAGCTCAAGAGCGGCTTCTGGAGTTTTGCGGTCTAAAGAACCAGCAGAAGCGGCATCTATCATCTGCTTAGTTTCTTGATTTAGCCCATTATAAAATGTCTGGACCTGCAACCATACAGGCAGAGCATGGTGTGGGCATCTACTCAAAAGCTCTTTGAACCTCTCCCAAGTATCATAGAGGGTCTCAGAAACAATTTGAGAATAAGAGGTGATATCATTTCGAAGCTTAGCAGTTTTAGCGGGGGGGAATAACGAGAGAGAAATTTTCCAGTTAAAATGTTCTAAGTAGTGATTGATCCTCTTGGAAAAGAACTCAACCACTGTTTGGCTTTGGTTCTTAGGGAGAATAGGAAGAGTCTTAGCCTTATAGAATCGTCTGAAACACCATTAATCTTAAAGGTGTCACAGATTTCAAGAAAATTGGCAATATGCAAGTTCGGATCTTCATCTTGTAATCCGTCGAACAGTACATATTGCTGCACCATTTGTATGATGCTAGGCTTAAGCTCGAAGTTATTGTTCGCAATCACAGGTCTAATAATACTGGTCTCTGTCCCTTCCAAGTTGGGTCGAGCATAATCGGACATAGTCCTTTGCTGAGCCATTCCTGGGTTAGGGTCTCCCATCTCAGAATTAAAATTACAATCCCTGTAGGAATCCTCAACAGCTGTTTGAGAAGTGGAAGCCCCGATTCGTAGTTGTCTCCGAAAGGAGCGTTCGATTTCCGGGTCCAAATCAACAAGTAGCGACGGATTCGCTCGGGTCATGCACTAGCAAAGAAGACGAAGGAGAATGAAAAAGAAAACTTGAAAAAGAAAGAAAAAGAGAAGAAAGGATTTTTTTTTGAATAGATTTTTTTACGTCTTAGCTCTCGAACTTCCCGAGGACTACCCGGTGAAGGGTTCGCCCGGTACTAGGTAAAATTGTGGCGCTTAAAGCCCCTTACCCTTTTCGAGAGAATTAGGTGGGGTAGAAATAAAGTGAAGTGGGTTGATTATAAATATTTAAATATATAAATAAATTTTTTTTTGATTTTTTTGTAGAATTAATAGCGCAAGCGTTTTGAAAATATTGACGAGAAAACTCCCCAGCAATGGCGCCAAAAACTTGATGGCTTAAACCCGAACAGGCAAGCGTACCTGTCGAATTGTAGTACCAAGGTCGTATTTAAACACGGGGTTGTCAATTACTGCTACTCACGCTTGAAATATTATCCTACCGGAAAATAGTTGGATTTTGAGAATTTTTTTTAAGGTAAAACGAACGATAAATTGCGAGACGAAAACTTATATAAAAAACTAGCATTTGATCATTGATTCACCATGAAATGAAACGAAAAAATAAAAGGGCATAGTTTTAAATTTGCAAATCCAACTCTGCCGTGACGGATCCGAAAATGAGACAAAATCTCGCTAGAGCATTAGGCCTCCTAACTTATAGACTCTTTGATCGAAATCTCTTTACAAACCAAAGAAGCCTAAAGTTGCATTATCAAAGTGATCCGCACTATTGGATTTGACTCCAATCCGGAAGATTTACGTCCTCCTATCTCTAGGGTTGCGTTCAACTCCTTCCTTCTTTGAGTGATCTTTCACATCAACGAGCCTCTCGGCTACTCGAATATGAGATCATAAGCCTAATACCGTATACCGGAAATACGGAGTCGACGAAATAAAAATCAAAGAAGGCCCGAGTAGAATTAAGCAAAAATAAAACTATGGAATAAAAGTAATTCTCATCTCAAATCATGGATCCTCATGATCAAATGCTAAAAAAAATTTAGCTACGCATGATTGAAAAGGAAGACAAAATAAGAGAAGAAGATTTCATATTTTTTTAATACTAAAAGGAAAGAAAGAACACAATAGCTTAAACAAAATGATGTTACTTAAACAAAATGAGATTACAAAGAAAAGGGAACTAGAAATGAAAATTACAATGAAAAACACTCTCTTGACTTATACTCTCCAAAAGCTCTCTCCAAAAGCCAACCTCCAAAAGCATGGGACATGGGTTCCTTTTATAGATGAAGAGGGAAGATTCTAGAATGCAAAATGAAGAGGGAATACAAAGGGGTGGCCGGCCACATCAATGGGGGGTTGATTCATGCTTGCATTAATAAAGGGGAGAGAGAAAAGAGAAGATGCATTTATAACATTTAATAAAATAAGATGGGGGGATGTATGGAAGCTTGTAGAAGGGGGAAAAGGAGAGGGGTCAGTCATGTTTGAGATAGAAAAGCATGCATGAAATAATGGGTGGCCGGCCATAATAAGGGGAATGAATGGATTTGGATTTAATGAGGAGAGAGGGAGATGCATGCATGAGACAATAGGTGGTCGGCCATGCATGAAATTATTCATGCATGGCATTTAATGAAAGAGGGGGCTGCTTGGAGTTCGGGTAGAGGAATGTAGGCTCCATGGGCTTTAATTCTTCATGCTCGGGTTGCTTGAATAGCTTCTCGAAAAGGCTCGGGTTGCATGGGCTTTTGAGGGGGCCGGGCTGCTCTTGATGCTTCATGTAGGGCTCAGATTTAGGTTGTGGGCTGCTGCAAGTGGAGGGCCGGCCCAAACCTACAAAATAAAATAAAAACAAAACATTAGTTATATCATGATATAAGTTTAAATAAAACTAAACATATAACATAACATAAAATAACAACCAAACATAAAATAAAACTATAGATTTATAAAGAATAACACAACAACAACATACAAGCATATGAAAACATAAAATTATAATAATAATAATGAATTTAAGCTACTAAAGTACCCCCAAAATGGATGACTAAAACTAGTCATCAAATTCCCCCATGCTTAGACATTTGCTTGCCCTCAAGCAAATAGAAATAAGGAACTAGGGAAAAACAAAAAGAAAGCAAAAGATATATATATTTTTAGGTTCCATAATTAAGAAAAACAAAACAAGAAAAATTAAACTATCCTAATATTCATGTTACCAACTTGTGGGGTGAGAAGTGCACAATAGAAAATTTGAAAGTGGAACCCTAAAAATTTCATTAAAACATAAGAAAAGTCTACTAATTTCTAAATCTTAAAAGCAAGGCATCCAAAAAAAATTAAAATAAGGACAACAAAAGTAGAGGTTCTAAATAAACGGCGCATTAACAAACTACCAGGTTGCTAGATAAACATTAACCCTAAAACACTCCAAGATAACCTCCAAAGAAATCCATCAATGATGGTGGCCATAGGCTTGTACGTTTACACTTTCTCCACTACGCGAAATTAAGTTCTAAGATCATTAGGACTTCTACTAGGCATTAAAACTTGGCTTAGGTAAATGATTAGGAAGTGGAATCAAAGATAAACATGAAGGTTTTAGGCACTAAACCAAGGTGAGCTCAAAAATAAATAAAGCATAATAAAAATGAGAAATAATAAGTATGTCATTTCTCCAATATGAAACTACAAAACAAGGCCATGAAAATTTTTCTTTTATAAACTTGGCCAAACATAAACTTTTTGCATTTTTTTTATTTTGATTTTTTTCACTTTTCTTTCTCAAATTTTTTTTTTGGATAACATTTGATAAGAAAGCTCCAAAAATAAGCTTGAGAATTTCCTATTCATTTCAAAATTAATACCCTTCCACAAAAAATAATTTTTAAGCTCAAATTTATAGTGCAAAAATAGGAAAGATATTTGGCTTTGGTGAACATCATGAAATGAAAGGTGGAGCTAAAACAAGGAAAAAAAAGGAAAAGGCCCAAAATTGTTTTGCAAGGGTTTTGTTTTTGGTGGGCACGAAAAACTCAAACTATTCAAATGGTGGCCTAAATCATTTCTAAAGAACGTAAAAACAGCGCAAATGCTTCGAGAGTAGCTTGGTACAAGTTCAAGACACCAAGAAAGACTACCCCGCAAATGAAAAAGAGCAAATGATACCTAGCAACCATTCATAAGCAATTAACCGAATAAAGAGACGTAACTACAAATTGCTAACTTATATTTTAAAAACCTGATGCCTCTATTTAAGAAAAAGAAACTAATGGAACGGAACTATGCTAAAATGATAAGCTTAGAAAACATTTTCAAAGGAATCTACATAGAACTACAAAAACTGCACGGGCCTACACATCACTAGAAGAAACATAAAAAAAACGATAGAAATAATTTTAGATTTTGTTTTTCAAATCGATTTAAGCACATGAATTTTTTTTTTTGAGTTTTGTTTTTTTTTCTAATAATATTTTTTTGGGTTTTATATTTTATAATTTTTTGGATTTTGATGACATAACATAAAATACTATACTAATATAAAACATAAATTTTTTTTCTTTTCTTTTTGGTAGAAGAAAGACAGAAAGAAAGACCAAAAGAAACTAGACCCCCCCCCCCCATGCTTAAATTCTTCATTGCCCTCAATGAAGAAAACATAAAGAAAAAGAGAAGGGGACTGAGAAGAAGAGAAAAAGAAAAATGCAGGAAAATAAATAAATAAAAAGAACAGGACTTCCCCGGGTTCGTGAGATGAAGGCGGATGTCGCTCCCCCATGCTTGCTTTTTAGAGTACTTGATCGTCAGCAGGTATGACTTGATCCATCTGATATCAGTAGCGGCGGAGCGGCGACCACGATCATGGACTTGATTGGCCTCTAGTAGAAAGAGCAAAATAAAAGAAAAAAAAAGAGTCCGTGGGCAGATGTCCGATAATGTTTTTTTATTACAACAGTTCAAAGTACGAATAAAAGAGTGTCATAATAATAATAATAAGAATAACCATAAGTCCAGAAATAAAAATGTCCATCAGAAAATAATAAACTAAGAATTAAAAAGAAGATTCTCCTTTGCAGGAGTCACCGAATCATTAGAGAAATAGATTTTAAGTCTATGGCCATTAATTTTAAAGTCCCCCTTATCGGGGTGTGAAAGTAGCACAGTTCCATCAGAAAAAACATCCTTGACCGCAAACGGTCTAGACCAACGAGATTTAGATTTTCTAAAGAAAATGTGTAATCGTGAATTTAAGAGAACTTGATCGTCTAGTTTAAAATTTTTATGATGGCGGAAGTTCTTATCGTGATAATTTTTTCTGCAGGGTCAGGTGGTTTTTCAAAATAATTTGGCAAATTTTCATCATTTTCAAAAATAAGATTTTTTTTGTCCAAAATCAGAGTCATTTTCGAATGTTGCTTGTACGTATATAACAGTGTTTTCAAAAATAGTTGATGAGGGTCCAAAAAAAGAAGAAGAAAAATCATTTGGAGAGAAATATGAGTCTTCTTTTAAATCATCAATGAAAAAACAAGTGTAATCATTTTGTAAAGAGTTTTTCATCGATTTATTAATATCAAATGTTACTTCCTCATCTCCTACGTGCAGAAAAAGTTTTCCCTCACTCACATTTATGATTGCGCGAGCGGTGGCTAGGAAGGGTCGACTAAGGATAAGAGGGACCTCGATGTCCTCTTCAATATCGAGAATGACAAAATCCACCGGGAAGATGAATTTGTCGACCTTCACTAACACATCCTCAACAACTCCTAACGGATACTTAATCGAACGATCAGCTAACTATATACTCATGCGTGTAGGGTTGAGAGTGCCCAAACCTAGCTTTTTAAATAAATAAAAAGGCATCAAGTTGATGCTCGCTCCTAGATCCGCTAACGCATGTTTAACGAAAGATCACCAAAGACGCAAGGAATTGAAAAACTACCCGGATCGTTTACCTTTTTAGGAAGAGTAGAGTTTTTAATGACCGCCGAGCATTCTTCATTTAACGTTACATGCGATAAATTCTCCAATTTCGTCTTGTTTGTTAATAAATCTTTCAGATATTTCGCGTACTTCGGCAATTGACTAAGTGCTTCATGAAATGGCAAATTAATGTGGATTTGTTTACATATTTCAAGAAAGCGTTGAAACTGATCGTCTAGTTTTTCCTTCCTAAGTCGAGCCGGATAAGGAGGTGGCGGAAATTCTTTTAGAACAATTGGAGCATCATTTTGAAAACCATTTTTTTCTTTTTCAGAATCAAAAATAATAGAGCTATCCTTTTCTTTTTCAAATGTAGATTTTTCTTTTTCAAGATCTAGGTTGTCATTTTCCGTGGGAGTAAAAACAGGAGGGACAATCACCCTTGGCTCTTCCCTTGTGGTGGGCTCGTTAACCCCCTACCGCTCTGATGGGAAATCGCATTTGCGTGTTCCCTTGGGTTAGGCTCGGTGTTCGATGGAAGAGTTCCAGGTGGTCTCTCATAAAAATCCTTGGCGAGTTGGCCGACCTGATTTTCTAAATTTTTCATTGATCATGTTAAGTTTCTAATAGTAGCATCGTTTGAACTTATATACTTAGCGAGGATCTCTTCCAAAGGAGAAGGTTTTTGAAAATTTTGTTGTGGTGGTGGTGGTGTAAAATCATGTGGTGGGCGTACGACGTTTGCGTTATTACTCCATGAGAAATTAGGATGATTACGCCATCCGGGGTGAAAAGAATTAGATGAAGAATTAAAACTAGGCGAAGAAGAAAAATTCAGAAAAGCAGAAAAATTGTTTGCAGAATTGTTTTGAGCAGGCCTGGGTATGTTCCCCAGATAATCCACCTGCTCGGCGGCAGCAGCATTTTCAAATACCTTAGTGGCGGAGGGAGCAGTCATCTCCGAGATCTTCTTGTTTAGCATTTCCACTTGCATCGCCAGTTGCGTCACCGAATCCACTTCAAAAATACCTGCAGGTTTAGATGGGCGAGACCTAGACGAATTCCACTGATAAGTGTTCTTTTCCATGTCATCGATAAGCTCAAGAGCGGCTTCCAGAGTTTTGCGGTCTAAAGAACCAGCGGAAGCGTCATCTATCATCTGCTTAGTTTCTTGATTTAGCCCATTATAGAATGTCTGGACCTGCAACCATACAAGCAGAGCTTGGTGTGGGCATCTTCTCAAAAGCTCTTTGAACCTCTCCCAAGTGTCATAGAGGGTCTCAGAAGCAATTTTAGAATAAGAGGTGATATCATTTCGAAGCTTAGCAGTTTTGGCGGGATCTCAAACATTGAACTCAACCAAGGGAAATAGCGATAGATGTAGAATTTTAGAATGAGAGAGAAATTTTTCAATTAAAATGTTCCAAGTAGTGATTGATCCTCTTGGAAGAGAACTCAACCACTGTTTGTCTTTGGTTCTTAGGGAGAATGGGAAGAGTCTTAGCCTTATATCATCGTCTAAAACACCATTAATCTTAAAGGTGTCACAGATTTCAAGAAAATTTGCAATATGCAAGTTCGGATCTTCATCTTGTAATCCGTCGAACTGTACATATTGCTGCACCATTTGTATGATGCTAGGCTTAAGCTCGAAGTTATTGATCACAATCGCAGGTCGAATAATTCTTGTCTCTGTCCCTTCCAAGTTGGGTCGAGCATAATCTGATATAGTCCTCTGCTGAGCCAATCCTGGGTTAGGGTCTCCAATCTCAGAATTAAAATTACAATCCCCGTAGGAATCCTCAACCGCTGTTTGAGAAGTGGAAGCCCCGAATCGTAGTTGTCTCCGAAAGGAGCGTTCTATTTCCGGGTCAAAATCAACAAGTAGCGACAGATTCGCTCGGGTCATGCACTAGCAAAGAAGACGAAGGAGAATGAAAAAGAAAACTTGAAAAAGAAAGAAAAAGAGAAGAAAGGATTTTTTTTTGAATAGATTTTTTACGGCTTAGCTCTCGAACTTCCCGAGGACTACCCGGTGAAGGGTTCGCCCGGTACTAGGTAAAATGGTGGTGCTTAAAGCCCCTTACCCTTTTCGAGAGAATTTAGGTGGGGTAGAAATAAAGTGAAGTGGGTTGATTACAAATATTTAAATATATAAATAATTTTTTTTTTAATTTTTTTGTAGAAGTAATAGCGCAAGCATTTTCAAAATATTGACGAGAAAACTCCCTGACAACGGTGCCAAAAACATGATGGGCTAAACCCGAACAGGCAAGCGTACCTGTCGAATTGTAGTACCAAGGTCATATTTAAACACGGGGTTGTCAATTACTGCTACTCACGCTTGAAATATTATCCTACCGGAAAATAGTTGGATTTTTGAGAATTTTTTAAGTAAAATGAACGATAAATTATGAGACGAAAACTTATATAAAAAGGCTAGCATTCGATCATTGATTCACCATGAAATGAAACGAGAAAAAACAAGGGCATAGTTTTAAATTTGCAAATCCAACTCGGCAGTGACGGATCCGAAAATGAGACAAAATCTCGCTAGAGCATTAGGCCTCCAAACTTATAGACTCTCTGATCGAAATCTCTTTACAAACCAAAGAAGCCTAAAGTTGCATTATCGAAGTGATCCGCAGTATTGGATTTGACTCCAATCCGGAAGATTTACATCGTCATATATCTATGGTTGCGTTTAACTCCTTCCTTCTTTGAGTGATCTTTCACATCCACGAGCCTCTCGACTACTCGAATATGAGATCATAACCCTACTACCGTATACCGGAAATACGGAGTCGACGAAATAAAAATCAAAGAAGGACCGAGTAGAATTAAGCAAAAATAAAACTATAGAATAAAAGTAATTCTCATTTCAAATCATGGATCCTCATGATCAAATGCTAAAAGAAAATTAGCTACGCATGATTGAAAAGGAAGACAAAATAAGAGAAGAAGATTTCATATTTTTTAATACTAAAAGGAAAGAAAGAACACAATAGCTTGAACAAAATGATGTTACTTAAACAAAATGAGATTACAAAGAAAGGGGAACTAGAAATGAAAATTACAATGAAAAACACTCTCTTGACTTGTACTTTTCAAAAGCTCTCTCCAAAAGCCAACCTCCAAAAGCATGGGACATGGGTTCCTTTTATAGATGAAGAGGGAAGATTCTAGAATGGAAAATGAAGAGGGGATACAAAGGGGTGGCCGGCCACATCAAGGGGGGTTGATTCATGCATGCATTAATAAAGGGGAGAGAGAAAAGAGAAGATGCATGTATAACATTTAAAAAAATAAGATGGGGGGATGCATGGAAGCTTGTAGAAGGGGGAAAAGGAGAGGGGCCGGTCATGTTTGAGATAGAAATGCATGCATGAAATAATGGGTGGCCGGCCATAATAAGGGGAATGAATGGATTTGGATTTAATGAGGAGAGAGGGAGATGCATGCATGAGATAATAGGTGGCCGACCATGCATGAAATTATTCATGCATGGCATTTAATGAAAGAGGGGGCTGCTTGGAGTTCTGGTAGAGGAATGTAGGCTGCATGGGCTTTAATTCTTCATGCTCGGGTTGCTTGAATAGCTGCTCCAAAAGGCTTGAGTTGCATGGGCTTTTGAGGGGGCCGGGCTGCTCTTGATGCTTCATGTAGGGCTCGGGTTTAGGTTGTGGGCTGCTGCAAGTGGAGGGCCGGCCACATGAGCTGCTCCATTGCTTGTTGAAGGGCTTGAGCTGCACTATAGGGAGGGGCCGGCCCAAACCTACAAAATAAAATAAAAACAAAACATTAGTTATATCATGATATAAGTTTAAATAAAACTAAACATATAACATAACATAAAATAACAACCAAACATAAAATAAGACTATAGATTTATAAAGAATAACACAACAACAACATACAAGCATATGAAAACATAAAATTATAATAATAATAAGGGATTTAAGCTACTAAAGTACCCCCCAAAAAGGATGACTAAAACTAGTCATCACCAAATTAATTTAGTTACTAATTTTTTAATGTAATAGTGACAAGAGTTTTTGTCACTACAAAAAGCTTTTGTGAACAAATTAATTTAGTAAATCATTATTCATTACAATAGTGATTGTTTGTTTAGTCACTAAATATCACTTTTAGTGACAAAATATCTATCACTAATATTTTATAATTGTTCATGACAGAATAGATTTTAAATGAATTTATTTATTTGATATTTAATTAAATACAAATATATATAAGATAAAAAATAATAATAGATATAATATCTAATTTGGAAGAGAATCTCAATGAATTTTTTTTATTAATACTAAAAAGAAGGTGGGAGATAGCCCAAGTCCCTCAATATAAATTAACAGAACGCTTAACTTTATTACACTCATTACATGAAAAAAAAAGTATAATAAACAATCTGTTAATGAAAATTATTCTCTTTCTTCTTCATGGGCTCGTCCATCTTGTCTTCTTCTTTCTTCGGTGCCTACTTAATTTGGTGCCTCATTCTTGGGCTCTTCCTTTTTTCCCACCACTTGGGGAGAATTGCCCGTATCCGATTCTCCTTCAATATAATATCTTGCAAGAAACACCGCTAGATAAGCTTTATGACTTGTTCCCTGCACCATGAGTTTTAATGAGCTCCATGAACTAAAATATACCTCTTTTTCGAAATAAGAATAAAATACTACAAATATGTTAAACTTAGAATTACATGGTTGGGTTGAACATGGTTAGAAAACTTCATCTATTTAGCATATCGATATCCTGTACTTGATACAAGTAGTCAGTCTTGCCAAAATTGCCGCCCTCGTATGCCAAAATCGCCCATAAAGCTTTAACTTCACAAATGGACCATCTAAATCCGCGAGATGAACAACCCTAATGCAATTATGTCATTAAAAAAACGAACTTGAGAATGATAAAAGTAGAAGGAAACAAATATCATGACTATGATGGATGGATGCAGTCTGGAAAAAATTCTAATTCCTACGTTGCTGAATTTGATTTTTTATAAGCGAAAAAAAGGCAAGTTACTTGGATCCATAGATCGTGCTCCCAATTAGTGGAAAGAAGGCCTATGATGAATGGATGCAGACTAAAGAAGTAGTCCCATAGGCGGCCAATGCTATCTAACAGCATTATATTCATCCACTCGACCAGAACAATACTTATATTGCCATAAATTCAGGTACAAATAAATTATTGTATAGTTAATTGGATGCATCATGCATATATCAACTGGTCACATGCTTTCATGTACTATATTCAAATGAATTATTCATTTACCATCATACATTAAAAGAATGAATGCTGAACTTTTCTGCAGTAACAGTTCTAGCAGTGTATTTATTAGACATCTTTAACAGTTAGATGTAGGACCCTACCTTGCTTACTGCCATGTGTTTGACGTAAATACCTCATGAGTTACAAATAGAGAAGAACAGTCTAAACAACAAAACCATAGTAACCACAAAAACATCAATGAAATGTTACATAGTTTTGAGTTGGTTCAGGTTTACATACCGTCGAAGTAACATGAAGAGCGCCATCGATCCCATCGCCCTGACGAGAGAAGTGAATTGTTTGATTGATGGAAAGCGGAGAGGGGAGCCATGAGAAGGAGTCAAGGGCAGAACTTCCGTTTGGGAAGTTCAGTTCCATAACTTCCTGATTAAATCGCTATTAACTATTAACATGATTTGATGACAACTAATGATATTAAACAACATAACTACCCAAAAAATAGAAAGATTTGATGACAATAATGTCCTGTGACTACTGATAAATTATGTCTCCCTATTAAAGGAAACTTCTGGAAAAAGTTCTAGAATTTCTAGAGAACAAGATAATGTCATCTAGTGTTGCAGGTCGAGAGGATATAACAGATTATTAAGCTTTGTTATAAAATGAAAATCAAAATAAAGCTCCTACATTATCAATTATCCATATAAAGTCTCAAGAAGAACAGAACAAACATTTGCATTTATAATAGGCACCACATTGTTTGGAATCATAACAGAATAACACATCATGTAATCCCAAAGATAGACATCAAAACTTTAGATTTCAAAAGAAAAATATGTGTTATTTGAGGGTATTACTTAGGCACTAATCCTTAGATAATAGTTAAAATATTGACATTATGGTGCACCTGAAGGTATTTTGAGCCAAAATGTAGGGTTCTTGAACCTTTTGTACCGGACTAGCAGGTGAAATCATCTTAATAAAATAATGAAGTATAAAACGAGGTGAGTGTATTGACCTTTTGCAGCCTAATTGCTTTCTCTTGCTTTAATGAATGAATGGTTCCAGATAGTCTAGCAAGTGTCTCATTGCTTATAATCCTCAGCTGAATGTTTGCAGCATCAACAAAATTGGGATGAACTTCATGAAGCATCTTACCGAAATCAAGAGATAAGACACTACATAGCGTATTTATCGTCTTAATATTTGCATTAGCCTTTTGTAATTTTGTATCCTGTAAGAAAGCAGAAAACATTGTCATTATAGTTAAAGCTTCTCAACTCAAATAATGTGTACAAAAAAGTAACCATCTCTTTCAGCAGCTCTGGAAGATGACATTTCAAGTTTCCCAGCCTTATTAGCGTCAAATCCAGTTCATCAACTCGAGGGCATACGGGACCCTATATTTTGCAATTCTTTTCTGCTGGCATTGCTTGTCAGCTCCTGATTCGTTTCTATTATCGATCTTTATTAAACCGAATCAATATCAAACTGGAAATGGCATTTATAGTTAGTTTAGTTTGGTTCAGTTTAGTTTACATTTAGATTACAAACAATAATTGGTTTTCAAACAAAACCCATGATCACACCTAGCAAAAATTGATGGGTTCTTGAACATTTTGTAGAGGACTATCAGGTGAAATCTGATCCTTAATAATAAACAACAATTAGTTTAAAAATAAATAACAGTTAGCTTAAACAACAGTTTAAAAATCATAAGTTTAATATAGTACAGGACCATCATCCAGATCCATAGGTGTGTATTACCATCCAATATCTCTAAATAATAAATAACAGTTAGTTTAAAAGTTACAAAAAAAGAAGAAATGGATAATCATATTCTGATTTATATGTTGGGTCGCAATCATATGCTTAAATCTTACTAACTAAAGTCAAACTGGCAGTTGAAAAGCACATTTTTATCGTGCATGTAGAGAATGCAATCAATCAAGCAAAGTAACAATAGGTGCTACACCCAACCATGCTAATTATCACATGATAAACTAAAATAGAGTTACTTTAGGTTTCAAACTCAAAAATGCTACACCCATAATTCTCCACTAACGCAATAGACCTATGTTGACAATTGAGAATTGAAGAGAGTACTAGCACATCTCCGATCTAGAACAGTTATTCTAAATGATCAATTGATCATAATCAATGATTTTATCTAATATAGTACAGCACTGGAAGAATACAAATGGCATTCAAACAACCAAAAAACATGATGAGAAATGCGTAGATCAACATCCACTAGTGAACAAAAGGAACTATCATGGTTTTCATAAGCCCTAGATTTACCTTTGGAGTTGTAGTATTGATTCTCGATATAAACATACTGCTTCTTATGTTCCTCTTCTAAATAATCAAAGACATTGTCCTCCATATGGGCATCTGAAAGCACCAACATGCATTTGAGTTAAGAAGACTCAAAATATGACTAAAATATATACTGTAGAAAATCTAAGCTTCTATAAAATTCCTACATATGGTAAAGATGAGGGGTTTAGATCCTATATCTTAAAAATATATATAAATTTGATGCACAAGCACTTCAGATTTCCTCTGGGCTACATGGAGTTTGATTTTATCACTCCTAAGAGGAGATAATGAAACATTTAGAGTGAAGATGTTGGGGCCAAGTGTTGAGCTTTGTGTGCATTCCAAAAAAAACCCATTACTGCAATAACTTCAATAATTTAACCCCTGATAAAGTTCATTTGATTCAGACATTGATAATGTCATTGATGTAATAACTGAATAAAAAAGCTTATATCATTATAAAGACTGGAATATAACTATACCTTTGGGAAGCATTTGAAAGATATTGCCGCATTTCTCTACCATTCCCCTGTCAACTGATATCATTGCCAGGGAATTCAGGTTTAAGAAATGAGGAGTTACCATGCCTAGCATTAGTGGAGTTAATAAAGGCTTTAGTGGTCGTTGTGAAGGAAGTGTATTGTATGACTATGACTTCATCAGTTTAGAATTGAGACATCTGGCTAATTTTTTTTCATCGAGGAGAGTAGTATACCTGGCGCGGGCTTTCTCCGGCTTTGTTGATTCAGTATTGAGACCTGGATAAGACAGCCAAAATACTATGCTAAGATGACAGTTTGGTGAGATGGAGTTTGACACAAGAGGGTGATTGGTAGCCCAACGAAGGATGCATAAGTGAAATTCAAAATATGAGCGCACCTTGGGTAAAGAGGTCATCGCAAATGGGAGTCCTCATCAAATTAATCTAGGGTTTCGTCGGTGTTCGACACGGGTAGCTAGGGCACAGTTTTTGCAAAAGAGAAGGGGCATTTGCCATGGGAGAAGCGTTTAGCACGAGAGAGGCATTCGACATGGGAGACTCGTTCGGCCACTATGGCTCCGGGAGCTTGTAATTAAACAGAGTCGGGATTTGGGGCGGATGGGGGAGTAGCCGAATAGAAATTTTCAGGTTTTTAAGCAATTGCCTTTTTTGAAAGTTTGGGGTGATTTTTTTTTTGTGAGAGAATATGCTTTAATTTAGGAGTGAAAAAATAAGTGATTAAATATGTGAGTTGTTATACAATGCACAAACCATATAAATACCAAAAATTAACTAAGAAATCATTCCTAACCCTAGCCGTCCACCTAAATTTCCGCTCGTCTAAACTAATCCCTCACTTCCCTCGCCGCGAAAATCCCCGAATTATGACATAAATTGCCGACGAACATCCCCGAACGACGACAGCAATCCCGACGGACGAACATCACCGAACGACGATAGTGCATATGCATGTTAGAATGACGGAAATATTTGAGGGAGAGGGCTAACTGTTGTCGAGAGGCGGCGATAAATGATAGCGGAAGAAATAACGTATTTAGGGATCGAGTGCGCACGGAGGAGGTTAAGAGTTGTTTTGAAATAAAACATCTACGTGATTTAATGACGGATGAGAAATTTTTAATTATAAATTGCCTTTTTTTACCATTATATTTAGTCACTAAATAAAATTATTTAGTGATGGAATATAATTTGGTAACTAAAAGACTAATTTTTAGGGACGTAATATTATTTTGGTCACTAAAAAAATTTAGTGATCAAATATTTATTGTGTCACTAATTAATTAAAAGTCAATATTAAGTGACCAACCTCTAATTTCGTCACAAATAGTATACTTTTTGTGACGAAAAAAAATCATCACAGATATTTCCTCACTAAAAGCCTGTTATCTTGTAGTGAATTAATGCTTAGCCCACACAAAAAAGAGTCGTTGTTCAACGTTTAATAAAAGGGGAAGATTTGTTGAGTCGACGATAGCAATTTGGGTTATCTATTTACGTATTCTTGTGGCTGAACATCGTCTTCTTCCTCGTCTTCTTGTCGAACCTGAAGAAGAAGTTCAGATCAGTGAACGTGAAAGAGAATCGAGATAGCTGAAGTAAATTTCATCTACAATAACTAGTTCGGAATCATATTTTAAAAAGGGAGAAGGAGAAGAGTTCTGAAACATCTGCATGCAAGTTGGCTCATTGAAGAAAACAAAATCAGGCAAATCAGTTATCTTCATTTGAAAGTTCAAAACAGTGATTCTGAGTTACTTCTAGCACAAGTTGTCTAGTACTGAAGATCAATTTTTCATATTGCTGAGAAGATGCTAGGGCTGAGATAATCTCTGTCTAGGAAAGGTAGAAACAAAGAAATCCTCTGGTATCAAACTCAACACATCAATTATTTATTCTGTAGGATTCTTTAAGATCTAAGTGTAGCCCTGATTTACAATGGCTGAGAGGTAAGATTCTTGTGTGAATCTGAGTTGTAGACATGTGTTATAAAGGCTGAGGTAGAATCATTTGTTGATCTGAGTGTACGATCCATTTTGGATCTGAGTGTAGGGCTTAGGATTGAGTTATAGGATTCTTTGGATCTGAGATAGGGCATAATGCCCGAGTGGTAGGTCTTCGAGAAGACTGAGAGGCCTTATGGGATCTATGAAGTAAGATCTTAGAAGCCGAGTGTTGGTGTTGTGCCTCATCTAACACACTATTAAAGAGGTGGGAGGGACAGTGGACGTACCCAAGATTAGGAACCCCTATAAACCAGTTGTTTCATCTGTGATTGATCTTGAAAGCCAAACTAATCTAATCACTAAGCATAGTAATACCAGTTAAGGCCTTAATAAATCAAAAAAAGACCTAAAACATATTCACCCCCCCCCCCTCTAGGTGTTTAGCTAACCTTAAAAACAAGACATTCAGTAAGGTTACTAGTTCTGGAAGCAATATAATAATAATTATCAAGTTATATTACAAGCCCACTTGGGAAAGAAAGATGGTAAACACCTACCGTGATAACAATAACTATGGCTCCATTGCCTACATGCAAGTCTACCTCCCCTTTAATCAACATTCTTCTTCTTCCCAATTCCTGTACATTTATACAAATGTGAGAACAACATCAAGTATCCAATACCCAAGATGAAGGAGAAGAAATGTTTATCTCTATGATATAAGTACTAGAAGCGAAAGTCATACCTCCCTTAATTTTGTACAGGCCCTCAATATAAGAAGGACAGTTCCTCCTCCAATGACTAGCCTTGCCATAGTGGGGGCATTTTCCTTCCTTCGGCAAGCCTTTCCTCTTTAGTGAGGATGAATTTGGCTCAAGAGACGTCTTAGGTCCAACCTTAGTCTTCTTGAAGCCCTTGACCTTACCCTTTCTTTTATACACCATTAGTATGGGGCTAGCATGCTTGGCCTTCTTCATTTTTGATTTCGGTAATTCTTAACATGCATAGGAGCTCGGGAAGTGTCTGGTCAATTTCATTCATATTGTAATTCAAGAAAAAATGAACATTAATGTCCGGCACTGATTCCAAGACAAGGTCATTTGCCAACACTTGGCTTAGAGGAAAACCTAGACTTTCAAGGTTCTCTATAAACCCAATCATCTTTAGTACGTGAGTCCCTACTATAACTTGCGCTCCCATTTTACACTGAAACAACGCCTTGGTGACGTCAAACATTTCTTATCGAGTTTGCCCTTGAAACATTTTCTAAGGTGCTCATGAATCAACTTGCTATCTATGTTCTCATGTTGCTTCTGAAGCTCAGAGTTCATGGTTGCTAGCATGAGACATTCTTCATCCAAGGAGTTATCTTGATACTTCTTATAAGCATCTTTATCAGATCGGGATGTCCTAACTGGCTCTTCAGGGGATTTCTCTTCCAAAACATAGATCTTACGCTCTTGCCTGAGAATAATTCTTAGATTTCTGTTCCAGTCTAAATAATTTGTCTCGCTCAGCTACTCCTTCTCAAGCATAGCTCTAAGAGACAGGGTGGAGTGAGATCAACTTACCATGGAAATTCTAAAGAATTTATGTAAAAAAAATCAGTACTGTATTTCAAAATACATTTTTATTTTAATTAGGACTTTGATTAAAATTACTCCCACTATTTAAATCAAACTGATAACCCTCGATATCAATTCATAGAGATTATGGGAGCTAATCTCTTAGTGGACAAGATCTGTTTTTCCTCAACACTATGAGTAAGCTTTGGCTTTTCTCTCACAATGTAGTTATTTAGGTAGTCAGCGTTTGTCGGTTGCATCATTATGCAACTCCTGTATGGTCAGTGAATAACTCTTTATTCACATCCATCATATGTTGCATGCCAAACCTATTCCTCTTGGCACTCAGCTTTTTAGGTCACCCAGTTAAGATTGACCCGATGTCGATAGTTGGATATCACAATTATCGTCTTGTACCCTTACCAAGAAAGATTAATGCACCTTGCTTTGTCAAGCCCACACTTCGTCGATTGAGGCAAGAACAGTGTAATCCATCAGAAGGCAACCAAATACTTAATATTGGATAAGTGATTTTAACATAATTGATTAACACTTAATAATGTTTAACATTTACTCAATGTGCACATTCACCAAAATTTTAAGAACACGGACAATCCAAATACATCCCAGATGTGCACAAAGAAAATTCATAAACACTTGATGAAATGGAACAAATATGAATATCTAGAACCCTTCTAAATCTTCTGATTTACATGCATTGGACATGAGCAACACCAACTCCACTTATATAGACGACAAGCTCATCTCTCAATGTGAGATTCAAAATCTAACACACTTGGTTTCATAAATCAACAAGAGGGATGGTTACTATTAAGGGGAAACAAAGATATCACAATGAAATTACATGTGCTTGATACTCAAAATCACAAAGGTGGAGAGAGGGTTAGAAGAGAACAGAAGGTGGATGTGGTGGTTGAGAATATTCTCTGATTATATATCCGATAAAGGCAAGCGTACCTTATCGTTTATTGTATAGGATACTAAAGATTAATATCAAGCTCGTATTTCCCTGGGGCGTAATGATTACTTCTACTTCAAGGAGATCACTATTATTTTATCAACTGATTTTTATATTAATTACAAAACAAAAAATAGAAATTAAAATACTAATCTAAAAAGAAAACTAAAAACTTGCAGAATAAAAAGAGTTAGAGCTAGTGATAAAGGGTTAGTACTCAATCTAGAATCACTTTGAAATAGGAAAATCAAAATAAAATAACAACTAATTCTAAATAAAGTAAAACTACCTTTATAGTGGAGGTTCCTGAAGAATGAAAACGCTTCTCTCGAAGTCGTGCCCACCTAAGTTTAAGAAGGTCCGACCGAACTCTCGTCCGTATCGGAGACCTAAAGCTCGCCTTAAGTGGTGAACCTCGATATTAGATTGCACTCCAATCCAGGAGATTTGGATGTCCGTCTCTCTAGAGGGGTGCGTGCAACTCTCTTTACTCTTTGGTGATCAATTCAATCTACGAGCCTCTCGGCTAACTAATATTGAAAACCGAAAGGGAAACTATATACCGACAATATAGTACCACAAAATGAAAACAAAGAGTAAATCAAAAGTGATTACTTTAAGAAGAAAAAGAAGCTAAAACATCATAACTTGATCAACCGATTCTCAGATCATCGCGATCAAGTACAAATGAGGATTAGTTAAACATTGTAAAAGGGAAAGAGAGGGGTAGATAATAAAGGTGCAAGAAAACTAAAGAGAGAGAAAGAGAGAAAACTAATTAGAATTTATTAAAAACCAAAAGAGATTACAACTAGGAAATAGACGTTACAATTGCATGAAAAAAGCTAAGTATTGCTACAATACTAAAAAAAGCTATTATAAGAAAGGAAAGTGAATTGCATGAAAATAAAAGTTAGAAATGGATGGATATAGAGAGCAATAAAAGCACTAAAACCCTAAGAAATGAACTAACAGGACCTCCCCTCTCCCCAAAAGTTGGTCTGGAATGCTTGGAATGGCCTGGTATTAATAGAGTTTTCCCACGGGTTGGTCACACACTAGGTCACGCCCGGGGAGGGCGTGACCGAGGGGCATGATAGGAACAGCGTTGAGCTCGGGCGCTGGATTCTGGCAGGATTGATGATTGCTTCTATATGATGGTGGTCACGGACTAGGTCACGCCCGTATAGGGGGGCATGACAGGCACGTCATGTAAAAATCAGCGGTCAGAAATCCATCAGACGTCGGAAAAAGGAGGGACACGCCCTGTGTCACGCCTAGGGAGGGCGTGTTAGGGGGGGCATAACAGTATTGTTTGCGTGTAGTAGCGGAGAAAGCATTGAATGCGGAGGCAGGCTTCGGGATGAGGGTGATACGCCCAGGGAGGGCGTATCAGGGGGGCGTGACAGTGGATTTTTGGCGGGAAATTCCATCTAGCAACTATCAACCTCAGGATCAGGCTACATGCCCTGTGACACACCCAGGGAGGGCATGTAAAGGGGGCGTGTCAAAGGATTAATTGCTGAAAACTTTTGGAAACCTACAAAAACAGAAAATAAATATTAGTTATATTATTTACATAAAACGAAACCTTAAAATACATAAAGAAAGAGATTTAAAATGAAAATAATATATTTTTACCCTAATAAATTAAGCTAAAATATGCATCATCAAATTCCCCCATACTTATTATTTTGCTTGTCCTCAAGCAAAGACTACGAGTTAGAGAAAATAAAGAGGATTAATTGAAAAGTTTAAAAATGTTATAAAAGAGTAAGACGGAAATTTAGAGGTAGAAAAATTAACCAAAAATTCCTACTTTAACTAAGCACAGAATTTTATAATTTTTACTAAATATAAAAACAAATCATCCCAATTTTTTACAAAATTAAAATTTAATAAAGCAATGAGTAAAAAGAGCATTGAATCACTACTAATGTCTAAGTGACAAATTAAAACCATAGTCAATCAAGACAAAGTTCAATATTTCTATCAAAAACACGTACTCAATCTAGTTTCTCGCTACTATACTAAAAAGTAAACGTAGGAAGCATGAATCACTAGGGCTTTAATCAGGCGTACAGTTAGGCTTAGGTTTTTAAGGGTGCAATATTCAAAAAAATAAACACGAGGGGTATTTGCGCACTTAAAACAGAAAGAAAATGAGCATACCAAAATAAAGATAGCCAAAATAAATATACTTTTCTTTTTCTTTTCTTTTCTCATCATATATTTTTCTCATTTTTCTTTTTTCATACTTAAAAATTTCCACTTTTGTAGCAAAAGATAATACAATGATTTTCCACTAATTTTTTCAAAAAGAGACATTAGCAATTAAAGCTCAAAAATAAATTTAAAGTGTGCATATAAGTAAGCTATTTGGCCTTGGTGAAATAAAAAGTGGTGCTACAAAAAGGAAAGGAAAAGGCACAAAAATGGCTAGCAACGATTGTTGTTAGGCGGGGTACAAAGGCTCAAACGTTTCAAAAGAAATGCCTAAATCATATTCATGCTTCCTAAATCTACTTGAAGTAAAGCGTGGAAATTTCAAAAGACGATAAACATAAAAAATTAAAAATAGAGAATTTACTTTAATGAAAACAATGATAATAAGCATCTAGACCGGTTTTTGTATACTACACTTAATACTAATTAATGTTTAAAAAGATTTTTAATAAGAAAAAATAAAGGATGATAGGTTTTATAAAAGTAAAAGAAATAAAAGAAAGGCTAAGGAAAAGTGAAGAAAAATTCAAGAAATTTTAAAAAATATCATACTACCCTAAATAGGAATACTGCATGAGTCAACATACTACTCGCTAAACATATTTAAACATAAAATTAATCTAATTTATTCTAACTTTGCATGTAGACATTAGCATAAAAAAAACATTAAAATGCAAAGAAGCGGGGTACTAATTTATTTGGCAAAAATTAACTCAAATTTTTTTTGGATTTTCTTCAAAAAATTATATATATATTTTTTGTATTTTTCAAAAATATATTATATATAATATTTTTTTTCCTAAAATTTTTATAAATTTTTTTTTATTTTTCTAAAGTAAATTATTATGGGAACACTCCCCCATATTTAAAGTTGAGAAAAGAGAGAAAAGAAGAAAAAGAAATGCAAAGAGAAGGAAAAGATGCTTCCCTAGCGCTTGATGCCTAGAAATTGAAAAATGCGTCCTGCCAAACTTGAACTAAGGACCGGCTTAAGTCCAAGTTGAGAAGCGAGAAGCGGCACTAACACGCGGGAGCTTATTCCAGCACAAAACAAAATAAAACAAAACAAAAGAAAAGATAATTAAGGGGTGCCTCCCAAGAGCTCTCTTTGTTTAAAACGTCGTTGAGCTTGACGTTCTTGGTTAGATAAATGGAAAATAAAAAGAAAAATGTAATGGCAGCTCGCACAATATGTGTTTCGGCGCGAGAGCCAAAACATTTTTTAAGAAAATAAAAATATATTTTTTATATTTTTAAATTATACAAAAAGGAAAAATTTTTAGAAAAAAAAATTTGTTAGTAAAAGAAAATAAACTATTAAAATGGGAAAAAGAAGAAGATTTAGAAACTAAATTAGAAGATAAA
>CM077078.1:135995802-136342343 GCA_039513925.1 Platanthera zijinensis | reverse complement strand
CGGAACTAGCTACTCATTAATGAAAAAGGAACTGAGAATAAGAGAAGGAAATGACATTTGCATTACTTAAAAAAGAGGTACAAAAAATTATAACAAGAATTAATCTACAAAAAGGAAGAGAACAACAACAATAAGGAAAGAACTCTCTCTTGCTCTCTACAAAAACTTCACTCTAAACTATTTTAGACTAAAATACTTAACTTCAACAAGAGGGGAAGGGGTTCCTTTTATAGGAGAGGGAGCACATTCTAGATGGAAATAAAGAGGAGGGAGCCAAGAGGGTTGCCGTCCACATGTGTTGGAGAGGATTCATGCATGATATTAAATGAGGGAGAGAGAAAAAGGCTAAATGCATGTATGATATAAAGGGAATGAAAAATAAAAATGTAAAGTGGATAGGGGGAGTGAATATGGAATAAAGAAGAGATAAAGAGAGGGGGGTTCGGCCATTTCAGGGGTTGAATAATTCATGCATGCAATAATGAGGAGAGAGGATGAAATAATGAAGAGAGAAAGAGAAGGAAGGTGGCAAGGTGCATGCATGAGAGTGGTCGGCCACACATGAATGGGGATATTAGTGGGCTGCTCTTGAGGGCTCGACTTTGCTTGGTGGGCTGCATGGGCTGCTCCAAGGTCGGGTTGGACTGCTTGTAGGCTCGGCTATGTTGGATAAGTGGCGGGCTGCACCAAATACTTTAGATAGTGGTCGGGCTGCATGGTGTGGACTTGAAGGAGGCTTGGACTTGTGCTTGGGCTTGAACCTACACAATATAATTAAAACATTAGACACTTATTATAACAAATCATAATGAACAAACATTTAAACACATAACTAACATATAAATCATACTAATACATAATGTCATAATTAATTAAAACTAACTAGTTAAGCAAAACAACAAAACAAACATAACTTCAACATTATATCATCTATTACATTAGTCAAGTAAAACCCAAACTATAACAAAGATAATAATATTTAAAGATAAAACTAGAATAACATACATAAGCATAAACATAAAAATAAAAACAAAACATAAATAAAACTATAGATTCTTATAAAATAACACATTATACATACAAAAACACCAAATTATAATAAAAACTTAGGAATTTTGACTACTAAATTACCCAAAAAAGGATGACTAAAAACAAGTCATCAAACTCCCTCATGCTTAGACCTTTGCTAATCCAGAGCAAAAGAAAGAGAAATATTTATAAGACATTATAAAATTTCAATTAAACTAAAAATTTATTAACATCAAAATCTAGCAAAAATTAAAATTTAGGGATTTAAGAATCAAGTCCTAAATTATGAAATTAAAGTGAAAAGAGAGAAGAATTTAGCCAAAAAATTCTCTAATAAATTAACTAGCATTCAAAATGGAGTAAAATGCAAACAAGGTTAGATTGGGATTATAAAAACATAGCTGAAAGAAACTTAAAGGATGAAGAACCTACTACTTATGCTCTCCACATATTTTAATTTAAAAACTAAGACAATGATATTGGCTAAGGGGTTTGGGAGGAAATTAACATGAAGAGGTCTTTGATTGGAGGTGATCATCATATTTTTTATTCTTTTCACACCTCACACAATTTTGTTTTTTTTTGAATAATATATATGTAATACCAGAAAATGATAGACTAACATCCTATCACTTCCCCGACATATATGAACTTTTTATTCTCTCTTCATTTTGGGTTGCATATGTGTACCAGAGAATAAGGAACTAACATCTCCTTATTCCCATGACATATGATGTAACAAATAATAAAAAAAAAAAGAGAATTGGGAAAAAGGATAAAGGGTTAAACAAGAGTTTAGAAAATAAACTAAAATACTAGAGAGCAACTACTAGTAGATTGAGATTTCTAAGAATCTAAAAGCATGAAGTAATAATAATTAGAATCAAAAATTGTTTAGCAAATTACTACAAAATTGAAACTATTAAATAAAAGAAAAAAGTGCTCAATAGATTACTTTAAACAAATTAAAATCATAAGATTATCCTCAAAACTAAATCACTAAATTTTAAATTAACTAAATATGATGAAATAAAGATTAGCAAATAAAAATGCTTATAAACAAACTCAAACTAAATTTCTGAAATAACAAAAAACTAAGCATGAGGTTTATTATATTTTTTGATTTTTTTGATTTTTTTCATTTTTTTTTGGATTTTGACATATGATCTTTTTTGGAATTTTTAATTTTTCTAATTTTTTGTTTTTTAATAAAGCTAAATAAAAGCAGTTGACATATGATATTTTTTGGATTTTTTGATTTTTCTAATTTTTTTGTTTTTTGATAAAGCTAAATAAAAACAGTACTAAAAAAAACTTTAATAAAACTATACTAAACACATTTTTTTTAAAACATTTTTTAGAAAAGTAAGAAAAAGAAATAAAACAACTAAACCCTCCCCCATGCTTAAACCTTTCATTGCCCTCAATGAAAAATAAAAATAAGAAAGAAAAAGGAAGAAGAAAGGGGAGGGGGGATACAATAAAGTAAAAAAAAAATGACTTCCCCGGAGTCGTAAGGCCGAATACAGATGTCGCTGCCCCATGCTTGAGCTGGACACCGGCTCAGGCCTAAGGAAGAGAGGAAATGATGGAGCCAAACGAACCGTTGGGGGTTTTATTCCTGCAAAACAAAATAAGCAAATAAAAAAGAAAAAGAAAGAAAAAAAAATGATAAGCAAGGTGTGCCTCCCAAGAGCGCTCTCTGTTTAACGTCGGTCGAGCCCGACGTTATTTGTTAGCTAAACGGAAAATAAAAAATAATATGAAGAGGTAACTCCCTAAGTATGCTCTTAGGGGAGTAAATTAAAAATAAAGAAAAATTGAAGAATCGCACCGACATGCGGTGGAAACTTCAAGAGAATGATGCCCAAAAATGAACGGACGGAGTTATAGAAGAACTCCGCCGTATGTAAGAGGGGAAAGAATGGGTCGTCAAAAGAGGAAGAATAAAAAGAAGAATAAATAGAAAGAGGAATAAAAAGAGTAGAAGAAGAAATTTCATCATCGGAAATTTCACAAGAAGAAGAAGAGTCTTGTGAAATTTCGGGAGAGGAAGGGGAAGAAAGAACTAAAGGAGCGTTATCTAAAATAAAAGAAGAAGAAAAACAAGATTCGCTAAAAAGAGAAAAATTAGGAACAGTTGAATTTGAAAGCATAATGGAATCACCAACGTCTTCAGATGGAGAAATAAGAGACGTCTCGTCATCCTCAACGTGTAAGAAGCACACCGGAATATCCATACAGGCGTCTTCCAAAGGAGGAAGGAAACAATCCAGGATATCCAAATAGTTATCCTCCTCGAGAGGAAAAAGACAAGTCGGGATATCTGGTGACTCAATACATGAAGAAATTGGAGGAGATAGAGAAGAAGACGAAGAAAAAGATGCGGCCTCACGAGAAAGATAATCCATAATGGTCTTGAAATGCGAACTAATATTATCAATAGAAGTTTGCAATTCAAGATACCCATTATCGAGAGAATTAAAATTAAATTTGGGGCGCGGCGCTTTGCGGGGCAAAATCATAAGAAAAATACGGGTTTCCCGCCTCCCAAGTAGGATAAAAATCGGGGTAAGGGTCAAATTGGCCATTTTGACCTTCCCCAGAAAAATTAAAATCAAAAGAGGGAGGGGTTCCCGAAAGACATTCAGCATAAAAATGGTCGGGCGACCCGCAAAAAGCGCAAAAATATGATGATTCCATAAAAAAAAAAATTAACTGCTACCAAAAAGAAAGAAGAACAACTAGTTCTTTTTTGATTTGTTTTTTTAGATAATTTTTTTAGATATGTATATTTTTTTGAAAAATAGATTTTTTAGTGGATTGGCTCTCGAACTCCCAAGGGCTACCCGGTGAAGGGTTCCCAAGGTACTAGGAAAAATTGTGGCGCTTAAAGCCCCTTACCTTTTTCGAGAGATTTTAGGTTGGGTATAAATTAGATGAGGTGGGTGGATTATAAGATAATAATAATAATAATAATAATTATTATTATTTTTTGAATTTTAGTAGAAGTAATAAATTCGATGCTTTCGTAATATTGCCAAATATATCCCCGGCAACGGCGCCAAAAACATGATGGGCTAAACCCTAACAGGCAAGCGTACCTGTCGAATTGTAGTACCAAGGTCGTATTTAAACACGGGGTTGTCAATTACTGCTGCTCACGCTTGAAATATTATCCTACTAGAAAAATTTTGGATTTTGAGAATTTTTTAAGTTAAATGAACGATAAATTACGAGACGAAAACTTATATAAAAAGTCTAACATTCGATCATTGATTCACCATGAAATGAAACGAGAAAATAAAAGGGCATAGTTTTAAATTTGCAAATCCAACTCTGCCGTGACGGATCCGAAAATGAGACAAAATCTCGCTAGAGCATTAGGCCTCCTAACTTAAAGACTCTTTGATCGAAATCTCTTTACAAACCAAAGAAGCCTAAAGTTGCATTATCGAAGTGATCCGCACTATTGGATTTGACTCCAATCCGGAAGATTTACGTCGTCCTATCTCTAGGGTTGCGTTCAACTCCTTCCTTCTTTGAGTGATCTTTCACATCCACGAGCCTCTCGGCTACTCGAATATGAGATAATAAGCCTACTACCATATACCGGAAATACAGAGTCGACGAAATAAAAATCAAAGAAGGACCGAGTAGAATTAAGCAAAAATAAAACTATGGAATAAAAGTAATTCTCATCTCAAATCATGGATCCTCATGATCAAATGCTAAAAGAAAATTAGCTACGCATGATTGAAAAGGAAGACAAAATAAGAGAAGAAGATTTCGTATTTTTTTAATACTAAAATGAAAGAAAGAACACAATAGCTTGAACAAAATGATGTTACTTAAACAAAATGAGATTACAAAGAAAAGGGAACTAGAAATGAAAATTACAATGAAAAACACTCTCTTGACTTGTACTCTCCAAAAGCTCTCTCCAAAAGCCAACCTCCAAAAGCATGGGACATGGGTTCCTTTTATAGATGAAGAGGGAAGATTCTAGAATGGAAAATGAAGAGGGGATACAAAGGGGTGGCCGGCCACATCAAGGGGGGTTGATTCATGCATGCATTAATAAAGGGGAGAGAGAAAAGAAAAGATGCATGTATAATATTTATTAAAATAAGATGGGGGGATGCATGGAAGCTTGTAGAAGGGGGAAAAGGAGAGGGGCCGGTCATGTTTGAGATAGAAATGCATGCATGAAATTATGGGTGGCCGGGGATTTTCTCTTTCAAGTTTTTGGCGCCGAACAGGCAAGCGTACCTGTCGGCCAAAAACTTGATGACTAGTTTTAGTAGAGAGTAAGAGAGAGTTCTTTCCTTATTGTTGTTGTTCTCTTCCTTTTAGTAGTTATTACATACAATTCGACGGTATGTTCCTTATTTCTATTTGCTTGAGGGCAAGAAAATGTCTAAGCATGGGTGAATTTGATGACTAGTTTTAGTCATCCTTTTTGGGGGTACTTTAGTAGCTTAAATCCCTTATTATTATTATAATTTTATGTTTTCATATGCTTGTATGTTGTTGTTGTGTTATTCTTTATAAATCTATAGTTTTATTTTATGTTTGGTTGTTATTTTATGTTATGTTATATGTTTAGTTTTATTTAAACTTATATCATGATATAACTAATGTTTTGTTTTTATTTTATTCTGTAGGTTTGGGCCGGCCCCTCCGTATAGTGCAGCTCAAGCCCTTCAACAAGCAATGGAGCAGCTCATGTGGCCGGCCCTCCACTTGTAGTAGCCCACAACCTAAACCCGAGCCCTACATGAAGCATCAAGAGCAGCCCGGCCCCCTCAAAAGCCCATGCAACCCGAGCCTTTTGGAGCAGTTATTCAAGCAACCCGAGCATGAATAATTAAAGCCCATGCAGCTTACATTCCTCTACCCGAACTCCAAGCAACCCCCCTCTTTCATTAAATGCCATGCATGAATAATTTCATGCATGGCCGGCAACCTATTATCTCATGCATGCATCTCCCTCTCTCCTCATTAAATCCAAATCCATTCATTCCCCTTATTATGGCCGGCCACCCATTATTTCATGCATGCATTTTTATCTCAAACATGACTGGCCCCTCTCCTTTTCCCCCTTCTACAAGCTTCCATGCATCCCCCATCTTATTTTATTAAATGTTATACATGCATCTTCTCTTTTCTCTCTCCCCTTTATTAATGTATGCATGAATCAACCCCCCTTGATGTGGTCGGCCACCCCTTTATATCCCCTCTTCATTTTCCATTCTAGAATCTTCCCTCTTCATCTATAAAAGGAACCCATGTCCCATGATTTTGGAGGTTGGCTTTTGGAGAGAGCTTTTGGAGAGTACAAGTCAAGAGTGTTTTTCATTGTAATTTTCATTTCTAGTTCCCTTTTCTTTGTAATCTCATTTTGTTTAAGTAACATCATTTTGTTCAAGCTATTGTGTTCTTTCTTTCCTTTTAGTATTAAAAAAATATGAAATCTTCTTCTCTTATTTTGTCTTCC
This sequence comes from Platanthera zijinensis, assembly GCA_039513925.1. NCBI lineage: Eukaryota > Viridiplantae > Streptophyta > Magnoliopsida > Asparagales > Orchidaceae > Platanthera > Platanthera zijinensis. The sequence goes on along the minus strand of CM077078.1, from coordinate 136,335,814 downwards.
TTTTCAATCATACGTAGCAAATTTTCTTTTAGCATTTGATCATGAGGATCCATGATTTGAGATGAGAATTACATTTATTCCATAGTTTTATTTTTGCTTAATTCTACTCGGTCCTTCTTTGATTTTTATTTCGTCGACTCCGTATTTCCGGTATACGGTAGTAGGCTTATGATCTCATATTCGAGTAGCCGAGAGGCTCGTGGATGTGAAAGATCACTCAAAGAAGGAAGGAGTTGAACGCAACCCTAGAGATAGGACGACGTAAATCTTCCGGATTGGAGTCAAATCCAATAGTGCGGATCACTTCGATAATGCAACCTTAGGCTTCTTTGGTTTGTAAAGAGATTTCGATCAAAGAGTCTATAAGTTAGGAGGCCTAATGCTCTAGCGAGATTTTGTCTCATTTTCGGATCCGTCACGGCCGAGTTGGATTTGCAAATTTAAAATTATGCCCTTTTATTTTTTCGTTTCATTTCATGGCGAATCAATGATCAAATGCTAGTTTTTTTATATAAGTTTTTGTCTCGCAATTTATCGTTCATTTTACCTTAAAAAAATTCTCAAAATCCAACTATTTTCCGGTAGGAAAATATTTAAAGCGTGAGTAGCAGTAATTGACAACCCCGTGTTTAAATACGATCTTGGTACTACAATTCGACAGGTACGCTTCCCTGTTCGGGTTTAGCCCATCAAGTTTTTGGCGCCGTTGTCGGGGACTTTTTTGGCAATATTACGAAAGCATCGAATTTATTACTTCTACTAAAAAATATATTAATATTATTATTATATATATTATAATCCACCCACCTCATCTTATTTCTTTCCAACCTAAAATCTCTGGAAAAGGGTAAGGGGCTTTAAGCGCCACCATTTTACCTAGTACCTTGCGAACCCTTCACCGGGTAGCCCTTGGGAAGTTCGAGAGCCAATCCATTAAAAAATCTATTTTCAAAAAATATATATAAAAATATCTAAAAAAAAACAAATCAAAAAATTTAATTTTTCTTTTTCTTCTTTGTAACAGTTTTTTTATGGAATCATCTTATTTTTGCACTTTTTGCGGGTCGCCCGACCACTTCTATTCGGAATGTCTTTCGGGATCCCCTCCCTCTTTTGATTTCAATTTTTCTGGAACGGGTCAAAGTTGCCAATTTGACTCGTACTCTAATTTTTATCCATCTTGGGAGACGGGGAACCGGTCTTATTTTCCTTATGATTTTGCCCCGCAAAGCGCCGCACCTCCAAATATTAATTTTAATTCTATCGATAATGGGTATCTTGAATTGCAAACTTCTATTAATAATATTAATTCGCATTTCAAGACCATTATGGATTATCTTTCTCGTGAGGCCGCCTCTTTTTCTTCATCTTCTTCTCCGTCTCCTCTAGTTTCTTCATGTAATGAGTCACCGGATATCCCGGCTTGTCTTATTCCTCTCGAGGAGGATAACTATTCGGATATCACGGAATGTTTCCTTCCTCCTTTGGAAGACACCTCTATGGATATTCCGGTGTGCTTCTTACCCGTTGAGGATGACGAGACGTCTCTTATTTCTCCATCTGAAGACGTTTGTGATTCCATTTCGCTTAAATTTATAACTGTTCCAAATTTTTCTAGTTTTAGCGAGTCTTCTTCTTCTTTTCTTTTAGATAATTCTTCTTTAGTTCTCCCTACCCTTTCTTCTCCCGAAATTTCACAAGACTCTCATTCTCCTTGTAAAATTTCCGTTGATGAAATTTCTTTTTCAACTTCTTTTATTCCTCTTTCTATTTCTTCTTCTTTTCTTTCTTCTTCTTTTGACGACCCATTCTTTCCCATTCTACACAAGACGGAGTTCTTCTATAACTCCGTCCGTTCATTTTTGGGCGTCATTATCTTGAAGTTTCCACCGCATGTCGGTGCGATTCTTCAATTTTTTTTTTTTTTTTAATTTACTCCCCTAAGAGCATACTTAGGGAGTTACCTCTTCATCTTAGTTTTTATTTTCCATTTAGCTAACAAATAACATCGGGCTCGGCCGACATTAAACAGAGAGCGCTCTTGGGAGGCACCCCTTGCTTATCTTTTTTTTCTTTCTTTTTCTTTTTTGTTTGCTTATTTTGTTTTGCAGGAATAAAACCCCCGGCGGTTCATTTGGCTCCATCATTTCCTCTCTTCCTTAGGCCTGAGCCGGTGTCCAGCTTAAGCATGGGGGAGCGACATCTGTAATCGGCCTTACGACTCCGGGGAAGTCGTTTTTTTTTAACTTTATTGTATCCCCCCTCCCCTTTCTTCTTCCTTTTTCTTTCTTGTTTTTATTTTTCATTGAGGGCAATGAAATGTTTAAGCATGGGGGAGGGTTTAGTTGTTTTATTTCTTTTTCTTACTTTTCTAAAAAATGTTTTTAAAAAAAAGTGTTTAGTATAGTTTTATTAAAGTTTTTTTTAGTACTGCTTTTATTTAGCTTTATCAAAAAACAAAAAAATTAGAAAAATCAAAAATTCCAAAAAAGATCATATGTTAACTACTTTTATTTAGCTTTATCAAAAATCAAAAAAATTAGAAAAATCAAAAATTCCAAAAAAGATCATATGTCGAAATCCAAAAAAATTGAAAAATGTCAAAAAAATAAAAAATAATAATAATAAACCTCATGCTTAGCTTTTTGTTATTTTCAGAAATTTAGTTTGAGTTTGTTTATAAGCGTTTTTATTTGCTAATCTTTATTTCATCATATTTAGTTAAATTTAACATTTAGTGATTTAGTTTTGAGGATAATCTTATGGTTTTAATTTGTTTAGAGTAATCTATTGAGCACTTTTTCTCTTTTATTTTAAATAGTTTCAATTTTGTAGTAATTTTGCTAAACAATTTTGGATTCTAATTATTATTACTTCATGCTTTTAGATTCTTAGAAAATCTCAATATACTAGTAGTTGCTCTCTAGTATTTTAGTTTATTTTCTAAAATCTTGTTTAACACCTTATCCTTATTCCCAATTCTCTTTTTCTTTTTTTATTATTTGTTAGATCATATGTCATGGGAATAAGGAGATGTTAGTTCCTTATTCTCCAGTACACATATGCAACCCAAATGAAAAGAGGAATAAAAAGTTCATATATGTCGGGGGAAGTGATAGGATGTTAGTCTATCATTTTCTTGTATTACATATATATTATTCAAAAAAAACAAAATTGTGTGGGGTGTGAAAAGAAAAAAAATATGATGATCACCTCCAATCAAAGACCTCTTCATGTTAATTTCCTCCCCAAACCCCTTAGCCAATATCATTGTCTTAGTTTTTAAATTAAAATATATGGAGAGCATAAGTAGTAGGTTGTCTTCTTCCTTAAGTTTTTTTCAAGTTATGGTTTTTATTATCCCAATCTAACCTTGTTTGCACTTTAATCCATTTTGAATGCTAGTTAATTTATTAGAGAATTTTGGCTAAATTCTTCTCTCTTTTCACTTTAATTTCATAATTTAGGACTTGATTCTTAAATCCCTAAATTCTAATTTTTGCTAAATTTTGATGTTAATAAATTTTTAGTTTAATTGAAATTTTATAATGTCTTATAAATATTTCTCTTTCTTTTGCTCTGGAATAGCAAAGGTCTAAGCATGGGGGAGTTTGATGACTTGTTTTAGTCATCCTTTTTTGGGGTAATTTAGTAGTCAAAATTCCTAAGTTTTATTATAATTTGGTGTTTTTGTATGCTTAGTGTGTTATTTTACAAGAATCTATAGTTTTATTTTATGTTTTGTTGTTATTTTATGTTATGCTTATGTTATTGTTATGTCTAGTTTTATCTTTAAATATTATTATCTTTGTTATAGTTTGGGTTTACATGACTAATGTAATGTTATAATGATTAGTGTTATGTTTATTTTGTTTTGTTTTATTTCTTATAACTAGTTAATAGTATGATTAATGTTATGCTTTATGTTTAGTTTGATTTAAATTTATATCATGATATGATGTTATAATAAGTGTCTAATGTTTTAATTAATATTGTGTAGGTTCAAGCCCAAGCACAAGTCCAAGCCTCCTTCAAGTCCACACCATGCAGCCCGACCACTATCTAAAGTTTTTGGTGCAGCCCGGCCACTTATCCAACATAGCCGAGCCTACAAGCAGTCCTACCCGAGCCTTGGAGCAGCCCATGCAGCCCACCAAGCAAAGCCGAGCCCTCAAGAGCAGCCCACTAATATCCCCATTCATGTGGCTGACCACTCTCATGCATGCACCTTGCCACCTTCTTTCTCTTTCTCTCTTCATTATTTCATCCTCTCTCCTCATTATTGCATGCATGAATTATTCATCCCCTTGAAATGGACGAACCCCCCTCTCTTTATCTCTTCTTTATTCCATATTGACTCCCCCTATCCACTTTACATTTTTATTTGTCATTGCATTTATTATCATACATGCATTTAGCCTTTTTCTCTCTCCCTCATTTAATATCATGCATGAATCCTCTCCAACACATGTAGCCGGCCACCCCCTTGGCTCCCTCCTCTTTATTTCCATCTAGAATGTTCTCCCTCTCCTATAAAAGGAACCCCTTCCCGTCTTGTTAAAGTTAAGTAGTTTTAGTCTAAAATAGTTTAGAGTGAAGTTTTTGTAGAGAGTAAGAGAGAGTTCTTTCCTTATTGTTGTTGTTCTCTTCCTTTTAGTAGATTAATTGTCTTGTTATGATTTTTGTACCTCTTTTATTTAAGTAATGCAAATGTCATTTCCTTCTCTTATTCTCATTTGCTTTTTCATTATGCTTAGCTAGTTCTTTTTGTGCTCGATCGCGATAATCTTTGCATTGTTTGCATTTGTATTATTCTATTTTTGATTCTTCCTTGATTTGTTTTGTATCGACTCCGTATTGCTAGTATACAGTAGTAGGTATCCGATCTCATATTTGAGTAGCCGAGAGGCTCGTGAATATGAAAGATCACTCAATGAAGGAAGGAGTTGAACGCAGCCCTAGAGATAGGATGACGTAAATCCTCCGGATTGGAGTCAAATACAATAGTGCGGGTCACTTCGATAATGCGACCTTAGGCCATTTTGACTTGTAAAGAGATTTCAGTCAAAATGTCTACAAGTTAGGGGATTTAATGCTCTAGCGAGATTACTTCCTAATATCGGATCCGTCACGGTCTTAATAGATTTACAAAATGTTAAACTAATTTATTCCGTTATTTTATTTCAAAGTGAATCGTCGATCGAGCACTTTTCTCGTAATAGTTTATTTTCTCTTTTTTAACTTAGTTTTTTTTTTCATTTTCAAAACTCATTAATCGTTCGGTAGAATAATAGAGTCATTGTGAGTAATAGTACTTGCCTGCCCCGAGTTTTTATACAACCTTGATATTTTTCATATCCTATGCTATATTTCGATAGGTACACTTGCCTTAATCGAGTATAGATTGGAGAATACGATTTTCTCAATCAAGTTTTTGAATCCACCTATCAAGTTTTCGATAGGTGGATTTTGTCTCATTTTCGATCAATTTTCCAGTTTCTTCATGTAATGAGTCACCGGATATCCCAGCTTGTCTTATTCCTCTTGAGGAGGATAACTATTTGGATATCCCGGATTGTTTCCTTCCTCCTTTGGAAGACACCTCTATGGATATTCCTGTGTGCTTCTTACCAGTTGAGGATGACGAGACGTCTCTTATTTCTCCATCTGAAGACGTTTGTGATTCCATTTCGCTTAAATTTATAACTGTTCCAAATTTTTCTAGTTTTAGCGAGTCTTCTTCTTCTTTTCTTTTAGATAATTCTTCTTTAGTTCTCCCTACCCTTTCTTCTCCCAAAATTTAACAAGACTCTCATTCTCCTTGTGAAATTTCCGTTGATGAAATTTCTTTTTCAACTTCTTTTATTTCTCTATCTATTTCTTCTTCTTTTCTTTCTTCTTCTTTTGACGACCCATTCTTTCCTATTCTACACACGACGGAGTTCTTCTATAACTCCGTCGGTTCATTTTTGTGCGTCATTCTCTTGAAGTTTCCACCGCATGTCGGTGCAATTCTTTAATTTTTTTTTAATTTACTCCCCTAAGCGCATACTTAGGGAGTTACCTCTTCATCTTAGTTTTTATTTTCCATTTAGCTAATAAATAACATCGAGCTCGTCCGACGTTAAACAGAGAGCGCTCTTGGGAGGCACCCCTTGCTTATCTTTTTTTTTTCTTCTTCTTTTTTTCTTTTTTGTTTGCTTATTTTGTTTTGCAGGAATAAAACCCCCGGCGGTTCGTTTGGCTCCATCATTTCCTCTCTTCCTTAGGCCTGAGCCGGTGTCCAGCTCAAGAATGGGGGAGCGACATCTGTATTCGGCCTTACGACTCCGGGGAAGTCGTTTTTTTTTACTTTATTGTATCCCCCCTCCCCTTTCTTCTTCCTTTTTCTTTCTTGTTTTTATTTTTCATTGAGGGCATTGAAAGGTTTAAGCTTGGGGGAGGGTTTAGTTGTTTTATTTCTTTTTCTTACTTTTCTAAAAAATGTATTAAAAAAATGTGTTTAGTATAGTTTTATTAAAGTTTTTTTTAGTACAGCTCTTATTTAGCTTTATCAAAAAACAAAAAAATTAGAAAAATAAAAAATTCCAAAAAAGATCATATGTCAACTGCTTTTATTTGGCTTTATCAAAAAACAAAAAAATTAGAAATATCAAAAATTCCAAAAAAGATCTTATGTCAAAATCCAAAAAAAATAAAAAATGTCAAAAAAATCAAAAAAAATAAAAATAAACCTCATGCTTAGTATTTTGTTATTTTCTGAAATTTAGTTTGAGTTTGTTTATAAGCGTTTTTATTTGCTAATCTTTATTTCATCATATTTAGTTAAATTTAACATTTAGTGATTTAGTTTTGAGGATAATCTTATGGTTTTAATTTGTTTAGAGTAATCTATTGAGCACTTTTTCTCTTTTATTTTAAATAGTTTCAATTTTGTAGTATTTTTGCTAAATAATTTTAGATTCTAATTATTATTACTTCATGCTTTTAGATTTTTAGGAAATCTCAATCTACTAGTAGTTGCTCTCTAGTATTTTAGTTTATTTTCTAAAATCTTGTTTAACGCCATATCCTTATTCCCAATTCTCTTTTTCTTTTTTTTTATTATTTGTTAGATCATATGTCATGGGAATAAGGAGATGTTAGTTCCTTATTCTCTGGTACACATATGCAACCCAAATGAAGAGAAGAATAAAAAGTTCATATATGTCGGGGGAAGGATAGGATGTTAGTCTATCATTTTCTGGTATTACATATATATTATTCCAAAAAAACAAAATTGTGTGGGGTGTGAAAAGAAAAAAAATATGATGATCACCTCCAATCAAAGACATCTTCATGTTAATTTCCTCCCCAAACCCCTTAGCCAATATCTTTGTCTTAGTTTTTAAATTAAAATATGTGGAGAGCATAAGTAGTAGGTTGTCTTCTTCCTTAAGTTTCTTTCAAGTTATGGTTTTTATAATCCCAATCTAACCTTGTTTGCACTTTACTCCATTTTGAATGCTAGTTAATTTATTAGAGAATTTTTGGCTAAATTCTTCTCTCTTTTCACTTTAATTTCATAATTTAGGACTTGATTCTTAAATCCCTAAATTTTAATTTTTGCTAGATTTTGATGTTAATAAATTTTTAGTTTAATTGAAATTTTATAATGTCTTATAAATATTTCTCTTTCTTTTGCTCTGGAATAGCAAAGGTCTAAGCATGGGGGAGTTTGATGACTGTTTTAGTCATCCTTTTTTGGTGTAATTTAGTTGTCAAAATTCCAAAGTTTTATTATAATTTGGTGTTTTTGTATGCTTAGTGTATTATTTTATAAGAATCTATAGTTTTATTTTATGTTTTGTTGTTATTTTATGTTATGCTTATGTTATTGTTATGTCTAGTTTTATCTTTAAATATTATTATCTTTGTTATAGTTTGGGTTTACATGACTAATGTAATGTTATAATGATTAATGTTATGTTTATTTTGTTTTGTTTCATTTCTTAGAACTAGTTAAAAGTATGATTAATGTTATGCTTTATGTTTAGTTTGATTTAAATTTATATCATGATATGTTGTTATAATAAGTGTCTAATGTTTTAATTAATATTGTGTAGGTTCAAGCCCAAGCACAAGTCCAAGCCTCCTTCAAGTCCACACAATGCAGCCCGGCCACTATCTAAAGTATTTGGTGCAGCTCGGCCACTTATCCAACATAGCCGAGCCTACAAGCAGTCCTACCCGAGCCTTGGAGCAGCCCATGCAGCGCACCAAGCAAAGCCGAGCCCTCAAGAGCAGCCCACTAATATCCCCATTCATATGGCCGAACACTCTCATGCATGCACCTTGCCACCTTCCTTCTCTTTCTCTCTTCATTACTTCATCCTCTCTCCTCATTATTGCATGCATGAATTATTCATCCCCTTGAAATGGCCGAACCCCCCTCTCTTTATCTCTTCTTTATTCCATATTCACTCCCCCTATCCACTTTACATTTTTATTTGTCATTCCCTTTATTATCATACATGCATTTAGCCTTTTTCTCTCTCCCTCATTTAATATCATGCATGAATCCTCTCCAACACATGTGGCAGGCCACCCCCTTGGCTCCCTCCTCTTTATTTCCATCTAGAATGTTCTCCCTCTCCTATAAAAGGAACCCCTTCCCCTCTTATTGAAGTTAAGTAGTTTTAGTCTAAAATAGTTTAGAGTGAAGTTTTTGTAGAGAGTAAGAGAGAGTTCTTTCCTTATTGTTGTTGTTCTCTTCCTTTTAGTAGATTAATTGTCTTGTTATAATTTTTGTACCTCTTTTATTTAAGTAATGCAAATGTCATTTCCTTCTCTTATTCTCATTTCCTTTTTCATTATGCTTAGCAAGTTCTTTTTATGCTCGATCGCGATAATCTTTGCATTGTTCGCATTTGTATTATCCTATTTTTGATTCTTCCTTGATTTGTTTTGTATCGACTCCATATTGCTAGTATACGGTAGTAGGTATCCGATCTCATATTTGAGTAGCCGAGAGGCTCGTGAATATGAAAGATCACTTAAGAAAGGAAGGAGTTGAACGCACCCCTAGAGATAGGATGACGTAAATCCTCCGGATTGGAGTCAAATCCAATAGTGCGGGTCACTTCGATAATGCGACTTTAAGCCATTTTGACTTGTAAAGAGATTACGGTCAAAACGTCCACAAGTTAGGGGATTTAATGCTCTAGCGAGATTACTTCCTAATATCGGATCCGTCACGGTCTTAATAGATTTACAAAATGCTAAACTAATTTATTCCGTTATTTTATTTCAAAGTGAATCGTCGATCGAGCACTTTTCACGTAATAGTTTATTTTCTCTTTTTTAACTTAGTTTTTTTTCATTTTCAAAACACATTAATCGTTCGGTAGAATAATAGAGTCGTTGTGAGTATAGTACTTGCCTGCCCCGAGTTTTTATACGACCTTGATATTTTTCATATCCTATGCTATATTTCGATAGGTACACTTGCCTTAATCGAGTATTGATTGGAGAATACGATTTTCTCTATCAAGTTTTTGTTTAATTCTACCTTGATAGAGAAACACGGGATTTTCTTAACATATATCGCCGACCTGATTTTGTCTCGTAATTGTCTTGTTATAATTTTTGTATGACCTTGGTACTACAATTCGATAGGTACGCTTGCCTGTTCAGGATTTTCTCTATCATGCATGTGGTAACTTTTCAACAAAAACTTGATGGGCTAAACCCGAACAGGCAAGCGTACCTGTTGAATTGTAGTACCAAGGTCGTATTTCAATACGGGGTTGTCAATTACTGCTACTCACGCTTGAAATATTATCCTACCGGAAAATAGTTGGATTTTGAGAATTTTTTTAAGGTAAAACGAACGATAAATTGCGAGACGAAAACTTACATAAAAAAACTAGCATTTGATCATTGATTCACCATGAAATGAAAAGAAAAAATAAAAGGGCATAGTTTTAAATTTGCAAATCCAACTCGGCCGTGACGGATCCGAAAATGAGTCAAAATCTTGCTAGAGCATTAGGCCTCCTAACTTATAGACTCTTTGATCAAAATCTCTTTACAAACCAAAGAAGCCTAAAGTTGCATTATCGAAGTGATCCGCACTATTGGATTTGACTCCAATCCGGAAGATTTACGTCGTCCTATCTCTAGGGTTGTGTTCAACTCCTTCCTTCTTTGAGTGATCTTTCACATCCACGAGCCTCTCGGCTACTCGAATAGGAGATCATAAGCCTACTACCGTATACCGGAAATACGGAGTCGACGAAATAAAAATCAAAGAAGGACCGAGTAGAATTATGCAAAAATAAAACTATGGAATAAAAGTAATTCTCATCTCAAATCATGGATCCTCATGATCAAATGCTAAAAGAAAATTAGCTATGCATGATTGAAAAGGAAGACAAAATAAGAGAAGAAGATTTCATATTTTTTTAATACTAAAAGGAAAGAAAGAACGCAATAGCTTGAACAAAATGATGTTACTTAAACAAAATGAGATTACAAAGAAAAGGGAACTAGAAATGAAAATTACAATAAAAAACACTCTCTTGACTTGTACTCTCCAAAAGCTCTCTCCAAAAGCCAACCTCCAAAAGCATGGGACATGGGTTCCTTTTATAGATGAAGAGGGAAGATTCTAGAATGCAAAATGAAGAGGGAATACAAAGGGGTGGCCGACCACATCAATGGGGGGTTGATTCATGCATGCATTAATAAAGGGGAGAGAGAAAAGAGAAGATGCATGTATAACATTTAATAAAATAAGATGGGGGATGCATGGAAGCTTGTAGAAGGGGGAAAAGGAGAGGGGTCGGTCAAGTTTGAGATAGAAAAGCATGCATGAAATAATGGGTGGCCGGCCATAATAAGGGGAATGAATGGATTTGGATTTAATGAGGAGAGAGGGAGATGCATGCATGAGATAATAGGTGGCCAGCCATGCATGAAATTATTCATGCATGGCATTTAATGAAAGAGTGGTGCTGCTTGGAGTTCGGGTAGAGGAATGTAGGCTGCATGGGCTTTAATTCTTTATGCTCGGGTTGCTTGGATAGCTGCTCAAAAAGGCTCGGGTTGCATGGGCTTTTGAGGGGGCCGGGCTTCTCTTGATGCTTCATGTAGGGCTCGGGTTTAGGTTGTGGGCTGCTGTGTAACATCCCAAATTTCAAATGACTTAGATTTGGGTTAGACATGTGGTGGATGCTAGGGTTTAGCTAGGTTTGACCCTAGGAGGAGGATTTAGACCATGTGGGGCCCACTATGGGGCCCAAGTCAACCTAGGTCAAACTAGGCTAAATACAAACCCTAGCCACACCATGACCCCACCACATTGCCCTAACCCTAAATACAATCTAAGTGGACCCCAAGGTAGGCCATGGGGTCAACTAGTTGACCCATGTTGGGTCAAGTCAACATGTTGACCTAAATAGTGAAAATGGTGCCCTAGCCCACTTCACTAGGTTGGGTCCACCCAAACTAACCCAAATTCATCATGTGGGCCTAAAGTGACCTTATAAACCCTAGGGGAGAGAAAAATAGGGGCATGCAATGGTAATTTTGGGAATTACCTAGGAGAGAGAAAATGTGACAAATAGGAGAGAGAAAGTGTTAAGGAAGTGGTGTGGACCATTTGGGCTCATCCCACCAACCCATGATGGGTTGGCTGACCATGTAGGGGTATTAGGAGGTGTGGGGACCCCACCATACAACCTTGGGTCCAGCCCAAGCCCAAACCCGACCCAACCTAAACCATATCATTCAAAAGAGCCAACCCTCCTTTTCTCCACCACCCACCTTGGCCCCTACCATGAAACCCGACCCATTAGGGTCTAATCAACCCAACAAGTGCTGGGGGGCCCACTCCCAAGCAGCCAGCCAGCTCAACAAGCCCAACTCGAGCCCTCCCCCACATTGGTGAAATCGCCATTCTTGGTGAAATCGCCCAAGCATTGGTGAAGTCGCCCCCCTCTCTTAACTCAGCCTAAACCGACCTCACACACTCACTCCCACTTCATCCCTACCCCAGAGAGAGAAAGAGAGGAAGGAAGCCACCAGCAGCCATGGCAAGCCAAGGAACTCGCCGGAATATTCATGCTAGGGGAAACCGCCGCCACCCTCAACCTCAGCCACCACCGGTCCGTATCCCCTCCCCTCTTACTGTACTAGATTCCTAGATCTTCTAGGTTAGTAGTCAAGCTCAAAAGAGCTCGACTGTAGGCCTCTACCAGCTTGGAAAAGCTTCAAAAATGGCGGATTAGGGTTTCTCGGCTTGGTTGCGCCACCGCCATCCGCCGCTCTCCGCCGCCCAGCCGCCGGCCAGTTCAAGCCCCGACCACCGTGAGGCCGGGGGATGACTTGGCCGGAGGCCCCGCCGCCGGCGATGGCCGGAAACCACCCCGCAAGGGTGGCCAGCCTCGGTTGACCCTGCATGCACTGCATGGGGAAGAGATACAGTAGCCGTTAGATTTCTTTAAAATTCGTGCAAGCCTGATTAAATCATTTTAAGTTATTATTATTAAATCTGTTACTATTTAATTTAATGAATAGTGATGTAAGTTGTGACATTTTGGCAGTCACCTTGCATGCTGTTTATGAGGTACTTAGAGGCCCCACCTTAGGTTGAACCCTGAATGAAATATTTAGGTAGATGAGTTAACTTTAAAATGCCACAGAAATCATAGGTTTTGGACCAGTAGGCTGCCCTGTAGGGCTGTTTTGCTAGGACTGCCCCCTAACTAGGGCAGAAATTAAAATTGATGCCCTGCTCAAACCCTAAGTCCAAATGGACTGAGATTTTGGGCATGTGGCTTATTTGGTCAGATCTAGGCCCTCCACAAAAATCAGAATTTTTGGGGAACATTTGGCTATAGTTTTTATAAAAATACCCAAAAGTAAATAAATGTGATTTTTGGAGTTTCCTAACTCCAAATGGCCCCAAATTTTGGTGGCACCCTCTCATGGGTATATTAGGCCCATGGTTAAAATTTGGGCTAAATTGATTCACTGCATGATGAGGAATCTCACTTGCATGTTTGAGAAATGAAATTTGACTTGGGCTGCAAATAGCAATTTTGCAGAATTTCAAATGGCTGCCCAAGCCAAACCAGAAGCCCCCCTGACCTGAGATTTTGGTCAGAGGTATAATTAGGGAATATTCAGGCCCTGCCCAAAAATGGGCTTGATTGGAAAACAAAATGTGGGAAAAGTACCAAAATATCCCTAGGGCTTAACTAGGTGATTCTTTGAGATAGCTAACTCCAAATGGCCCCAAATTTTGGCGGCTGGCCATTAGGGACCATATAGACCAGTGGTAGAAATTTCTCTGAAATTGGAACAAGTCATGTTGGGAAAGACCCACATGCAAGAATTGAACTACTTAGGCTCGGGGTGCAAATAGCAAGTTTTTGATATTTACCTAAAGGGGTGCAGTTAGAATGCACACCCCCCTGATTTAGTAGACCAGTAGGGTATAATTTAAAACCCTAAGTTAGTTGGGATTTTTGGGGAGCAAAAAAATCCCACACTTAATGAATTTGACTATTTTGATAATTTGGTGAGCACGTAAGCATTTTCTAAAATGATTCAGACTAGGGTTTAGAAGATTTATAAAACCCTAATGATATTATATAAACTCAAGGGAGACATATTCGAGCCCTTGAGATTCGACTTGATAAATTGAAGATTTGAATTTATAAGTATTCGGGAAAATGACGATTTTACCCTTAACAGTAATTGAATGATTCTGATGATGATAAGTAATAAATAAATCGACGTGTCCTATTTATAATAATCTCATGTGATTAAACACAACACAATGCATTTGGAAGTTCATTTAATGGATCATTAGATAGGTCATCTCACCCTAGTCATTTAGTCTCGATAGACGTGTCGTATGTAAATGCTTATCTAGAGAATACCACCCTAGGTTAATGAACAGAACGATGGGGATGGTATTATAACTTGGAAATGGCAGGGTGGTATTAGGTCTGGGGCTACATTTAGAATAAGTAGGATTACTCTACTAGGACCACCGGGAGATAGAATAAAATGGGATAGTCGTGGAAATTGGGAATAAACCCGGGTGGTGTTGATGGCATCATAAGTATAGCAACGAGTGATAGAGTGCAAATCACTTTACAATAGGCATAACGGAGTCCGACGGAAGACCGTCGCCTTTCCGATAATAATACCATAAGTCATTAGGCTACTAAGGAGTAACACTAAAGGAGAATCGTGGGTAATGGGTAAACATCAACTAAAACTAATTATCCTTGCGAAAGGGAACTTCGGGTTTCATGCCCGTCTTGGTTCCTAGTGCCCTCGAGACCCCCTCACGGGGCATGCCTTGGGCAGTCCTGGGATTCACTTTAAATCACTAGGTATAATAAACCTTAGACGAGAGTAGTCTAATAGGTTTGGAGTTCTACGCGATAGGTTCGTCGGCTAAATAAGGTTGGAAACACCATATGGGTTACTTGCTCACCTGTTTCACAAGGTTGGAGGGATACAAGTAATGAGCTCATCCTAACCGGGTTGGAGTGGCTTGCTCACCTGTTTCTTAAGGTTGGAGGGATACAAGCACTTGCTCACCCAAATTGGATTGGAGGGAATGTGTTGACAATATCAGTACGAGCAGGAAGCTCAGATTAATACCTTGCATGTGCATAAAATTAGTGGCGAGTCACGCGGGACTGGCCAGTCGATGCACCGATGGCAGTACGATGACTCGGGCGAGGAGTACGGGTGGAAGGGCCAGTATGCTAAATATATAATACTGTGGAATCCCCGAAGGCGTACACTCGACCTACAAGACTGACGGGTAGTCAGCAAAATATGTACGCAAAACTCTAGAGTGCACCTAGGACGTGTACAGAGGCGTATGAGAGGGGTCTAGGTCTGGTAGTGCTTATACCTACCTAGAAGTGGAGAGCCCGCTCCACTATTGCCGTAGCCACAACGGTAGTACCCGAGAGTGATGCAAGCTCTCAAAAAGAGGGAACTAAAGGTCTGTGATCACGGAGTCGTGTGTGTGTGTTGCACTTGCATGTTTAACATATTCATCATAACATACATTCATTCATTAGGACATACGCTTCATGGATCCTTATCATATAAATTGTATGGGCGGTTTATATGATAAGTTACTTTTGGAAACCCTAACTTATAAGTTCGTATGGGCGTTCATATAAGTTAGGGTACTTATGTGATATTGATAGGAGTAGGAGTAGCAGTAGCGTACTTTCCTTTCTGTACTACCTTTACTTCCAGTTCTACCTTTTACTGCAGTCCTTCTCTTTCTGCACTGTCTTTACTTACTTGCACTTTATATAGAACTGCTAGATCATATATAGAACTGCTAAAGCATATATAGAACTGCTAGATTTTACTTACTCCTGCTAGATAGAAATGTCACCTGCTTCCACCTTGCTACCCCTTGTTGTCCTCCGCATCTTCCTTCCATCCGGTGCCTAAGAGCGACAGGAGGAGGTGTTGAGGATACGACTTTGTCTTTTTGACTAACATACGTTGACTCCCCCTTTTTAGGAGCTCGAGGAGGTGGACCAGCACGTCCAGCGGGACGAGGAGGCAGGGCATGAGGAGCAGCTACCACCACCACCAGACACTACTACCGCACGTCCTCAGGTGGGAGAAGATGTAGTGGATAGCTTAGTTTACAGCTTTCTATTTTGTGAGAGAGAGTCTGATTCATATTGATGTATATGGGCATAAGCCCTATTTCACTTTTTGTACTCATTTTGGACTATAGTAGCACTTTCATTTCCTTATATATGATATGCTCTGTGATTTCTGTGGACATGTGTATTGGTTTGTTTATACACTTTTACTTCCGCATCTCTAGTGAAAAATGATCGTAATAGCCGGCAGAATCGGCGTCTTACGGTGTCGACTAACTCAGGAGTTAGTGTCACCGTAAGGCGGCGGTTCTGGGCATAAGATCCGGGTTAGCCTCGGGATGAGGAGACAGGATCTTACATGCTGCAAGTGGAGGGCCGACCACATGAGCTGCTCCATTGCTTGTTGAAGGGCTTGAGCTGCACTATAGGGAGGGGCCGGCCCAAACCTACAAAATAAAATAAAAACAAAACATTAGTTATATCATGATATAAGTTTAAATAAAACTAAACATATAACATAACATAAAATAACAACCAAACATAAAATAAAACTATAGATTTATAAAGAATAACACAACAACAACATACAAGCATATGAAAACATAAAATAATAATAATAATAATAATAAGGGATTTAAGCTACTAAAGTACCCCCAAAAAGGATGACTAAAACTAGTCATCAAATTCCCCCATGCTTAGACATTTGCTTGCCCTCAAGCAAATAGAAATAAGGAACTAGGGAAAAACAAAAAGAAATCAAAAGATATATATATTTTTAGGTTCCATAATTAAGAAAAACAAAACAAGAAAAATTAAACTATCCTAATATTCATATTACCAACTAGTGGGGTGAGAAGTGCACAATAGAAAATTTGAAAGTGGAACCCTAAAAATCTCATTAAAACATAAGAAAAGTCTACTAATTTCTAAATCTTAAAAGCAAGGCATCTAAAATAAATGAAAATAAGGACAACAAAAGTAGAGGTTCTAAATAAACGGCCCATTAACAAACTACTAGGTTGCTAGATAAACATTAACCCTAAAACACTCCAAGATAACCTCCAAAGAAATCCATCAATGATGGTGGCCATAGGCTTATACGTTTACACTTTCTCCACTACGCAAAATTAAGTTCTAAGATCATTAGGACTTCTACTAGGCATTAAAACTTGGCTTAGGTAAATGATTAGGAAGTGGAATCAAAGATAAACATGAAGGTTTTAGGCACTAAATCAAGGTGAGCTCAAAAATAAATAAAGCATAATAAAAATGAGAAATAACAAGTATGTCATTTCTCCAATATGAAACTACAAAACAAGGCCATGAAAATTTTTCTTTTATAAACATGGCCAAACATAAACTTTTTGCATTCTTTTTTTTATTTTGATTTTTCACTTTTCTTTTTCAATTTTTTTTTTCTTTTGGATAACATTTGATAAGAAAGCTCCGAAAAATAAGCTTGAGAATTTTCTATTCATTTCAAAAATAGTACCCTTCCACAAAAAAAATAATTTTTAAGCTCAAATTTATAGTGCAAAAATAGGAAAGGTATTTGGCTTTGGTGAACATCATGAAATGAAAGGTGGAGCTAAAACAAGGAAAAAAAAGGAAAAGGCCCAAAATTATTTTGCAAGGGTTTTGTTTTTGGTGGGCACGAAAACCTCAAACTATTCAAATGGTGGCCTAAATCATTTCTAAAGAAAGTAAAAACGGCGCAAATGCTTCGAGAGTAGCTTGGTACAAGTTCTAGACACCAAGAAAGACTACCCTGCAAATGAAAAAGAGAAAATGATACCTAGCAACCATTCATAAGCAATTAACCGAATAAAGAGACGTAACTACAAATTGCTAACTTATATTTGAAAAATCGGATGCCTCTATTTAAGAAAAAGAAACTAATGGAACGGAACTATGCTAAAATGATAAGTTTAGAAAACATTTTCAAAGGAATCTACATAGAACTACAAAAACCGCACGGGCCTACACATCACTAGAAGAAACATAAAAAAATGATAGAAATAATTTTAGATTTTTTTTTTTCAAATCGATTTAAGCACATGAATTTTTTTTTTGAGTTTTGTTTTTTTTTCTAATAATTTTTTTTTGGGTTTTATATTTTATAATTTTTTAGATTTTGATGACATAACATAAAATACTATACTATTATAAAACATAAATATTTTTTTCTTTTCTTTTTGGAAGAAGAAAGACAGAAAGAAAGACTAAAAGAAAGTAGACCCCCCCATGCTTAAATTCTTCATTGCCCTCAATGAAGAAAACATAAAGAAAAAGAGAAGGGGACTGAGAAGAAGAGAAAAAGAAAAATGCAGGAAAATAAATAAATAAAAAGAATAGGACTTCCCCGGGTTCGTGAGATGAAGGCGGATGTCGCTCCCCCATGCTTGCTTTTTAGAGTACTTGATCGTCAGCAGGTATGACTTGATCCATCTGATATCAGCAGCGGCGGAGCGGCGACCACGATCATGGACTTGTTTGGCCTCCGGTAGAAAGAGCAAAAAAAAAAGAAAAAAAAGAGAGTCCGTGGGCAGATGCCCGATAATGTTTTTTTATTACAACAGTTCAAAGTCCGAATAAAAGAGTTTCATAATAATAATAATAAGAATAACCATAAGTCCAGAAATAAAAATGTCCATCAGAAAATAATAAACTAAGAATCAAAAAGAAGATTCTCCTTTGCAGGAGTCACAAAATCATTAGAGAAATAGAGTTTAAGTCTATGGCTATTAACTTTAAAGTCCCCCTTATCGGGGTGTGAAAGTAGCATAGTGCCGTAAGGAAAAACATTCTGGACTGTGAATGGTCCGGACCATCTAGATTTAAGCTTTCCCAGGTAGAGACGTAAACGCGAATTAAAAAGAAGAACCTGATCGCCTGGTTTAAACGTTTTAGGGTGGCGCAGGTTCTTATCGTGATACAATTTCGTGCGTTCTTTATAAATTTTATTATTTTCATATGCATACGCTCGCCACTCGTCAAGCTCATTTAGTTGGTTTTGTCTATGCTCACCGACCGAGTGCGGATCGAAATTAAAAAACTTTAATGCCCAGTACGCACGGTGTTCTACTTCTACCGGAAGATGACACGATTTTCCATAGACTAATCGGAAAGGAGTACAACCGATGACGGTCTTGTACGTTGTCCGATAGTCCCACAGAGCATCGTCTAATTTTAAAGACCAATCCTTATGAGAAGTAGAAATGTTTTTTTTCCAAAATTCATTTAAGCTCGCGATTGACTACCTCGACCTAATCGTTAGTTTGGGGGTGATAAGCAGTGGATAATTTATGCGTAACGCCATATTTGGCTAAAGCCTTAGTGAGTTGAGCATTGCAAAAATGACTTCCCCTATCACTAACGATCGCTCGAGGAAAACCAAAGGGAGAAAATAATTTTTTTAGAAAATTGACAACAACGCGAGCATCATTATTTGGTAGAGCTTGGGCCTCTGCCCACCTAGAAACATAATCGACTGCGACTTGAATATATTTATTTCCTAAGTTGGAGGGAAATGGGCTGACAAAGTCTATGCCCCATAGATCAAAAACTTCGCACTCGAGAAAGTAGTTTTGTTCCATTTCATTTTTATTTGAGAGATTTCCAGTCTGCTGGCATCGATCGCACCCACCCACAAAGATTTGTGCATCTTTAAATATGCTTGTCCAATAGAAGCCAGCACTATGTACTTTGTGTGCGGTGCGGTTATCTTGATAGTGCCAGCCAGTCGGACCTTCATGAACATGTTTTAAAATTTGGTGACCCTCTTCCCGCGAAACACATCTCCTTACCACCTGGTCCGCACAAATGCGAAATAGAAATGGGTCTTCCCAAAAATAATACTTCAACTCCGAAAAGAATTTCTTCTTTTGGTGAGTGGAGTATTCTTTTGGAAGGACCCATGCCACAAGATAATTGGCCAGATCGGCAAACCAGGGGGTAGGAGATGAAGAAATATATAAAAGACGCTCATCCGGAAAAGAGTTATTAATTAAAGTTTCATTTAAAATATCTAGATTGGGATTTTCAAGACGAGAGAGATGATCAGCTGCTAAGTTTTTCGCTCCTTTCTTATCCCGAATCTCCAAGTCGAATTCTTTAAGTAAGAGGATCCAACGGATAAGACGCGGCTTGGCATCCGGTTTAGAAAGGAGGTACTTCAAAGTGGAATGATCCGTGAAAATAATAACCTTAGAAAGAGTAACATACGGTCGGAATTTATGAAAAGCAAAAATAAATGCTAAGAGCTCTTTCTCCGTCGTGGTGTAATTTTCTTGCGCAGAAGTGAGAGTTTTACTAGCGTAGAAAATCAGATGAAAGCTCTTAGCAATTCGTTGACCTAGAACCGCACCTACCGCATGATTACTCGCATCGCACATTATTTCGAACGGTAAATCCCAAACTGGGGCGATCATAATAGGAGCATTTATAAGTTTCGATTTTTTTAATTCAAAGGCCTCGAGACAAGATTTATCAAAAACAAAAGGAGTTTCTTTTTCGAGCAGGTGGGTGAGAGGTTTAGTGATTTTTGAAAAGTCTTTAATAAATCTACGATAAAAACCCGCATGACCTAAAAAACTTCTAATTGCTTTAACGGTTGTAGGTGGCGGTAACTTTTTAATTATTTCAATTTTTGCCTTGCCCACTTCAATTCCCCTAGCAGTAATTTTGTGGCCAAGGACTAAACCCTCACGTACCATAAAGTGGCACTTCTCCCAATTTAAGACTAAATTTGTCTTCTCGCAGCGTTTTAAAACTTTTCCTAAATTTTCTAAACACAGTTCGAAGGAATCGCCAAAAACAGAAAAGTCGTCCATAAAAACTTCCATAATATTTTCTACGTATTTGTCAAAGATGGCTAGCATACACCGCTGAAAAGTAGCTGGTGCGTTGCATAGCCCAAAAGTCATCCTACGGTAGGCAAAAGTTCCAAAGGGTCAAGTGAATGTTGTCTTCTCTTGGTCTTCGGGTTCAATATGGATTTGAAAGTATCCCGAAAGACCGTCGAGAAAACAATAAAAACTGTGCCCGGATAAGCGTTCTAGAATTTGATCGATAAAGGGGAGGGGGAAGTGATCTTTACGAGTGGCATCATTTAATTCGCGGTAGTCGATGCACATCCTCCATCCCATTACCGTCCTAGTCGGAATTAGATCATTATTTTCATTAGTTATTACCGTGACGCCACCCTTTTTAGGGACTACCTGGACCGGACTTACCCACTGACTATCGGAGATGGGATAAATGATCCCCGCATCTAATAACTTGAGAACCTCACCCTTCACAACCTCCTTCATGTTGGGATTAAGACGTCGCTGAGGTTGGACTACACCTTTTTTATTATTTTCAAAAAATATTTTGTGTGTGCAGAAAGAGGGGTTTATGCCAGCAATATCACAAATTTGCCACGCTATAGCTCGGCGATGCTTTTGTAGTAGTTCGATCAATTGATCGTTTTCGGATTGGGAAAGAAAAGCCGAGATTATAACGGGCAATTTTGAATCTTTTGCAAGAAAGGCATATTTGAGGTGGTCAGGCAGTGGTTTTAAATCAAGCTAGGGTGGTTCATCATAAGAATTTTTTAAATTTTTCACTTTTTCAAAAACAAGATTTTCATACTTTTTTCTACTACATACAAAATTATTTTCAAAATTTTCTTGGATCGACAGAGACAAGTATTGTTAAGGCTAATTGGAAAATTTTGTAAAATTTTCCAATTTTCCAAAAATGAGAAAATTTTGGCAAATTAACGTACTTCGTCATTTGACTAAGCGCTTCATGAATGTGTATTGTTAAGCTTAATTCTATCAAGTTTTTGAATCCACCTTAATTGGAAAATTTTGTTGACGGATCCGAAAATGAGACAAAATCTCGCTAGAGCATTAGGCCTCCTATCTTATAGACTCTTTGATCAAAATCTATTTACAAACCAAAGAAGCCTAAAGTTGCATTATCGAAGTGATACGCACTATTGGATTTGACTCCAATCCGGAAGATTTACGTCGTCCTATCTCTAGGGTTGCGTTCAACTCCTTCCTTCTTTGAGTGATCTTTCACATCCACGAGCCTCTCGGCTACTCGAATATGAGATCATAAGCCTACTACCGTATACCGGAAATACGGAGTCGACGAAATAAAAATCATAGAAGGACCGAGTAGAATTAAGCAAAATTAATAATATGGAATAAAAGTAATTCTCATCTCAAATCATGGATCCTCATGATCAAATGCTAAAAGAAAATTAGCTACGCATGATTGAAAAGGAAGACAAAATAAGAGAAGAAGATTTCATATTTTTTTAATACTAAAAGGAAAGAAATAACACAATAGCTTGAACAAAATGATGTTACTTAAACAAAATGACATTATAAAGAAAAGGGAACTAGAAATGAAAATTACAATGAAAAACACTCTCTTGACTTGTACTCTCCAAAAGCTCTCTCACCGGCAACGGCGCCAAAAACTAGATAGAGAAAATCGTATTCTCTAATCTATACTCGATTAAGGCAAGTGTACCTATCGAAATATACCATAGGATATGAAAAATATCAAAGTCGTATAAAAACTCGGGGCAGGCAAGTACTATTACTCACAACGACTATATTATTCTACCGAACGATAAATGAGTTTTGAGAATGAAAATAAACTAAGTTAAAAAGAGAAAATAAACTATTACGAGAAAAGTACTCGATCGACGATTCACCTGGAAATAAAATAACGAAAGAAATTAGTTTAGCATTTGTAATTCTATTAAGATCGTGACGGATCCGATATTAGGAAGTAATCTCGCTAGAGCATTAAATCCCCTAACTTATAGACGTTTCGACCGAAATCTCTTTCAAGTCAAAAAGGCCTAAAGTCGCATTATCGAGGTGACCCGCACTATTGGATTTGACTCCAATCCAGAGGATTTACGTCATCCTATCTCTAAGGGTGCGTTCAACTCCTTCCTTCCTTGAGTGATCTTTCAAATCAATGAGTCTCTCGACTTTTATGAATTGAGATCGGATGCCTACTACTGTATACCGGAATACGGAGTCGACACAAAATAAATCAAGTAAGGATCAAAAATAGAAAGAAAAAATGCAAACATAAAAATAAAGATATGTTATTTCATTGCAAAGATCATCGCGATCGGGCACAAAATAAAGTTAGCTATGCATGATAGAAAGGGATTGAGAATAAGAGAAAAGAAATGACATTTGCATTGCTTGAATAAAAGAGGTACAAAAATAATAATACTAAAAAGACAAGATAATATTGCACTAAAAAAAGACTATTACAACAATGAAGGAAGAAAAGTTGAACTAGCACTCTCTACCAAAACTAAAACTACTTAACATCAATAAGAGGGGAAGGGGTTCCTTTTATAGGAGAGGGAGAAGGATCTAGATGGGGGAGACAAAGGGGTGGCCGACCATGTATGTTGGGGAAGTTCATGCATAATATTCAATGATGGAGAGAGAGAAGGCTACATGCATTGTATTTTAGGAAAATGAAAAGAAAATTAAACATGAGAGAGGGGGGATGGATGAGGAATAAAGTGGAGAGAAAATAATAATAGTGGGGAGAGAGAATACATGAGTGAGGTGGCAAGATGCATGCATGAGAGTGGGAAAGAGGGGGTGAATGTGAAATAAAAGAAATAAAATAAAAGGGGGGAAAGAGAGTGGCCGGCCACATGATGGGAGAGATTCATGCATGAATTAAATGATGTGGGGAGAGGGAATACATGAGGTGGCCGAACATTGCATGGATAAAATGGGCTTTGTATAGGCTTTAATGTAAGGGCTCAGGTTTGAGGTTGTGGGCTGCTCCAAGTTGGGATTGAGGGCTGCACTTAAGGGCTCGGGTAGGGCTGCATGTAGTGGGCTCGGCTAGAGGGCTGCATGGGCTTCACTTGTGCTCGGGTTGGACAAGGGCTGCTCCAAGTGGTGGGCTGCAATGAGGCTCAGCCACGCACAAAAGCTGCTCCAAAAGTGGGCTCGGGTTGGGCTTGAACCTACAAATGATAAGACAAAACATTAGACACAAAATATTAACATTGAACATAATAATTTAACAAAACTAATCATCTTATAATATGATATAATATAATATAATAGAATAAGATCAAACACAACAAAACAAAACATAAAATAAATAACAAACATACTAAAACATGACATACATAATACATAGAGTAACATAATATTGGTTATTAAAATTAAAACTAAATTTAACAACATAATATAATATAATAATATTTAAAGATAAAACTAGACATAACAATAACATAAGCATAACATAAAATAACAACAAAACATAAAATAAAACTATATATTCTTATAAAATAACACACTAAGCATACAAAAACACCAAATTATAATAAAACTTAAGAATTTTGACTACTAAATTACCCCAAAAAAGGATGACTAAAACAAGTCATCAAACTCCCCCATGCTTTGACCTTTGCTATTCAAGAACAAAAGGAAGAGAAATATTTATAAGGCATTAAAAAATTTTCAAATAAACTAAAAATTTATTAACACCAAAATCTAGCCAAAAATAAAATTTAGGGATTTAAGAATCAAGTTCTAAATTATGAAATTAAAGTGAAAAGAGAGAAATATTTAGCCAAAAATTCTCTAATAAATTAACTAGCATTCAAACTTTAGTAAAGTGCAAATAGGGTTGGATTGGAATTATAAAAACCATGACTTAAAAGAAACTTAAGGAAGAAGACAACCTACTACTTATGCTCTCCACATATTTTAATTTAAAAACTAAGACAATGATATTGGCTAAGGGGTTTGGGGAGGAAATTAAATATGAAGAGGTCTTTGATTGGAGGTGATCATCATTTTTTTTCACACCCCACACAATATTTTCTTACTCTTTGAATAATATATATGTAATACCAGGAAATGATAGACTAACATCCTATCACTTTTCCCGACATATATGAACTTTTTAATTCCTCTCTTCATTTTTGGGTTGCATATGTGTACCAGAGAATAAGGAACTAACATCTCCTTATTCCCATGACATATGCAACCCAAAAATGAAGAGAGGAATTAAAAAGTTCATATATGTCGGGGAATTCAAATGTCATTGTATCCAACTATTTTTGATTTTTCTACCGAACGATTAATGAGTTTGGAAAATGAAAAAAAACTAAGTTAAAAAAGAGAAAATAAACTATTTCGAGAAAAGTGCTCGATCGACGATTCACCTTGAAATAAAATAACGAAAGAAATTAGTTTAGCATTTGTAATTCTATTAAGACCGTGAGAGATTCGATATTAGGAAGTAATCTCGCTAGAGCATTAAATCCCCTAACTTGTAGATGTTTTGACCGAAATCTCTTTACAAGTCAAAATGGCCTAAAGTCGCATTATCGAAGTGACCCGCACTATTGGATTTGACTCCAATCCGGAGGATTTACGTCATCCCCGGCAACGGTGCCAAAAACTTGATAGAGAAAATCGTATTCTCCAATCTATACTCGATTAAGGCAAGTGTACCTATCAAAATATAGCATAGGATATGAAAAATATCAAGGTCGTATAAAAACTCGGGGCAGGCAAGTACTATTACTCACAACGACTCTATTATTCTACCGAACGATAAATGAGTTTTAAGAATGAAAATAAACTAAGTTAAAATGAGAAAATAAACTATAATGAGAAAAGTGCTCGATCTACGATTCACCTTGAAATAAAATAACGAAAGAAATTAGTTTAGCATTTGTAATTCTATTAAGACCGTGACGGATCCCATATTAGGAAGTAATCTCGCTAGAGCATTAAATCACCTAACTTATTGATGTTCCGACCGAAATCTCTTTCAAGTCAAAAAGGCCTAAAGTCGCATTATCGAGGTGACCCGCACTATTAGATTTGACTCCAATCCGGAGGATTTACGTCATCCTATCTCTAGGGGTGCGTTCAACTCCTTCCTTCCTTGAGTAATCTTCCAAATCAATGAGTCTCTCGACTTCTATGAATTGAGATCGGATGCCTACTAAAAACATGATAGAGAAAATCGTATTCTCCAATCTATACTCGATTAAGGCAAGTGTACCTATCGAAATATAGCATAGGATATGAAAAATAACAAGGTCGTATAAAAACTCGGGGTAGGCAAGTACTATTACTCACAACGACTCTATTATTCTACCGAACGATTAATGAGTTTTGAAAATGAAAAAAAACTAAGTTAAAAAAGAGAAAATAAACTATTACGAGAAAAGTGCTCGATCGACGATTCACTTTGAAATAAAATAACGGAATAAATTAGTTTAGCATTTTGTAAATCTATTAAGACCGTGACGGATCCGATATTAGGAAGTAATCTCGCTAGAGCATTAAATCCCCTAACTTGTAGACATTTTGACCGAAATCTCTTTACAAGTCAAAATGGCCTAAGGTCGCATTATCGAAGTGACCCGCACTATTGTATTTGACTCCAATCCAGAGGATTTACGTCATCCTATCTCTAGGGCTGCGTTCAACTCCTTCCTTCATTGAGTGATCTTTCATATTCACGAGCCTCTCGGCTACTCAAATATGAGATCGGATACCTACTACTGTATACTAGCAATATGGAGTCGATATAAAACAAATCAAGGAAGAATCAAAAATAGAATAATACAAATGCAAACAATGCAAAGATTATCGCGATCGAGCACAAAAAGAACTAGCTAAGCATAATGAAAAAGGAAATGAGAATAAGAGAAGGAAATGACATTTGCATTACTTAAATAAAAGAGGTAAAAAGATTATAACAAGACAATTAATCTACTAAAAGCAAGAGAACAACAACAATAAGGAAAGAACTCTCTCTTACTCTCTACAAAAACTTCACTCTAAACTATTTTAGACTAAAACTACTTAACTTCAACAAGAGGGGAAGGGGTTCCTTTAATAGGAGAGGGAGAACATTCTAGATTGAAATAAAGAGGAGGGAGCCAAGGGGGTGGCCGGCCACATGTGTTGGAGAGGATTCATGCATGATATTAAATGAGGGAGAGAGAAAAAGGCTAAATGCATGTATGATAATAAATGGAATGACAAATAAAAATGTAAAGTGGATAGGGGGAGTGAATATGGAATAAAGAAGAGATAAAGAGAGGGGGGTTCAGCCATTTCAAGGGGATGAATAATTCATGCATGTAATAATGAGGAGAGAGGATGAAATAATGAAGAGAGAAAGAGAAGGAAGGTGGCAAGGTGCATGCATGAGAGTGGTCGGCCACATGAATGGGGATATTAGTGGGCTGCTCTTGAGGGCTCGGCCTTGCTTGGTGGGCTGTATGGGCTGCTCCAAGGCTCGGGTAGGACTGCTTGTAGTCTCGACTATGTTGGATAAGTGCCCGGGCTGCACCAAATACTTTAGATAGTGGCCGGGCTGCATGGTGTGGACTTGAAGGAGGCTTGGACTTGTGCTTGGGCTTGAACCTACACAATATTAATTAAAACATTAGACACTTATTATAATAACAAATCATTATATAAATTTTAATCAAACTAAACATAAAGCATAACATTAATCATACGATTAACTAGTTATAAGAAATAAAACAAAACAAAATAAACATAACACTAATCATTATAACATTACAATAGTCATGTAAACCCAAACTATAACAAAGATAATAATATTTAAAGATAAAACTAGACATAACAATAACATAAGCATAACATAAAAAAACAACAAACATAAAATAAAACTATAGATTCTTATAAAATAACACACTAAGCATACAAAAACACCAAATTATAATAAAACTTAGGAATTTTGACTGCTAAATTACCCCAAAAAAGGATGACTAAAACAAGTCATCAAACTCCCCCATGCTTAGACCTTTGCTATTCCAGAGCAAAAGAAAGAGAAATATTTATAAGACATTATAAAATTTCAATTAAACTAAACATTTATTAACATCAAAATCTAGCAAAAATTAAAATTTAGGGATTTAAGAATCAAGTCCTAAATTATGAAATTAAAGTGAAAAGAGAGAAGAATTTAGCCAAAAATTCTCTTATAAATTTTACTAGCATTCAAAATGGAGTAAAGTGCAAATAAGGTTAGATTGGGATTATAAAAACCATAACTTGAAAGAAACTTAAGGAAGAAGACAACCTACTATTTATGCTCTCCATATATTTTAATTTAAAAATTAAGACAATGATATTTGCTAAGGGGTTTGGGGAGGAAATTAACATGAAGAGGTCTTTGATTGGAGGTGATCATCATTTTTTTTCACACCCCACACAATATTTTTTTACTTTTTGAATAATATATATGTAATACCAGGAAATGATAGACTAACAACCTATCACTTCCCCCGACATATATGAACTTTTTAATTCCTCTCTTCATTTTTAGGTTGCATATGTGTGCCAGAGAATAAGGAACTAACATCTCCTTATTCCCATGACATATGATCTAACAAATAAAAGGAAAAATGATGGGGTTAAACAAAATTTTTAGAAAATAAACTAAAATACTAGAGACCAACTACTAGTAGATTGAGATTTCCTAAGAATCTAAAAGCATGAAGTAATAATAATTGGAATCCAAAATTGTTTTAGCAAAATTACTACAAAATTGAAACTATTTAAAATAAAAGAGAAAAGGTGCTAAATAAATTACTCTAATTAAATTAAAATCATAAGATTATCCTCAAAACAAAATCACTAAAGTTAAATTTAACTAAACATGATGAAATAAAAATTTGCAAATAAAAATGCTTATAAACAAACTCAAGCTAAATTTCTGAAAATAACAAAAAGCTAAGCATGAGGTTTATTATATTTTTTGATTTTTCTGACATTTTTCATTTTTTTTGAATTTTGACATATTATCTTTTTTTGGAATTTTTGATTTTTCTAATTTTTTTGTTTTTTTGATTAGGCTAAAAAACATTACTAAATTAAAAACTTAATAAAACTATACTAATTTTTTTGAAATTTTGATTTTAAGAAAGCAAATGATTTGTTTTTTTATATTTTTGAGAGAAAAAAGGAAGAAAGAAACTAACTAAACCCTCCCCCGTGCTTAAATTTTGCATTGTCCTCAATGAAAAATAAAAACAAGAAAGAAAAAAAAAGAAAGGGGTGGAATGCAATAAGGTAAATAACTAAAAAGAAAACGACTTCCCTGGATTCGTAAGGCCGAATGCAGATGTCGCTCCCCCATGCTTGAGCTGGATACCGGCTCAGGCCTAAGGAAGAGAGGAAATGATGGTGCCAAACGAACCGCCGGGGGTTTTATTCCTAGAAAACAAAACAAAACAAAAAGAAAAAAACAAAAATGATAAGCAAGGGGTGCCTCCAATGAGCGCTCTCTATTTAACATCGGCTGAGCCCGACGTTATTTGTTAGCTAAAGGGAAAATAAAAACTAAAGTGAAGAGGTAAGTCCCTAAGTATGCGCTTAGGAGAGTAAACTAGAAAAAAGAAGAATTGAAGAATCGTACCGACATGCGGTGGGATCTTCAAGGGAATGACGCCCAAGAATGAACGGACAAATTTATAGAAGAACTCCGCCGCATGTAAGAGGGGAAAGAATGGGTCGTCAAAAGAGGAAGAATAAAAAGAAGAAGAAATAGAAAGAGGAATATAAAGAGTAGAAGAAGAAATTTCATCATCGGAAATTTCACAAGAAGAAGAAGAGTCTTGTGAAATTTCGGGAGAGGAAGGGGAAGAAAGAACTAAAGGAGAGTTATCTAAAATAAAAGAAGAAGAAAAAGAAGATTCGCTGAAAAGAGAAAAATTAGGAACAGTTGAATTTGAAAGCGTAATGGAATCTCCAACGTCTTCAGATGAAGAAATAAAAGACGTCTCGTCATCCTCAACGGGTAAGAAGCACACCGAAATATCCATAGAGGTGTCTTCCGAAGGAGGAAGGAAACAATCCGGGATATCCGAATAGTTATCCTCCTCGAGAGGAAAAAGACAAGTCGGGATATCCGGTGACTCATTAAATGAAGAAATAGGAGGAGACGGAGAAGAAGACGAAGAAAAAGATGCGGCCTCTCGAGAAAGATAATCCATAATGGTTTTGAAATGCGAACTAATATTATCAATAGAAGTTTGCAATTCAAGATACCCATTTTCGATAGAATTAAAATTAAAATTGGGAGGCACGGCGCTTTGCGGGGCAAAATCATAAGAAAAATAATGTGGGCCTCCCATGTTGGATAAAAATTGGAGTAAGGGTCAAATTGGCCATTTTGACCTTCCCCAAAAAAAATTAAAATCAAAAAAGGGAGGGGTTCCCCGTCTCCCAAGTAGTTTTAGTCTAAAATAGTTTAGAGTGAAGTTTTTGTAGAGAGTAAGAGAGAGTTCTTTTCTTATTGTTATTGTTCTTTTCCTTTTAGTAGATTAATTGTCTTGTTATAATTTTTGTACCTCTTTTATTTAAGTAATGCAAATTTCATTTCCTTCTCTTA
The DNA here is from genome assembly GCA_039513925.1 of Platanthera zijinensis. Classification (NCBI taxonomy): domain Eukaryota; kingdom Viridiplantae; phylum Streptophyta; class Magnoliopsida; order Asparagales; family Orchidaceae; genus Platanthera; species Platanthera zijinensis. Next base: position 136,305,710 of record CM077078.1, on the reverse strand, counting down.
TTCTCATTTCCTTTTTCATTATGCTTAGCTAGTTCTTTTTGTGCTCGATCGCGATGATCTTTGCATTGTTTGCATTTGTATTATTCTATTTTTGATTCTACCTTAATTTGTTTTGTATCGAATTCGTATTGCTAGTATACGGTAGTAGGTATCCGATCTCATATTTGAGTAGCCGAGAGGCTCGTGAATATGAAAGATCACTTAAGGAAGGAAGGAGTTGAACGCACCCCTAGAGATAGGATGACGTAAATCCTCTGGATTGGAGTCAAATCCAATAGTGCGGGTCACTTCGATAATGCGACTTTAGGCCATTTTGACTTGTAAAGAGATTTCGGTCAAAACGTTTACAAGTTAGGGGATTTAATGCTCTAGCGAGATTACTTCCTAATATCGGATCCGTCACTGTTTTAATAGATTTACAAAAGGCTAAACTAATTTATTCCGTTATTTTATTTCAAAGTCAATCGTCGATCGAGCACTTTTCTCGTAATAGTTTATTTTCTCTTTTTTAACATAGTTTTTTTACATTTTCAAAACTCATTAATTGTTCGGTAGAATAATAGAGTCATTGTGAGTAATAGTACTTGCCTGCCCCGAGTTTTTATATGACCTTGATATTTTTCATATCCTATGCTATATTTCGATAGGTACACTTGCCTTAATCGAGTATAGATTGGAAAAAACGATTTTCTCTATCAAGTTTTTAGCGCCGTTGCCGTGGATTTTTTTGGCAATATTAAGAATGCTTCGAGTTTATTACTTCTACTAAATTTTAAAAATTCAAAAAAATTATTATTATTATTATTATTATTAGTATTACCCACCCACCTCATCTTATTTCTACCCAACCTAAAATCTCTCGAAAAGGGTAAGGGGCTTTAAACGCCACCATTTTACCTAGTACCTTGTGAACCCTTCACCGGGTAGCCCTTGGGAAGTTCGGAAGCCAATCCACTAAAAAAGAAAAATCTATTTTTCAAAAAATATATATTTATCTAAAAAAAAAAATCAAAAAAATTAGTTTTTCTTTTTCTTTTTGGTAGCAGTTTATTTTTTTTATGGAATCGTCGTATTTTTGCGCTTATTGCGGGTCGCCCAACAACTTCTATTCTGAATGTCTTTCGGGAACCCCTCCCTCTTTTGATTTTAATTTTTCTGGGGAAGGTCAAAATGGCCAATTTGACCCTTACTCCAATTTTTATCATCCTTTTTTGGCGTAACTTTTTGTAGTTCTACGTTTACACTTTCTCCACTACGCGAAATTAAGTTCTAAGATCATTAGGACTTCTACTAGGCATTAAAACTTGGCTTAGGTAAATGATTAGAAAGTGGAATCAAAGATAAACATGAAGGTTTTAGGCACTAAACCAAGGTGAGCTCAAAAATAAATAAAGCATAATAAAAATGTGAAATAACAAGTATGTCATTTCTCTAATATGAAGCTACAAAACAAGGCCATGAAAATTTTTCTTTTATAAACTTGGCCAAACATAAACTTTTTGCATTCTTTTTTTTATTTTGATTTTTTTCACTTTTCTTTCTCAAATTTTTTTTTCTTTTGGATAACATTTGATAAGAAAGCTCCAAAAATAAGCTTGAGAATTTCCTATTCATTTCAAAAATAATACCCTTCCACAAAAAATAATATTTAAGCTCAAATTTATAGTGCAAAAATAGGAAAGATATTTGGCTTTGGTGAACATCATGAAATGAAAGGTGGAGCTAAAATAAGGGAAAAAAAGAGGAAAAGGCCCAAAATTGTTTTGCAAGGGTTTTGTTTTTGGTGGGCACGAAAAGCTCAAACTATTCAAATGGTCGCCTAAATCATTTCTAAAGAACGTAAAAACGGCGCAAATGCTTCGAGAGTAGCTTGGTACAAGTTCTAGACACCAAGAAAGACTACCCCGCAAATGAAAAAGAGCAAATGATAACTAGCAACCATTCATAAGCAATTAACCGAATAAAGAAACGTAACTACAAATTGCTAACTTATATTTGAAAAACCGGATGCCTCTATTTAAGAAAAAGAAACTATTGGAACAGAACTATGCTAAAATGATAAGTTTAGAAAACATTTTCAAAGGAATCTACATAGAACTACAAAAACCGCACGAGCCTACACATCACTAGAAGAAACATAAAAAAAAATGATAGAAATAATTTTAGATTTTGTTTTTCAAATCGATTTAAGCACATGAATATTTTTTTTTAGTTTTGTTTTTTTTTTCTAATAATTTTTTTTGGGCTTTATATTTTATAATTTTTTGGATTTTGATGACATAACATAAAATACTATACTAATATAAAACATAAATTTTTTTCCTTTTCTTTTTAGAAGAAGAAAGACAGAAAGAAAGACGAAAAGAAACTATACCCCCCCCCATGCTTAAATTCTTCATTGCCCTCAATGAAGAAAACATAAAGAAAAAGAGAAGGGGACTGAGAAGAAGAGAAAAAGAAAAATGCAGGAAAATAAATAAATAAAAAGAACAGGACTTCACCGGGTTCGTGAGATGAAGGCGGATATCGCTCCCCCATGCTTGCTTTTTAGAGTACTTGATCGTTAGCAGGTATGACTTGATCCATCTGATATCAGCAGCGGCGGAGCGGCGACCACGATCATGGACTTGATTGTCCTCCGGTAGAAAGAGCAAAATAAAAGAAAAAATAAAGTCCGTAGGCAGATGCCCGATAATGTTTTTTTAATACAACAGTTCAAAGTCCGAATAAAAGAGTTTTATAATAATAATAAGAATAACCATTAGTCCAGAAATAAAAATGTCCATCAGAAAATAATAAACTAAGAATCAAAAAGAAGATTCTCCTTTGCAGGAGTCACAGAATCATTAGAGAAATAGAGTTTAAGTCTATGGCCATTAACTTTAAAGTCCCCCTTATCGGGGTGTGAAAGTAGCACAGTTCCATCAGAAAAAACATCCTTGACCGCAAACGGTACAGACCAACGAGATTTAGATTTTCCAAAGAAAATCCATAATCGTGAATTTAAGAGAAGAACTTGATCGCCTGGTTTAAAATTTTTATGGTGGCGGAAGTTCTTATAATGATAATTTTTTCTGCTGGGTCAGGTGGTTTTTCAAAATAATTTGGCAAATTTTTATCATTTTCAAAAATAAGATTTTTTTGTCCAAAATCAGAGTCATTTTCGAATGTTGCTTGTATGGACATAACAGTGTTTCCAAAAATAGTTGATGAGGGTCCAAAAAAAGAAGAAGAAAAATCATTTGGAGAGAAATATGAGTCTTCTTTTAAATCATCAATGAAAAAACAAGAGTCATCATTTTATAAAGAGTTTTTCGTCGATTTATTAATATCAAATGTTACTTCCTCATCTCCTATGTGCAGAAAAAGTTTTCCCTCACTCATATTTATAATTGCGCGAGCGGTGGCTAGGAAGGGTCGACCAAGGATAAGAGGGACCTCGAAGTCCTCTTCAATATCGAGAATGACAAAATCCACCGGGAAGATGAATTTGTCGACCTTCACTAACACATCCTCAACAAATCCTAACAGATACTTAATTAAAAGATCGGCTAACTATATACTCATGCGTGTAGGGCTGAGAGTGCCCAAACCTAGCTTTTTAAATAAAGAAAAAGGCATCAAGTTGATGCTCGCTCCTAGATCCGCTAACGCATGTTTAACGAAAAGATCACCAAAGACGCAAGGAATGGACAAACTACCCGGATCATTTATCTTTTTAGGAAGAGTAGAGTTTTTAACGACCGCCGAGCATTCTTCATTTTACGTTACATGCGATAAATTTTCCAATTTCGTCTTGTTTGTTAATAAATCTTTCAGATATTTCGCGTACTTCGGCATTTGACTAAGCGCTTCATGAAATGGCAAATTAATGTGGATTTGTTTAAATATTTCAAGAAAGCGTTGAAACTGATCGTCTAATTTTTCCTTCCTAAGTCAAGCCGGATAAGGAGGTGGCGGAAATTCTTTTAGAATAATTGGAGCATCATTTTGAAAACCATTTTTTTCTTTTTCAGAATCAAAAATAATAGAGTTATCCTTCTCTTTTTCAAATGTAGATTTTTCTTTTTCAAGATCTAGGTTGACATTTTCCGTGGGAGTAAAAACAGGAGGGACAATCACCCTTGGCTCTTCCCTTGTGGTGTGCTCGTTAACAACCTTACCGCTCCGAAGGGAAATAGCATTTGTGTGTTCCCTTGGGTTAGGCTTGGTGTTCGAGGGAAGAGTTTCCAGGTGGTCTCTCATAAAAAGCCTTGGCGAGTTGGCCGACCTGATTTTCTAAATTTTTCATTGATCCTGTTAAGTATCTAATAGAAGCATCGTTTGAGCTTATATACTTAGCGAGGATCTCTTCCAAAGGGGAAGGTTTTTGAAAATTTTGTTGTGGTGGTGGTGGTGGTGTAAAATCATATGGTAGGCGTACGATGTTAGCGTTATTACTCCATGAGAAATTAGGATGGTTACGCCATCCGGGGTGATAAGAATTAGAAGAAGAATTAAAACTAGGCGGAGAAGAAAAATTCGGAAAAGCAGAAAAAATGTGTGTAGAATTGTTTTGAGCAGGCCTGGGTATGTTCCCTAGATAATCCACCTGCTCGGCGGCAGCAGCATTTTCAAATACCTGTCGAATTGTAGTACAACATCTCCTTAATATAGGCAGTGATTTTGTAGAGAGTAAGAGATAGTTCTTTCCTTGTTGTTGTTCTCTTCCTTTTAGTAGATTAATTGTCTTGTTATAATTTTTGTACCTCTTTTATTTAAGTAATGCAAATGTCATTTCCTTCTCTTATTCTCATTTCCTTTTTCATTATGCTTAGCTAGTTCTTTTTGTGCTCGATCACGATGATCTTTGCATTGTTTGCATTTGTATTATTCTATTTTTGATTCTTCCTTGATTTGTTTTGTATCGACTCGGTATTGCTAGTATACGGTAGTAGGTATCCGATCTAATATTTGATTAGACGAGAGGCTCGTGAATATGAAACATCACTCAAGGAAGGAAGGAGTTGAACGCACCCCTAGAGATAGGATGACGTAAATCCTCCGGATTGGAGTCAAATCCAATAGTGCGGGTCACTTCGATAATGCGACTTTAGTCCATTTTGACTTGTAAAGAGATTTCGGTCAAAACGTCTAAAAGTTAGGGGATTTAATGCTCTAGCAAGAGTACTTCCTAATATCGGATCCGTCACGGTCTTAATAGATTTACAAAATGCTAAACTAATTTATTCCGTTATTTTATTTCAAAGTGAATCGTCGATCGAGCACTCTTTTCTCGTAATAGTTTATTTCTCTTTTAATTAAGTTTAGTTTATTTTAATTTTCAAAACCAATCAATCGTTCGGTAGGATAATAGAGTCGTTGTGAGTAATAGTACTTGCCTTCCCCGAGTTTTTATACGACCTTGATATTTTTCATATCCTATACTATATTTCGATAGGTATACTTGCCTTAATCGAGTATAGATTGGAGAATACGATTTTCTCTATCATGTTTTTGGCGCCGTTGCCGGGGACTTTTTTGGCAATATTACGAAAGCATCGAATTTATTACTTCTACTAAAAAAATTTATTATTATTATTATATATATTATAATCCACCCACCTCATCTTATTTCTATCCAACCTAAAATCTCTCGAAAAGGGTAAGGGGCTTTAAGCGCCACCATTTTACCTAGTACCTTGCGAACCCTTCACCGGTAGCCCTTGATAAGTTCGAGAGCCAATCCATTAAAAAAATCTATTTTCAAAAAAATATATAAAAATATCTAAAAAATAAAACAAATCAAAAAATTTAATTTTCTTTTTCTTCTTTGTAACCGTTTTTTTTATGGAATCATCTTATTTTTGCGCTTTTTGCGGGTCGCCCGACCACTTCTATTCGGAATGTCTTTTGGAAGCCCCTCCCTCTTTTGATTTCAATTTTTCTAGAACGGGTCAAAGTGGCCAATTTGACCCGTACTCTAATTTTTATCCATCTTGGGAGACGGGGAACCCGTCTTATTTTCCTTATGATTTTGCCCCGCAAAGCGCCGCGCCTCCAAATTTTAATTTTAATTCTATCGATAATGGGTATCTTGAATTGCAAACTTCTATTAATAATATTAATTCGCATTTCAAGACCATTATGGATTATCTTTCTCATGAGGCCGCCTCTTTTTCTTCGTCTTCTTCCCCGTCTCCTCTAGTTTCTTCATGTAATGAGTCACCGGATATCCCGGCTTGTCTTATTCCTCTCGAGGAGGATAACTATTCGGATATCCCGGATTGTTTCCTTCCTCCTTTGGAAGACACCTCTATGGATATTCCGGTGTGCTTCTTACCCATTGAGGATGACGAGACGTCTCTTATTTCTCCATCTGAAGACGTTTGTGATTCCATTTTGCTTAAATTTATAACTGTTCCAAATTTTTCTAGTTTTAGCGAGTCTTCTTCTTCTTTCCTTTTAGATAATTCTTCTTTAGTTCTCCCTACCCTTTCTTCTCCCGAAATTTCACAAGACTCTCATTCTCCTTGTGAAATTTTCGTTGATGAAATTTCTTTTTCAACTTCTTTTATTCCTCTTTCTATTTCTTCTTCTTTTCTTTCTTCTTCTTTTGACGACCCATTTTTTCCCATTCTACACACGATGGAGTTCTTCTATAACTCTGTCCGTTCATTTTTGGGCGTCATTCTCTTGAAGTTTCCACCGCATGTCGGTGCGATTCTTCAATTTTTCTTTTTTTTTTAATTTACTCCCCTAAGCACATACTTAGGGAGTTACCTCTTCATCTTAGTTTTTATTTTCCATTTAGCTAACAAATAACGTCGGGCTCGGCCGATGTTAAACAGAGAGCGCACTTGGGAGGCACCCCTTGCTTTTTTTTTTCTTTCTTTTTCTTTTTTGTTTGCTTATTTTGTTTTGCAGGAATAAAACCCCCGGCGGTTCGTTTGGCTCCATCATTTCCTCTCTTCCTTAGGCCTGAGCCAGTGTCCAGCTCAAGCATGGGGGAGCGACATCTGTATTCGGCCTTACGACTCCGGGGAAGTGGTTTTCTTTTTTTTTACTTTATTCTATCCCGCCTCCCCTTTCTTCTTCCTTTTTCTTTCTTGTTTTTATTTTTCATTGAGGGCAATGAAAGGTTTAAGCATGGGGGAGGGTTTAGTTGTTTTATTTCTTTTTCTTACTTATCTAAAAAATGTTTTAAAAAAAAGTGTTTAGTATAGTTTTATTAATGTTTTTTTAGTACTGCTTTTATTTAGCTTTATCAAAAAACAAAAAAATTTAAAAAATCAAAAATTCCAAAAAAGATCATATCTCAATTGCTTTTATTTAGCTTTATTAAAAAACAAAAAAATTAGAAAAATCAAAAATTCCAAAAAAGATCATATGTCAAAATCCCAAAAAAAATGAAAAATATCAAAAAAAATCAAAAAAAAAATATAATAAACCTCATGCTTAGCTTTTTGTTATTTTCAGAAATTTTGTTTGAGTTTGTTTATAAGCATTTTTATTTGCTAATCTTTATTTCATCATATTTAGTTAAATTTAACATTTAGTGATTTAGTTTTGAGGATAATCTTATGTTTTTAATTTGTTTAGAGTAATCTATTGAGCAATTTTTCTCTTTTATTTTAAATAGTTTCAATTTTGTAGTAATTTTGCTAAACAATTTTGGATTCTAATTATTATTACTTCATGGTTTTAGATTCTTATGAAATCTCAATCTCCTAGTAGTTGCTCTCTAGTATTTTAGTTTATTTTCTAAAATCTTGTTTAACCCCTTATCCTTATTCCCAATTCTCTTTTTCTTTTTTTATTATTTGTTAGATCATATGTCATGAGAATAAGGAGATGTTAGTTCCATATTCTCTGGTACACATATGCAACCCAAATGAAGAGAGGAATAAAAAGTTCATATATGTCGGGGGAAGTGATAGGATGTTAGTCTATCATTTTCTGATATTACATTTATATTATTCAAAAAAAAACAAAATTGTGTGGGGTGTGAAAAAAAAAATATGATGATCACCTCCAATCAAAGACCTCTTCATGTAATTTCCTCCCCAAACCCCTTATCCAATATCATTGTCTTAGTTTTTAAATTAAAATATGTGGAGAGCATAAGTAGTAGGTTGTCTTCTTCCTTAAGTTTCTTTCAAGTTATGGTTTTTATAATCCCAATCTAACCTTGTTTGCACTTTACTCCATTTTGAATGCTAGTTAATTTATTAGAGAATTTTTGGCTAAATTCTTCTCTCTTTTCACTTTAATTTCATAATTTAGGACTTGATTCTTAAATCCCTAAATTTTAATTTTTGCTAGATTTTGATGTTAATAAATTTTTAGTTTAATTGAAATTTTATAATGTCTTATAAATATTTCTCTTTCTTTTGCTCTGGAATAGCAAAGGTCTAAGCATGGGGGAGTTTGATCACTTGTTTTAGTCATCATTTTTTGGGGTAATTTAGTAGTCAAAATTCCTAAGTTTTATTATAATTTGGTGTTTTTGAATGCTTAGTGTGTTATTTTATAAGAATCTATAGTTTTATTTTATGTTTTGTTGTTATTTTATGTTATGCTTATGTTATTGTTATGTCTAGTTTTATCTTTAAATATTATTATCTTTGTAATAGTTTGGGTTTACATGACTAATGTAATGTTATAATGATTAATGTTATGTTTATTTTGTTTTGTTTTATTTCTTATAACTAGTTAATAGTATGATTAATGTTATGCTTTATGTTTAGTTTGATTTAAATTTATATCATGATATGTTGTTATAATAAGTGTCTAATGTTTTAATTAATATTGTGTAGGTTCAAGCCCAAGCACAAGTCCAAGCCTCCTTCAAGTCCACACCATGCAGCCCGGCCACTATCGAAAGTATTCGGTGCAGCCCGGCCACTTATCCAACATAGCCGAGCCTACAAGCAGTCCTACCCGAGACTTGGAGCAGCCCATGCAGCCCACCAAGCATAGCCGAGCCCTCAAGAGCAGCCCACTAATATCCCCATTCATTGGCCGGCCACATACATGCATGCATGCACCTTGCCACCTTCCTCTCTCTCTCCATATTTAATATATTTCATTCATGCACCTCCACATTCATGCATCCTCCCTTACATGGCCGAACCCCCCTCTACTTCTCCTCCACATTCATTCTCTCTCCCTTCTACACACTTCCATTCATCCCCCCTTCTTTATTTTATATTTTTATTTTTCATTCCCTAAAATACAATGCATGCATGTAGCCACCTCTCTCTCCTTCCATTTATTATCATACATTGCATCCATGCCTCCTCTCTCCCCTTCATTTAATACAATGCATGAACCTCTCCACATATATGGTCGGCCACCCCTATGTCTCCCCGGCAACGGCGCCAAAAACTTGATAGAGAAAATTGTATTCTCCAATCTATACTCGATTAAGGCAAGTGTACCAATCGAAATATAGCATAAGATATGAAAAATATCAAGGTCGTATAAAAACTCGGGGCAGGCAAGTACTATTACTCACAACGACTCTATTATTCTACCGAACGATTAATGAGTTTTGAAAATGAAAAAAAAAACTAAGTTAAAAAAGAGAAAATAAACTATTACGAGAAAAGTGCTCGATCGACGATTCACTTTGAAATAAAATAACAGAATAAATTAGTTTAGCATTTTGTAAATCTATTAAGACCGTGACGGATCCGATATTAGGAAGTAATCTCGCTAGAGCATTAAATCCCCTAACTTGTAAACGTTTTGACCGAAATCTCTTTACAAGTCAAAATGGCCTAAAGTCGCATTATCGAAGTGACCCGTACGATTGGATTTGACTCCAATCCGGAGGATTTACGTCATCCTATCTCTAGGGTGATCTTTCATATTCACGAGCCTCTCGGCTACTCAAATATGAGATCAGATACCTACTACCGTATACTAGCAATACGGAGTAGATACAAAACAAATCAGGAAGAATCAAAAATAGAATAATACAAATGCAAACAATGCAAAGATCATCGCGATCGAGCACAAAAAGAACTAGCTAAGCATAATGAAAAAGGAAATGAGAATACGAGAAGGAAAAAAAATTTGCATTACTTAAATAAAAGAGGTACAAAAATTATAACAAGACAATTAATCTACTAAAAGGAAGAGAACAACAATATTAAGGAAAGAACTCTCTCTTACTCTCTACAAAAACTTCACTCTAAACTATTTTAGACTAACACTTCTTAACTTCAACAAGAGGGGAAGGGGTTCCTTTTATAGGAGAGGGAGAACATTCTAGATGGAAATAAAGAGGAGGGAGCCAAGGGGGTGGCCGGCCACATGTGTTGGAGAGGATTCATGCATGATATTAAATGAGGGAGAGAGAAAAAGGCTAAATGCATGTATGATAATAAAGGGAATGACAAATAAAAATGTAAAGTGGATAGTGGGAGTGAATATGGAATAAAGAAGAGATAAAGAGAGGGGGGTTCGGCCATTTTAAGGGGATGAATAATTCATGCATGCAATAATGAGGAAAGAGGATGAAATAATGAAGAGAGAAAGAGAAGGAAGGTGGCAAGGTGCATGCATGAGAGTGGTCAGCCAAATGAATGGGGATATTAGTGGGCTGCTCTTGAGGGCTCGGCTTTGCTTGGTGGGCTGCATGGGCTGCTCCAAGGCTCGGGTAGGACTTATTGTAGGCTCGGCTATGTTGGATAAGTGGCCGGGATGCACCAAATACTTTAGATAGTGACCGGGCTGCATGGTGTGGACTTGAAGGAGGCTTGGACTTGTGCTTGGTCTTGAACCTACACAATATTAATTAAAACATTAGACACTTATTATAACAACATATCATGATATAAATTTAAATCAAACTAAACATAAATCATAACATTAATCATACTATTAACTAGTTATAAGAAATAAAACAAAACAAAATAAACATAACATTAATCATTATGACATTACATTAGTCATGTAAACCCAAACTATAACAAAGATAATAGTATTTAAAGATAAAACTAGACATAACAATAACATAAGCATAACATAAAATAACAACAAAACATAAAATAAAACTATAGATTCTTATAAAATAACACACTAAGCATACAAAAACACCAAATTATAATAAAACTTAGGAATTTTGACTACTAAATTACCCCAAAAAAGGATGACTAAAACAAGTCATCAAACTCCCCCATGCTTAGACCTTTGCTATTCCAGAGCAAAAGAAAGAGAAATATTTATAAGACATTATAAAATTTCAATTAAACTAAAAATTTATTAACATCAAAATCTAGCAAAAATTAAAATTGCCCGTTATAATCTCGGCTTTTCTTTCCCAATCCGAAAATGATCAATTGATCGAACTACTACAAAAGCATCGCCAAGCTATAGCGTGGCAAATTTGTTATATTCCTGGCATAAGCCCCTCTTTCTGCACACACAAAATATTTTTTGAAAATATTAAAAAAGGTGTAGTCCAACCTCAGCGACGTATTAATCCCAACATGAAGGAGGTTGTGAAGGGTGAGGTTCTCAAGTTATTAGATGCGGGGATCATTTATCCCATCTCCGATAGTCAGTGGGTAAGTCCGGTCCAGGTAGTCCCTAAAAAGGGTGGCGTCATGGTAATAACTAATGAAAATAACGATCTAATTCCGACTAGGACGGTAACGGGATGGAGGATGTGCATCGACTACCGCATATTAAATGATACCACTCGTAAAGATCACTTCCCCCTCCCCTTTATCGATCAAATTCTAGAACGCTTGTCCGGGCATAGTTTTTATTGTTTTCTCGACGGTCTTTCGGGATACTTTCAAATCCCTATTGCACCCGAAGACCAAGAGAAGACAACATTCACTTGCCCCTTTGGAACTTTTGCCTACCGTAGGATGCCTTTTGGGCTATGCAACGCACCAGCTACTTTTCAGTGGTGTATGCTAGCCATCTTTGACAAATACGTAGAAAATATTATGGAAGTTTTTATGGACGACTTTTCTATTTTTGGTGATTCCTTCGAACTATGTTTAGAAAATTTAGGAAAAGTTTTAAAACGCTGCGAGGAGACAAATTTAGTCTTAAATTGGGAGAAGTGCCACTTTATGGTACGTGAGGGTTTAGTCCTTGGCCACAAAATTTCCGCTAGGGGAATTGAAGTGGATAAGGAAAAAATTGAAATAATTGAAAAGCTACCGCCACCTACAACCGTTAAAGCAATTAGAAGTTTTTTAGGTCATACGGGTTTTTATCGTAGATTTATTAAAGACTTTTCAAAAATCACTAAACCTCTCACCCACCTACTCGAAAAAGACACTCCTTTTGTTTTTGATAAATCTTGTCTCGAGGCCTTTGAATTAATAAAATCGATACTTATAAATGCTCCTATTATGATCGCCCCAATTTAGGATTTACCGTTCGAAATAATGTGCGATGCGAGTAATCATGCAGTAGGTGCGGTTCTAGGTCAACGAATTGCTAAGAGCTTTCATCCGATTTTCTACGCTAGTAAAACTCTCACTTCTGCGCAAGAAAATTACACCACGACGGAGAAAGACCTCTTAGCAGTTTTTTTTGCTTTTGATAAATTCCGACCGTATGTTACTCTTTCTAAGGTTATTGTTTTCACGGATCATTCCGCTTTGAAGTACCTCCTTTCTAAACCGGATGCTAAGCCGCGTCTTATCCGTTGGATCCTCTTACTTTAAGAATTTGACTTGGAGATTCGAGATAAGAAAGGAGCGGAAAACTTAGCAGCTGATCATCTCTCTCGTCTTGAAAATCCCAATCTAGATATTTTAAATGAAACTTTTATTAATGACTCTTTTCCGGATGAGCGTCTTTTTAATATTTCTTCATCTCCTACCCCCTGGTTTGCCTATCGGGCCAATTATCTTGTGGTCCGGGTCCTTCCAAAAGAATACTCCACTCACCAAAAGAAGAAATTCTTTTCGGAGTTGAAGTATTATTTTTGGGAAGACCCATTTCTATTTCGCATTTGTGCGGACCAGGTGGTAAGGAGATGTGTTTTTCGGGAAGAGGGTCACCAAATTTTAAAACATGTTCATGAAGGTCCGATTGGCGGGCACTATCAAGCTAACCGCACCGCACACAAAGTACTTAGTGCTGGCTTCTATTGGCCAAGCATATTTAAAGATGCACAAATCTTTGTGGGTGGGTGCGATCGATGCCAGCGGACTGGAAAACTCTCAAATAAAAATGAAATGGAACAAAACTACTTTCTCGAGTGCGAAGTTTTTGATCTATGGGGCATAGACTTTCTCGGCCCATTTCCCTCCAGCTTAGGAAATAAATATATTCTAGTCGCAGTCGATTATGTTTCTAGGTGGGCAGAGGCCCAAGCTCTAGCAAATAATGATGCTCGCGTTGTTGTCAATTTTCTAAAAAAATTATTTTCTCGCTTTGGTTTTCCTCGAGCGATCGTTAGTGATAGGGAAAGTCATTTTTGCAACGCTCAACTCACTAAGGCTTTAGCCAAATATGGCGTTACGCATAAATTATCCACTGCTTATCACCCCCAAACTAACGGTCAGGTCGAGGTAGTCAATCGCAAAATTACCCAAATTTTGGAAAAAAACGTTTCTACTTCTCATAAGGATTGGTCTTTAAAATTAGATGATGCTCTGTGGGCCTATCGGACAGCGTACAATACCACCATCGGTTGTACTCCTTTCCGATTAGTCTATGGAAAATCGTGTCATCTTCCGGTAGAAGTAGAACACCGTGCGTACTGGGCGTTAAAGTTTTTTAATTTCGATCCGCACTCGATCGTCGAGCATAGAAAAAACCAACTAAATGAGCTTGACGAGTGGCGAGCATACGCATATGAAAATAATAAAATTTATAAACAACGCACGAAATTGTATCACGATAAGAACCTGCGCCACCCTAAAACGTTTAAACCAGGCGATCAGGTTCTTCTTTTTAATTCGCATTTACGTCTCTACCCGGGAAAGCTTAAATCTAGATGGTCCGGACCATTCACGGTCAAGAATGTTTTTCCTTACGGCACTGTGCTACTTTCACACCCCGATAAGGGGGATTTTAAAGTTAATGGCCATAGACTTAAACTCTATTTCTCTAATGATTCTGTGACTCCTGCAAAGGAGAATCTTCTTTTTGATTCTTAGTTTATTATTTTCTGATGGACATTTTTATTTCTGGACTTATGGTTATTCTTATTATTTTTATTATTATGAAACTCTTTTATTCAGACTTTGAACTGCTGTAATAAAAAAACATTATTGGGCATCTGTCCACGGACTCTTTTTTTTTCTTTTTTTTTGCTCTTTCTACCGGAGGCCAATCAAGTCCATGATTGTGGTCGCCGCTCCACCGCTGCTGATATCAGATGGATCAAGTCATACCTTGTGACGATTAAGTACTCTAAAAAGCAAGCATGGGGGAGCGACATCCGCCTTCATCTCACGAACCCAGGGAAGTCCTGTTCTTTTTATTTATTTATTTTCCTCCACTTTTCTTTCTCTTCTTCTCAGTCCCCTTATCATTTTCTTTATGTTTTCTTCATTGAGGGCAATGAAGAATTTTAGCATGGGGGGGTCTAGTTTCTTTTGGTCTTTCTTTCTGTCTTTCTTCTTCCAAAAAGAAAAGAAAAAAAAATTATGTTTTATATTAGTATAGTATTTTATGTTATGTCATCAAAATCCAAAAAATTATAAAATATAAAACACAAAAAAAAATTATTAGAAAAAAAAAACAAAAAAAAAAAATTCATGTCCTTAAATCGATTTGAAAAACAAAATCTAAAATTATTTCTATCGTTTTTTTAGGTTTCATCTAGTGATGTGTAGGCTCGTGAGGTTTTTGTAGTTCTATGTAGATTCCTTTGAAAATGTTTTCTAAACTTATCATTTTAGCATAGTTCCATTCCATTAGTTTCTTTTTCTTAAATAGAGGCATCTGGTTTTACAAATATAAGTTAGCAATTTATAGTTACGTCTCTTTATTCAGTTAATTGCTTATGAATGGTTGCTAGGTATCATTTGCTCTTTTTCATTTGCGGGGTAGTCTTTCTTGGTGTCTAGAACTTGTACCAAGCTACTCTCGAAGCATTTGCGCTGTTTTTACGTTCTTTAGAAATGATTTAGGCCACCATTTGAATAGTTTGAGCTTTTCGTGCCCACCAAAAACAAAACCCTTGCAAAACAATTTTGGGCCTTTTCCTTTTTTTTCCTTGTTTTAGCTCCACCTTTCATTTCATGTTGTTCACCAAAGCCAAATACCTTTCCTATTTTTGCACTATAAATTTGAGCTTAAAAATTAATTTTTTTGTGGAAGGGTACTATTTTTGAAATGAATAGGAAATTCTCAAGCTTATTTTTGGGAGCTTTCTTATCAAATGTTATCCAAAAGAAAAATAATTTTGAGAAAGAAAAGTGAAAAAAATCAAAATAAAAAAAGAAGAATGCAAAAAGTGTATGTTTGGCCAAGTTTATAAAAGAAAAATTTTCATAGCCTTGTTTTGTTGTTTCATATTGGAGAAATGGCATACTTGTTATTTCTCATTTTTATTATGCTTTATTTATTTTTGAGCGGTTTAGTGCCTAAAACCTTCATGTTTATCTTTGATTCCACTTCCTAATCATTTACCTAAGCCAAGTTTTAATGCCTAGTAGAAGTCCTAATGATCTTAGAACTTAATTTCGCGTAGTGGAGAAAGTGTAAACGTACAAGCCTATGCCCACCATCATTGATGGATTTCTTTGGAGGTTATCTTGGAGTGTTTTAGGGTTAATGTTTATCTAGCAACCTAGTAGTTTGTTAATGCACCGTTTATTTAGAACCTCTACTTTTGTTGTCCTTATTTTCATTTATTTTGGATGCCTTGCTTATAAGATTTAGAAAATAGTAGACTTTTCTTATGTTTTAATGAGATTTTTAGGGTTCCACTTTCAAATTTTCTATTGTGCACTTCTCACCCCACTAGTTGGTAACATGAATATTAGGATAGTTTAATTTTTCTTGTTTTGTTTTTCTTAATTATGGAACCTAAAAATATATTTATCTTTTGCTTTCTTTTTGTTTTTCCCTAGTTCCTTATTTCTATTTGCTTGAGGGCAAGCAAATGTCAAAGCATGGGGGAATTTGATGACTAGTTTTAGTCATCCTTTTTGGGGGTACTTTAGTAGCTTAAATCCCTTATTATTATTTTAATTTTATGTTTTCATATGCTTGTATGTTGTTGTTGTGTTATTCTTTATAAATCTATAGTTTTATTTTATGTTTGGTTGTTATTTTATGTTATGTTATATGTTTAGTTTTATTTAAACTTATATCATGATATAACTAATGTTGTGTTTTTATTTTATTTTGTAGGTTTGGGCCGGCCCCTCCCTATAGTGCAGCTCAAGCCCTTCAACAAGCAATGGAGCAGCTCATGTGGCCGGCCCTCCACTTGCAGCAGCCCACAACCTAAACCCGAGCCCTACATGAAGCATCAAGAGCAGCCCGACCCCCTCAAAAGACCATGCAACCTGAGACTTTTGGAGCAGCTATTCAAGCAACCCGAGCATGAAGAATTAAAGCCCATGCAGCCTACATTCCTCTACCCGAACTCCAAGCAGCCCCCCTCTTTCATTAAATGCCATGCATGAATAATTTCATGCATGGCCGGCCACCTATTATCTCATGCATGCATCTCCCTCTCTTTTCATTAAATCCAAATCCATTCATTCCCCTTATTATGGTCGGCCACCCATTATTTCATGCATGCATTTCTATCTCAAACATGACCGGCCCCTCTCCTTTTCCCCCTTCTACAAGATTCCATGCATCCCCCCATCTTATTTTATTAAATGTTATACATGCATCTTCTCTTTTCTCTCTCCCCTTTATTAATGCATGCATGAATCAACCCCCCTTGATGTGGCCGGCCACCCCTTTGTATCCCCTCTTCATTTTCCATTCTAGAATCTTCCCTTTTCATCTATAAAAGGAACCCATGTCCCATGCATTTGTAGGTTGGCTTTTGGAGAGAGCTTTTGGAGAGTACAAGTCAAGAGAGTGTTTTTCATTGTAATTTTCATTTCTAGTTCCCTTTTCTTTGTAATCTCTTTTTGTTTAAGTAACATCATTTTGTTCAAGCTATTGTTTCTTTCTTTCCTTTTAATATTAAAAAAATATGAAATCTTCTTCTCTTATTTTGTCTTCCTTTTCAATCATGCGTAGCTAATTTTCTTTTAGCATTTGATCATGAGGATCCATGATTTGAGATGAGAATTACTTTTATTCCATAGTTTTATTTTTGCTTAATTCTACTCGGTCCTTCGTTGATTTTTATTTCGTCGACTCCGTATTTCCGGTATACGGTAGTAGGCTTATGATCTCATATTCGAGTAGCCGAGAGGCTCGTGGATGTGAAAGATCACTCAAAGAAGGAAGGAGTTGAACGCAACCCTAGAGATAGGACGACGTAAATCTTCCGGATTGGAGTTAAATCCAATAGTGCGTATCACTTCGATAATGCAACTTTAGGCTTCTTTAGTTTGTAAAGAGATTTCGATCAAAGAGTCTATAAGTTAGGAGGCCTAATGATCTAGCGAGATTTTGTCTCATTTTCGGTTCCGTCATGACCAAGTTGGATTTGCAAATTTAAAATTATGCCCTTTTATTTTTTTCGTTTTATTTCATGGCGAATCAATGATCGAATGCTAGTTTTTTTATATACGTTTTCGTCTCGCAATTTATCGTTCGTTTTACCTTAAAAAAAATTCTCAAAATCCAACTATTTTCCGGTAGGATAATATTTCAAGCGTGAGTAGCAGTAATTGACAACCCCGTGTTTAAATACGACCTTGGTACTATAATTCGACAGATACGCTTGCCTGTTCGGGTTTAGCCCATCATTTGGTCACAGAAAGTGTATTTTTAGTGACAAATAGTATAGTTAGTAACAATAATTAGCAATGAAGAATCGTTTCATCACTAAAAGAATACATTTGTGACAAAAAATAATTTGGTTATTAAATACATTTAGTAACGGACATTTTGCAACCACCTTGTGAAAAATTAATTTTAGTCACAAAATTAGTTTTAGTGACCAGCCCGCAATATTTAGTGACAAAAATTTTCGTCACTAAAAGCCTATTTTCTTGTAGTGATTACTGGAATATCACCTTCCTTTTACACAAGAAGACAACCAGCTAGCCATCAACGCCATTAACGATGTACTAACGCTTTCTCATAACTATTTTGAACAATGTTGACTTTGATAAATTTTGCTGACGTCACCCCTTTGTGGACTTAGCCAAATTCTCAGAATCCACTCAAGCATTTAGTGGCTTTGAGTGAATGTCCTTCACTCAATGCTTTTATACTTAGTTTAGCTTCCTGCTATTTCTACATCCTAGGCATTGAGAGCATTTAGTGTAGCTTCATAACTCAACAATTTTTGTGCTATGGTACTGAGAGCGTTAAGTGTAGCTTCATCACTAAATACTTTTTTGCCTTAGATTATTTTTTTCTTCTTCAGCAACATTGACGTTGAGAGCGTTGATATCACTCAACGCTTTTGTACTTTGCCACAACTGCTCCACTGCATGGCCTTAAGAGAATTGAGATAACTCAAAGCTTTTCTACTTTGCCACAACTTCTCAAGCTTGACTCAATGCTTTCTGTCATTTGGCGTTGAGTGAACTAGCTTCACTCATCGCCTGTGGACTTAGATGAATTTTCCAGTCTATCTTTTATGGCGTTGATAGAATCAGTATGTCATTGAGTGAACTGGCTTCAATCAACGCTTCTGGACTTAGATAATTTTTCAAAGAAAAAAACTCTACGACTTTGACATAGGCAGCAATACTCGATGAATTATGCCGCATGGCGTTGAGAGAGTTGACATCACTCAATGCCTATGGACTTAGCTATTTTTTGGCTTCTACAGCTTAGGCTTTTACATACCCGGATTTATTCAGCGCTTTTTGTTCTATAGCATTGAGTGAACTGCCTTCACTCAACGCCTGTGGACTTAGCTACATTTCTTTATCCACCTTCCTTCCTTAAGCCATCTGGCGTTGAGTGAGCTTGCTCTAGTCAACGCCTGTGGACTATGACAATTTCTTGACTATCCAGCTAACTCCTTTGTGTCCACCTATCCTATCATGATAACAAGAACTAATCTTCATGCATAAACTTGCAACCATAACTAATATAACTTGGTGTATATCATTGACTTGTTTGACTTCTTACAAATCATGGACATTCGGATCAATGGATCCAACAATATCCCCCTATTTGAAGAAGTCAAAACCTCTCTTTAATTTCTTAATCAATGACATACACACCATATTTGTAACAATAAATACTATAATAAGACAGATACTAGAAGGTTACCTACTCCCCAATTTTAGAAGCATCCCTGTTCCCCCTATATTACTGCCATAGTTAAGCTTGATCAATCCTTTTGGCCTTGATACCACTTGATCCATAACTTGATCAACCCCGTTTTCTCCCCCTTATTGACATCTGTAGAATAGTCATGGAGGTATGGCTTCCTTTGATCTTCTTCTCCCCCTAGCTGTGTGTAGGAGATTAACTAATACAGCTGCTAGCTTCATCTCTTCACTTGTCTAAACCTGCTTCTACAACTGTTTTAATTGCTCACCCTCAATAAGAGCATCTTCTATCAAATCTTCCTGATATATACTTTGGTCTCCAAAATCTTTATACCACTAAAAATCTTCTCGGTGTGCAAGAAAAAGAACAAACCTACAACAAAAAATACTATTGGGAGTAACTAAAGCTAAACTAAGTTCTACATACTAAATTAAAATTTGTAGGTGTTGAACTTTACTTCATCTAGTGGCTTAGTGAAGATGTCAGTCACTTGCTTGTCAGTGGGGACACACTCGAGGCTAATGTCTTCCTTTTCCACATGTTCCCTTATAAAGTGATGACTAATTTTTATATGCTTAGCCCTGCTGTGTGAGACAGGATTCCTAGCAATATAAATGGCACTAGTAGAATCACAATAAAGAGGAGTTCTACATATCTCAATGTTATTATACTGAAGCTAATGCTGAATCCATAGCAACTGAGAACAAGAACTTCCCTCTTAAATGTACTCTGACTCTGCAGTTGAGATTGCCACACTCATTTGCTTCTTGCTGCTCCATGACACCAGTCTTCCACCTAAGAGCTGATAGGTACCTGAAGTATTTTTTTGTCTTCTTTGCAGCCTGCAAAATCTTCATCTGAATAGCCTGTTTGATCAAAATACCTATTACTGTGGTACCACAGGCCAAGATTTGGTGTTCCCTTAAGATACGTCAAAATTCTCTTTATAGTATAGTAATGAGATTCTTTAAGGCAGACCTGATACCTATCACAGACACATGTAGCATACATGATGTCCGTCCTACTTGTAGTCAAGTATACAAGGGAGCTAATTATACCTCTATACAAAGACTCATCAACAGGTTTCCCTGCCTCATCTTTTCTTATAGGCATACTAGACAACATGGGAGTTCTTATGGTGGAGGCATTCTCCATTCCATATTTCTTAATCAACTCTCGAGTAAACTTGGACTTGGATATGGACAAGCCATCATCAGTCTATCTTACTTGGAGTCCCAAAAATTACTTAAGCTCACCCATGCTGCTCATCTTAAACTTCCCTTCCATAAGTTTAGTAAACTTCCTACAAAGGTAGTCCTCAATAGATCCAAAGATAATGTCATCGACATATATCTGGACTAGGATGATCTTGCCTTTTGATTCCCTTAACAATAGGGTCTTATGTATTTTCCCCATTGAGAATTTGTTCTCAATGAGTAAACTAGACAATGTCTCATACCATGCTCTAGGGGCTTGCTTCAACCCATATAGAGCTTTCCTAAGCTTATAAAAAAAATTATTAGAGTTATGGTCAACAAAACCTTGCGGCTAATCAACATATACTTCCTATTTTAAGTCCCTATTCAGGAAGGCTGACTTCACATCCATCTGGTAGACTTTCAATCCCTGATAGGCAGCAAATACAAGGAAGAGTATTATTGCTTCCAATCTGGCTACTATGGCAAATGTCTAGTCAAAATCAATCATTTATTCTTGCTTGTATCCTTTAGACACTAGTCTATCCTTATTCTTGACAATAATGTCATTCTCATCCAACTTGTTCATGTATATCCACTTGGTCCCTATGACATTTTGTCCTTGTGGTCTGGAAACCAACTTTTAGACCTTATACCTCTTAAATTGGTCCAGTTCTTCTTGCTTTGCTCCAAACCAAAACTGTTCTTTGATTGTCTCTTCAAACTTCTTAGGCTCTTCTTAAGACAAAAAACTTGAGTCAAGAGCTGTGTTGACACTCTTGCTTCTTGTATGGACTCCAAGTCTTGCATCATGAATGATTTGGTGGGCTGGATGGTCCCTCAGATGTCTGATACCTGGAGGAAATCTAGCTTCAACATTCTGATCTTTTTTTTTCTTCATCTGGCTGGTCTTCAACCACTTCAACTATGTCTTGCCCTTCTCTAAGAATGATCAGTCCATCAACTTTATCTATGACTTTAAGAGCAGCTTCCATGATGGTTTGCTTGCCCATCATAAGCTCTATACCTGCAATACTAGAAAAGGAGCAAGGCAGCTCACTATTAATCATGATGTATTCATCAAAGACAACATGCATTGACACTTCTACAACTTGACTTGTTAAGTTGTAGATTCTATATGCCTTACTATGAATGTTGTACCCAACAAATATCCCTTCATAGGATTTAGCATCAAACTTAGTTATTTGCGATTTTCCATTGTTAA
The DNA here is from genome assembly GCA_039513925.1 of Platanthera zijinensis. Classification (NCBI taxonomy): domain Eukaryota; kingdom Viridiplantae; phylum Streptophyta; class Magnoliopsida; order Asparagales; family Orchidaceae; genus Platanthera; species Platanthera zijinensis. Next base: position 136,283,942 of record CM077078.1, on the reverse strand, counting down.
GCACATATCACTTGCTACCAAAGATCCATAAATAGCTCAGGTTTGGTTTTCTGCCCTTCAAGATCTCATAAGGAGTCTTCTTATGGCTCTTGGTGATAGAAGCCCTATTAAGGACATAATATGTAGTGTTAACTAACTTAGCCCAGAAGTATTCTAGTATAGATGAGTAACTTTACACGGTTCTACTAGCCTATATGAGAGTCTTATTTTTCCTCTCAAAAATACCATTTTGCTGGGTGTTCTAGGAGAGGAGAATTTTTGATGAATCCCTTGCTCTTCACAGAACCTTGTCATGCACTCAGACTGAATTAGATGTGGTTGGTTTGATGAAGTACCTAAGCCCAGCTTGCCATTGAGCCTGGAATTTACTGTTCTTGTGATGTTCATCAATTTGATGCTTCTCCCATTAAGGGATTCTTCAAGTTGCTTAGCCTCTTTCAGTTTAGTTTTTAAAGAAATAATTTCTTCTAAAGCTATAACTAGTTTATCTTTTAGTTCAATGTTTTCAGATAATAGGTTTTCATGTTCAGATAGCTTTTCTCTGAGAAGTTTGATTTCCTTCTCAGATTTGATAAGTTCATTACATATTAATTTAAACTCAGATTTAAAATGTTCTGAATTAAAATCAAATGAGGATATTACCTGATCCTCTTCTGATTCAGAATCTTCATGTTCTGAATTTTTAGCTTCTGAAAGGATTCCTGATGCATTGATAGCCATCAAGCAAACTTATTTTGCCTTAGCTTTTTCTCATCTTCATTGGAGCTGGAAGATGAAGATTCTTCTTCTGTTTCACTCAAGGTTTCTACAACAAAACCTTTCTCCTTTCTCTTGTGCTTGCTTGAGGAGGGCTTGATGAACTTCTTTCTGGAGTCTTTTTCTCTTCTTTTCTCCTTCATTGAATTTTCTTGACACTCAGGAAAAATGTGTCCAGGTTTTCTGGAACCAAACAAGACAATCTCCTTGGTAGGAGTTTTGTCATATCTTGGTCTGTCATCTTGTGTGGATGACTTCCTTCTGAAATCCTTTCTAGTCATCTTTTAAAGTCTTTTGGCCAGTAAGCTAATGAGTTCATCATTTATTGATGGAACTATTGGTCCATCAAATGCTTTGAAAGGAATTCTTTGCTATTTACTTCCTGATTAGGAGGTCTTCTACTCAGCTGCTTCTCTTGTCATTATCAGTTGCTCATAAGACTTGAGCTTGCCTAGAAGAGTCTCTGTGGATATTTCATTCAGGCTTCTAGGCTCCTTTATTGGATAGATACTGTAATCCCATATGCTTGGGAAGCACATAAGAATCTTGTCATTTATCTCAGTTTGTGAGATGTTTTTATCCAGGTTTTTCATCTCATTGACAATTAAGCTGAGTTTGTTGTAAATGTCAGCTACTGACTCAGATTCATCTTTCTAGAACTTTTCATTCTGAGAGATGAGATGGGTTCTCTTATCCCTTCTCTCATCAGCTGATCCTACAACTATTTGGTTTAGAGAGTCCCAAATGGCTTTAGCTGAAGTGCATTCAGCCACCTTCTGAAATATGTCATATGATATGGTTTGTGTTAGAATGTTTATGGCCTTTGCAACAACAACCTTGTCTTTTTTCTATGCATCAGTCCACTCAGGTGGTGGGATAACTTGTGTGCTTGTTGAAGTAGTAGCCTCTTGAGTTGGAGGACCTGTCAAAATAGAATTGTAGATATATTCATCAATTGAGTTCATATATAATCTAATTCTTGCCTTCCAGATTGCAAACTTATTCAGATTGTAGACTGGAGGTCTGCTGCTTTAATATTCTTTATTCTGTGCCATGATAAAGGAGAGACACTAGAGATATTAAGATCTATCAAAGGAACTTTTGATTCAGGTATTAGCCTGTGAAATAAAATGAAACACACCCTCTGATACCAATTGAAAGTTAGGGGATAGATCTGACTAACTTAGAGGGAGGGAAAATAGAGTATTTTAAAAACTTAATCAGATTTTATAGCAAAATTAAAATAAGTGATAGTAGTATATGTATAAAGAGAAGTAAGAAAAAGAAACTATCACAGCACAACAGAAATAATGAAAATAACAACCAGACGACATAAGAAAATTATAGTGGCTCCCCAAAACTGGGTACATCCACTCTTTTACCAACATGGTAGGAATCCACTAACAAGTTTATGATCAGGTGCCCTGCCACCAAAGGTTTTGGCTCAAGTGCCCTGTCACCACAATATCTATTTTCTAAGGGAGATATATTAACCCTTTGAGCTTTTGATTAGGTGCCAAAAACCAAAATCAAGTCTTTTGAAAAGGAGACTTATAAACCAGGTGATAACTTTTGAAGGGAGTTATAAACCCTTTTATTTTGGGAAATGAAAAGTGATGTTGTCTTCTCTTTCTCAAACAACTGAGAAGACTTTAATCGATGTTGTTGTCAAAGCTCCCCAAAAGATGTTGAATGGTTCAGGAAGAAGAGAGCTTTGCTCAAGGTGTAGGCATTGATGAAGGTCTTCAGAAAACTTCTTGGATTGGTGTTTATTAGTTTTCCCTTTGAAGCCTGAAGCAGAAACTGAAGAAGACTAAAGATCTGTGTATTGATGTTCTTCTTCAATTTCCTATAAGAATGATAACAGTACTTTTCTATGTATCAGTTATTGTATATATATAAAACAACTATCTTTCTTTTTGAAAAAGATCAATATATATTTTTTGAGAGGATTTCAGCCTTTGAATTTGAAAATATAATCCTTGATTTCTAGCGAGATTTTGGGAGTTGAAACGGCTGGAATATGTCTTTAATGTATTTCCTCAACTATCCTAATAAATAATTCAAGTAATTAACTCAATGAAATCCACAATCAATGCTGCCTACCAACGACTATATTCTTGAGAATATAAGCATTAATTATCAGAGAATTACTGCCTTAAAGTAATATCAAATCAAATCAAAATGAAGAAGAAATCGTCAAACAGAAACTTACAGAAATCGTCGACCTCAGAATAGATTTTGTCGACCTAAACTTAAAGTTCGTCGAGCTGAGAAATTGTCTTCGCCGACCTGAGCTCAGAGAAAAAATAATCTGGAAAGAAATGGTCAAAACTGAGATCCAAGTTCATCGAACTGAGGTAGAATATCATCGACCAGAGATATTAATAGAGAAGGGAGGTCGTCGACTTGAGCTCGAATATCATCAAGCTCAACTAAGAGAAGAAACTCTGAGTTCATTGATCTGCGATCGGCGATCGTCGACCTGAGTTCGAAGAACATCGAAATGATTTCTGAACTCTCTTATAAACTATAATTCTTCTAAGTTTGGATCTCTGAAGTCTTCTCAAGGCTTTATCATAAGATGTCTAACCTAGTCAGACTGTCCTAACCTTAGAATAAACAAATTTACCATAGGATTTACATGATGGGTCAAAACCAAATAGTAAACCTTAGCCCAAATCCAAACTAAGGATCCAACACGGTGAACCCACTATTGGAAATGACTCCAATTTAAAAGATTCATGTCTTCCTCTCTCGAGGAGAACATACAAATCCTTCTACCTTTGAGTGATCTACTTGTACAAACAACCACTCGATAATCTAAGATACAAATCTAAAATTAAAATCAAAGATAGATTGAAACAAAAATAATATAGTTTGACAAAAAAAGAAATAAATTTTACTCTAAAGATTGGCATGATCAAGTGCTGAATGGAATTAGTTGCTCATCATTATAAACGAAGTACATAAGAGAAAGGAAAAGTAAGACATGATTTCATAAAGGAAAAATACTTGAATTGAAACCTAAACTATGAAATTGAAATTACGATAAAGAAAATGCAAGAACAAGTGGAAATAAACTACTAAAATTTCCTAAACACTACTCTTACATGACTCCCTAAATAATCCGACTGCTCCTGCATCGATCAAGAAATTATAGTAATTTTTCAGGAGAGTCACGCCAATTGGTCACTCTCGTGACTAGGGGCGTGTATGGTGCGGAACCATCCTCTTGAAAGCCAGGGAACATTGGGTGAAAACTGCCAAAATTCGCGGTTCTGTGCGTCACGCCCCTAGGCCACGCTCGTGACCTAGGGCATGTCTTTACTATTACTTGAGATGGCGGGAACTGGAAAGGGCGGGAATTAAAATTTGGCAGTTGTGGGAAGTCACGCCCCTAGGTCACACCGGTAACCTAGGGCGGTGTGTAAGCTGAAAACTGTTCTGATCTGAAACTAGCTTCATAATGCACACATGCTTGGATGTCACGCCTGGAAGTCACGTCCGTGACCCAAAGGTCACGCCCGTGTTTTAGGCGGGAAACTTTAATCTGATATGGGGATGATTTCTTGAGCTCTTGGAGGGATCACGCCTGCTAGTCACGCCCGTGACTTAAAGGTCACGCCCGTGACCTGGGTGTGGAATTTGCATTGTTATTCACAGTCCAGATTGTCTTGAAATACCAAATAAAATGAATTAATAATAATATTAATCTAAAACTAACTAGAATATAACTATTTTTTAAATAAAAACTATATTAAAATCACTATAATTATTGACTTATCATGTAATTTGTTATTTAGGTAATTTGAATTCTATTTATAACTATTAATACAGGTATTTGGTCCAGCTTAAGGGAGGTAAATAAAAGTGCTACTAGGTGGCAACCTAGATTTGATTGTGTTATTTACGAAAAGTGGTAATAGTATTGTATAATTTTTATGTGTTGCTTGGAAGAAATTTCCATTAGGTGCAAATAATTAATTTGAATGTGGTCGCGACCAGTCTTTATAATATTAATGTGCCTTATAGTAAGCTCATTTCCGAGCATTGAGTAATCACTTCCCTAACTTTTGTTTTAAATTCACTTGTTATATATTGAATATGATTGATTAGTTTAAGACTTGCGAGAGCTACTATATAAGTTACCCACTCATGTGCACTTTATCATTTTCATACCTGAATACCTTTTCAATTTCAGTTTTAAATATTTAATAGTTATATATTCCTCGTACACTATGACACCCATATGAGAAAGCACTTATCAGTTGATGCATTGTGAGTATAATTTATTTCTCATGCGTGATAAGAAATTTAATTTTGTTAGCATAGGATTGAGATAGAGAGAGAGAGATAAAAATATTAACTCCTGTAGTGTTCTCAGTTGAGTGCTGGCATCTTACTTAGAAATATGAGTCGAATTAGCTTTTCTTAAAGCTTATAGTTTTATAACAGAAGTTCTAAGTAGGGCCCAACTCCATATTACACGAACAGTCAGTCGAGTTACGCATTAAAACCATAAAATTCACACATCCTAACTTAGAGTGCATTCTAAAGGAAGTAATTAAATATTTAAAATCCAAACATAGGAATGTCCACTAACCAATAAGTATGAAAGATAACCAAAATACACAGGAGTTTGGCCTTATAGCCTTTCAAACAGTTTCCATTAAATAAAAGTGATTTACATACATCAGTACGCAGGCAAGCAACATATGAAAGTAGTAAACATACTTTGCGCTGCCTTCAAGGGCCAGCATAACACAAAGGGCTTCTGCCCGCTACTTTCCACTTAACTTCCCAGAACCTGCATAGGAACAAACCACAAAGATGTGGCAAAAAATACAACGATCAGCTTTAGGTTACAAAAATTATAACGACCACGCCCCTCAATCGGGGCGACAGTTCTCCTTCCCTGCAGGTAAACAACATGTACATATAATGACATCAAAACAAGAAAATTTAGCACAATTCACCACAGACGTGTTCACGGCCAGACACATACCTCATGCACTCAGGGCACATTATCTGATATATTGTAAACCTAGTCCCGCCATTACCCTCAGTCCCAGATTGATGGTTCAACATTGAGCATTTCTAGTCTTTCCAGCCTGTAGACTAAGACTCTCTTCCTCCTATGCTATGAAAAAGTCAAAGGTGCTCTATTTCCTTTAGATACAATCCTGTGACTCACTCCAAGTCGATATTGAATGGGTACAGGTTAGACACAATCGGTTGCTCAATCTGTTAGGCTCGCAAGCCACGAAGCGAGTCAACCTCCCCATTCGCATTCATACAATACATAACCACGTTATGTTTCAAAGTTGTATATCACGGACACCATAGCTGTTAAATTTAACCTCACATCTAAAAATATTTGCCTCTTCTTTCCAAGAAACAAGCCTCCTATATAACTCTCTGGGAGATACCGCCAACAGTAGCACTACCGTCGCACGGTAGGAGACAGATCACTAATTCTTTCCTAAGACATGGGTATTTTCCTAGAGAATAACTCCAGCAATCTCATTACAGTAACCTGCACACCCCATGACTTCATAAACTACACGTTTAACCATGGAGTCTTCTCCGACCAACAAAGCAATAAATCACTAATTAAGACCAACCTGTCCGAATGTGCTTCACACATCGTGCATATTTCATACTTCTATTCCAGATTTAATATGCAAGTATCTCATTGGGGATATCAACGATCAACATGTTTGAAATCCCTTCGCTCTCCAACAATTAATGGGGGATTTCATGCAATATGCCAAAATAAGTACTTCATATGTCCAAGGAGGAAGATCATTACCCTTGAAATTCATTTTGGCACAATGGATGAGAAACAAGCCGGATGAAAATGATTGCAACAGAGTCACCTTCGCGTATCTGAACACAAATCATCGCTCACAGCTTCAAAGCTCCAACAATTGCGGGATCTCCTTCTTTTTCCTCTTCATTTGATATCCCCTCTCTATAACTCCTTAGAAAGAGAAATCCCGAGGTTAGAATGAGGAAGAGACCCCATCCCACAAACTTAAACCATCAAAAGCCACTACCACCATCAGATCTATTTAGAAGTTGACGAATGGCCATGATTCAAAATAATTTTCCTGTGCAAAGCGCTACCATCGCATGCTAATTTACAAGTACTACAAGGTATCTCGGATGGTGGCTTGTTCGACAATCCCACTATTCAAACTCTCCATACATATACTGACATGTTGCCACATCATAACTGTCATGCTACTGCCCCACGGTACCATACTACCGTCTAGCAGTATGTGAGTCGACGTGTCATAATGCCACCTACGATGAAAGGTTCAGTACAACCCGTGGTAACCCTACCACCGAGAGGTATGTCATCAAGAGCTATGGATATTAAATCGGCTACGCTACTGCTGATGGTAGCCCTACCACTTGGTTGTAGCTTTTAGAGAGCCATTTATGGTAAACTCTAGGGCATTACAATTCTCCACCCTTTAAACAAAGTTCATACCGAACTTCCAGAATGAAAGAAAATAGCAGAATACGAGCAAAAACTTGAATGGTGCCTTTGTGGAATAGCTCTGGAAACTCCTTAAGCATAGTCTGCTCCCATTCCCAAGAGACTCTTAACATCTACAATTGTCCCAAAGAACTTTGACCATTCATATCACTTTGTTTTATAGCTGTTTAACTTCAATGTCCTCTTAGAGAATAGGGTTTACCTTAGTTTTTAACCCTTCATCGACCAAAACTTGATCAACGGCGACCACCTGAGTATGCTCTTTCAATGACATCCTTAGTACTGATATGTTGGACAAATCATGCAAGCCTCTCAACCCTGTCCAAAGAGCAAACCGATATGCATCTTTACAAATGCGCAATAACATCTCGAACGACCCAAGGTACCTCAGACTCAGCTTCTTCTAGCGTCGAATCCTTGATACACCCTCAATTGATTTGATCTTTAGATAAACCCAGTTGCTCAAGACATTCTCAACATTTCGGTGATTGGCGTTGTAGTATTTAGCCTGCTTATCCTGAGCGATCAGAAATCTCTCCTTGATTGTTCATATGTTTGAAGTAACATCTTCATCTTACTTTCTCTTAAACAACTTTGTTTCTCCTCCCATCTCCACCCAAGCCAAGAGGGAAAAACACTTTCTACCATAAAGGGCCTCGAAGGGAGCCATTTTAATACTTTCCTAGTAGCTGTTGTTGTATGCAAACTCAATCATAAGGAGATGATCCTCCCACTATTTTTCAAAATACAATGCGCACATGCAGAGCATATCCTCCATTATCATATTGGCCCTTTCAGTCTGCCCATTAGTTTGAGGATGGATGGTCGTTCTAAACTTCAACTTGGTCCACAATAGTTGGTGTATTAGCCTCCAGTCATTTGAAGTGAAACACCCATTACGGTCACTCACGATGCTACGGGGCACACCGTGCAATCGTATTATGTTTTCCACACAACATTCTATCTTTTCCACTGAGTCATATTTTCGGTTTGGAATGAAGTATTACACCTTGGTCAAATTGTCTATGATTACCCAGACAACATCATTACCATGCTGTGATCTCAGCAATCTATGCACAAAATATATCAATATGTCATCAAACTTCCATTATAGAATTGGTAAAGACTTTAGGAACCATCCGGGTTTCGTACATTCGGCCTTCACTAGTGTGCAAGTATGACACTTCACCACATAGTGAGCTATGTCTTTCTTTAAACTTGGCCTCCAGAATAGTGTCTTCAAGTCTTTATACATCTTTGAACTCCCTGGGTGAATCGAGTACTTGGTAAAATGAGCCTCGTACATAGACTCCTCCCATAAGGTGCCAAACCTTGGGACTCAAAAATGGTCATCTTTCCGTAAATGACCATCTTCATAATAAAACACAACATTAGACCCATTAATGGTCCCCGCTACATAGCGCATCATGTTTTCATTAAGCTCCAATACCTATCAAATCATATCCTCGAGGTCATATTATACCTCCGTCTAGTTCAATCATGTATATGCGCTTGTGCTCCTGTCAACACAAGAGATATCCAAAGCCTCCAACTCACAAATCATACATTCTTCATGCATCTATAACCAATTTTCTCGTGTTGGAGCCTTACGACTCAGCGCATCTGTGACTATATATCCCTTACCGAGAATATAGTGAATATTGAAGGTATAGTCCCCAAGGAACTCCATCCACCTCCGTTGTCACATGTTCAATCCCTTCTGATGTAACGAATCCCCCCGTTAAACAACATATAATAGAAGTTCTGGCCGGGGCCCCACACTATATGCCATAAACAGACGGTGATGTCACAGGTTAATACAACCAATGTATCTTAACTCAGACCATGCTAGCGGAATCATAAGCAGTAGGCTAAACTCATACCAGGAATATCCACTATATATATAATACCAAGGTTATATATACAACCACTCAAACGAGGGGGTAGCAAATAACACAGTTTGGCCTTAAGGCCTTATAGTTCCTCTTTAGACAGTATGGATTACAGAGATCGGCGCACAGGCCGGCCATACATGAACAAAAGAAAATACATTAGCTTGCCTTCAAGGGCTAGCAGCAATAACAATAGCAAGAACGGCAACAACAGCAGCAGGGGCATCAACCCTTCACTTCCCGCTCGGCTCTCCAGCACCTGCACAGGGACAATCCACCAAGAAGGTGGCAAACAAGGCAATGGTCAGCATTCAGCTGACCAATTTATAACAATCCTACCCCTTTCTCGGGGCAGTGACATTCCTTCCCTACAGAGAAATAAATCAATGGACAATTATAATACATATTGTTCTCTCACGTACAAGCAATCCATCACAACCGTCGGCCACCCGACCCAACGATCTGTGCTCTCAGGCACACTTTTGGGTACACCGGCGAACCGGGATCAACACCATTGAGCATTTAGTCTTATGGCGTGCAGGCCTAAGACTCTCATTATGCTGCTGACGAAAGCCCATTGCCTTGGCACTTCCTTTTACATCCAACATAACACAGGTACAAATCCACCACCCCCCGTTGCTCAAATCGCCTTGCTTTTACCAAGCACCTCGTACTTACGTCTATAATAAAATACGGGGGTCGGCTTCACCTTTCCTGTTCGGCACAAGGCCTTTTTGAGCTCGAAGCTCCCAATCGCCATAACGTCCGCCAAGGACTGGCATCACATTAGCCACACTGTCCAAGTAGGATCAGCTTCATTGTCCATCAATGACTTGCTACATTATAGCCACAACACAAACATCACAAGGGCATTTTCTTGGAATTCCACATTCCAGTACGTCCTGCTACTCCCCTTCACAGGCACAACCCAACGAACACACTAACTACACGAGTATAGGCAGAGTCTTATCCAGTGCGTAAATGTAACATCACCATTCCAGACCAACATTTCAAGATGGGCTTCACACAGCATACCTATCCCGTACTACACACTTCTGGGTCTAGATGCAGACTAAACAGGGGATACTAACTATCAAACCACCAGAATAACTCACTTTTTCCACCTTTTGGTGGAGAGGATTCCTTAATCATGCATAAAGAAGTACTTCACATATCCAAGAAGGAAGATCGTTACCCTTGACGATCTCTTTGGAGCCATCAAAAATCTGGCCGGTTGGAAAGCACCGCAGCAGCTTTGCCTCCACAGAACTAGCTTCAGATCTCGAATCGGACAGCGGGATCAAAACCTTGTTATTATCCTCCTTCTCCATCCTCCAAGCTCTCTCTTTTTCTCTCTTGATGAGAATGAGAGAAGAGGCCAACCCTCAGCCTTATCACTACAGGAAAGCACCTGGGCCATTGGATCCAAATATAAATAATTGGATGGCAAAGATCTGCCCAAAAGTCAAAATTTGACTTGACACAGCCTGTGACACGCCTGTGTCCCAGGCCGTGTACTCCAAGCGGTGCATGAACCGACTCAAACTGAACCAGTACACGGGCTCCAACACGCCTGTGTCATAGGGTAGACACGCCTGTGTCAACTTTGATACGGCTGTGTGACTGGCCGTGTCACCATTTCAACACTAGACCAAATCACCCGAGAAGCACACGACTAAGGCACACGCCTGTGTCCTTGGCCATATGCCCAACATGCCCATGTGACACGCCCATGTCACAGGCCGTGTTCGACACTCAACTCCATTCCACTAAACGCCACTCAATGCCACACAGTATTAACCCGAGCAGGACACACCCGTGTCCCAGGCCGTGTTGCCTCTCGACGATCGTCGATAATACTATCTCGAGAACTTGAGTCGACGCCTACAATAAAGGACATGCCTGTGTCCTAGGCTGTGTGCACTAGACATGCCCTGGGACACGCCTGTGTCCCAGGCCGTGTCAACCAGCCTGACCCCATTTTTTGACTTATGGTTTTTGGGGTGTTACATCTGATCTATCCAAAATTTTAGAATCTTATAGTACATATAGATATTGATCTTAAGGCATTATAAGTATTATCAGCAAAGCTTAAAAGCGAATATCACGACCGCTAACTCAAATCATGGACTTGATAATTCCTCTCATGCACTTTCAGTTGGCGAGAAGCATAAGCAATAACCTTCCCAAACTGCTGATAAACAAAACCTAAGCCGCTCCCTGAGGCATCGCTATAGATCTCATAGCAGTCTGCACCACATATAGAGCACAAAATACTCGTTGTGGCTAGACGACCCTTAAACTCCTCAAAAGCTCGCGCTCACTTTGGCATCCAAACGAACTTTTGATCCTCCTTGTCAACATAGTGAGAGGTAGGGATAACCACAAAAAGTTCTCTACGAAGTGCATAAAGTAGCCAGAAAGTCCAAGAAAGCTCCTGATGTCCACCATAGTAGTCAGCACAGGCCACAGCCTTATTCTCCCTGACTAAAACCTTGCTTGTCCCCAAGCAAGACAGAAATTAACGTAGATTTTAAACAAACAAAGATTTTTTTAATGTTCTAAAGCAAAAAATTAAACTATCATGAATAATATGCTACCAATGAGTGTGACGAGAAGTCAAGGTAGAGGAGAATGAAGAAGAGCTGAAAAAATTACTAGAGCATAAAACCTAGATTCCACATTTTCTGTAACATATAAATAAGGAATCAAAAATTTAAACTAACAAACATTGCAAAAGTAGCGATTCAACAAAATCACATGCATTGAAAAAATAACATGATTGATAAGACTACGATTATTCTACCAAACACCCCAAAGTAATCTCCAATGAAATCTATCAATGATGGTGCCTAAAGGCTTGCCATGTTAAACTCTCTCCACTAGACAAATTTATGTCATGGTCTAAAGATCAAAAGGGATTTAATTAGGTATAATACTTGGCTTAGATAATTTATTGGAAAATGGATGTCAAAAGATAAAAATGATGGCTAAAAGATCACATTAAACCAAAAAACGAGTTTAATAAAAATTCACCAAGAGAAATGTAACATAACATACTCTAACTTTTCCAATCAAAATATTTTTTTTCTATCATGAGGCAATAAGTATTTTCAATTTTTGGACAAAACATAATTTTTTTCACATAATGCAAAGTGTTTTGCTTTTACATTCTTTTTTTGCAGCTTGCTTTTCCCATTTAAACTCTCCACATTTTCACAAAAATGAACCTCTCACACAATAATTTTTTAAAAAATAAAACTCAAAGTTTTGTGTGATAAAAAGGTTGGGATTGTTGGATTTGGTGAAAAAGATATGTAGAGGTAGAAAAGAAAACATGGAAAAGCTCAAAATTATTAACTAGAGATTAATTTTTAGGTAGGCAAGAAAGCACAAACAATTCAAAAATGGCCTAAATCATCTTCATGCTCCTAAGTCTATCTAAAGCAAAGTTGAAAATTTCAAAAGGTGTAAGATTACATAGAAAATAAAGAAACTTGACTTTCCATGAATGAAAAAAAAATAAGAGTCTAGATCGGTTCACATCTACTACACTAAACATAAGTCAACAATACAAATATTTCTAAAAAAGGAAACAAGGGATGATAGATTTTATATAAGTAAAAAAAAATTTATGAGGAAGTGAAAATATTCAATAGATTTTTCAAACATAATATAGTACATCTAATTAGGAACACAACATGAGTCAACATATTACTCGTAAAACATAGCCTAAATGAATATTAGAAAAATTCATCTATCTAAACAAGTACTCATGTGATTTAAAATAAGAAAACACAAAGTCCTGGGGTACTAAAGACAAAGAGAAAATTTTAACTCAAATATATTTTTTGAATTTTCTCATTTTCTTTGATTTTGGAATATTATCTTATTTTCTGTGTTTTTTGTATAACAAAATGAAATAGCATAAAGCCTAAAATTTTGTTATTCTTGAACTTTCAGAGGACAAATCAATGAAGGTTCACAAGGATCTAAGATTATGTGTGCTAGATAGAGGAGAGCCGTGGGAAAGACTCTTACCCTTGGTAGAATTTTCATATAACAACAGTCATTAGGCCAGTATCGGGATGGCATCCCATGAAGTCATTTATGGAAGAAGGTGTAGAACTCCCTTGTTATGGGTACAGGATGAAGACTCGAAGGTTTTGGAAATTGAGTATATTGATGATAATGATGCTGTTGTTAGATTAATACGTGATCGCATGCTCGAGGATCAAAGTCCGCAGGCTAAGTATTACAATGCCAAGCACCGAATGGTGGCATTTCAAGTGGATGATAAGGTGTTGCTGAAGATCAGGCTGATGCATGGAGTGTCATATGTGCGAGGTATGAAGAAGCTCAGCCAAAGATATGTTGGGCCTTATGCTATATTGGAAAGGTTTGGCCCTTTGACCTATCGGTTGGAGCTACCACCAGAGCTAGAGAAATTACACGACGTATTCCATGTGTCGTAACTTCGAAAGGCGCTATTACGGCCCGATCAATATGTCCACACCGCAGCTGGAGCAGTGGAAATAGATAGATATGTTCGACTAGAGCCGGTACGGATAGTTGACATCGAGACAAGTAGCTTGCAGTGGAAAAGTGTACCATTGGTAAAGGTCCAATGGTCTAATCACACGAAGGAAGAATACACTTGGGAGCCGGTGGACTTGGTGCAAAAGCGTTACCGGGAGTTGTTTTCCCAAGGTGAGTTTAAAAGTTTATTACATATTTCCGTGCTTCCCTCCCCCACAGCCTTAGCTTGATTTCGGGGATGAAATATTTTATTTTGTTTAAAGGATTTGTAACATTATGTTTTGCGCTAGACCCCCTCACATGTATTTTGAGTCAAGGGAGTTGACTCGGGATCGGGGTGCGCCAAACTTGACAAGCAAAATTCGTCGGATTTTATCATGGATATCCGACCAATTCTTCGAGTATGGTATGTGAGTTGACACCAATACTATTCGTCAAATATCGTCACGAATAACCGACGAATTCGTCGAGTATATAGACTTAGAATGTTTTTTGATGTCAGGGCATTGAGTGCGTTGAGTGCACTCAACGCGGCGTTGAGTGCATTGGGTGCACTCAATATGTCGTTAAGTGCGGTTAGTGCTATCAATTCCATTCAACTAATAAGCTGAGATGTTTAGTGGACTCAACACCACTCAAAGCCATTCGATGAATTATGTTGAGGCATTGAGTGGACTCAACACCACTCAACATATTTTACTTAAAAAATTTCCTGGATGTTGCGGCATTCAGTGAAGTCAAAGCTATGTTGAGTGGACTTAACACCACTCAACGCCATTTGATGAATTGAGTCGCAGCGTCGAGTGAAGTCAAAGCTGAGTTGAGTCGACTCAACGCCACTCAACTCCACTCAACACTTTTACTTAGAATTATACTGATAACTGTGGAGTCGAGTGCGTTGAGTGCACTCGACGCCACTCGATGATTCGTCGAGTAAAGAAGGTATACTCGACAATTTTAACTTTGCTGTACTTATATATGCCATTGAGTTGTCACGGCGAATCTCGATGATTCATCGAGTAAGTGTATGATACTCGACGATTTGTCGAGTAAGGGTTGCTAATTCGATGACTTTGACTTAGCGGATTTTTTGGCGCAGTATGCTAGTTGTCATATGCCCGGTCTAAACCAGACTTTTGGGATTAGCGCCAAATGACTTACATGGGACGCGTCTTTTCAAAAGGACATTCTTAATGTAATAATGGGCGGTCCAGTAGAACTTTGACACATGGCTGACGGTTTAACCCTAATTCCTATTATAAAAATAGACTTCCGAAAAAACCCTAACCGCCACTTCACCCTTTTGCTGAGTCGTTACCTATGTTGAAGCCATCCGAGTGAAGACAATTCCCAGAGTCATTTTCTGGAAGAAGGGTCGATCTACCTTTTCGTGAAGAACAATGCCAAAGAGAAGAAGTATGTCGCAAAGGAGAGTAACGAGATACATGGCTGGAAGCACCAGGAACGAGGTGTGCTTCCTACCCTCTCCCTTGGTGATAGATCTGTAGTTATTTCTAGGAGAGATGTCAACTCAAAGAGTTTAACATGTTAGATGAAGATCTCCTATGTAACAGTCTGACCCGTTAAATAACATATAATAGAAGGACCTGCTGGGGCCCCACATTATATGCCACAAACCGACGGCGAGGTCACAAGTTAATACCAAAATACCACACATCCCAACTCAGAGCATTCTAGCGGAAGCTTACAAGTTACACGAACTCAATCCATGAATGTCCACTAATATATAAATAACTCATTTATATACAAAACCAGGAATGTAAACAAGCACACCGCTCATGGCCTTAAGGCTTTATAAGTTTCTCTTTACAAACATATGACTTCATACATCGGCACGCAGGCCGGCCATACATGAAATCCAAAGCTTCACATTGCCTTCGAGGGCCTAACAACAACAGCAAGGGCTTCAGCCCGTGCAATCCATTTCAGCATCTATAAGGGCAGCACCTGCATATAGACATCCACCCCATGGGTGACAAACAAAGCAACGATCAGCATTTAGCTGACCAATTATAACAACCCTACCCCTTACCTGGGGCAGTGGTTCCTTTCCTGCATGTATTCCAGTCTCACACATATATACAATACACATTATTATCACAAACACCGGCTTTCGGGCCAGACGTTTCGTGCACTCAAGGCATAATTACGGTATACCAATCTCCTGATGGTTCCACTACCGATTCGAGGTGTTTACTTGTTGGCCTTGCATAAGCCTCCAAAACCCTGTTGAAGACCTCACGCACCCGTCCACTTAGTGGCATGGACCTCATAACAAACTATGAGCGCTATCAGTCGACCTCCCCTCGTAGTGTAACAAGCCTAGGGAAATCGCCCTGCTGCATTACTACCAATCGACCACTCACCCAAACCTACTGCTGAACTTGTTGGGTGGCCCACCCACTCAGAGGTTCTTAACTGGTTGGCTATGGGCATCAGCTGCCAAACCCCTGTTTGGGGCCTCTCGTACCCACCCACTCAGAGGTGTCCGCTTACAACAATCCGATAATTGAACTTGGTGGGTTCCCTACCCACTCAGAGGTTCTCACATTCCTCCTCAACAACGGCACATAGTGCTGCTTTCCACTCCATCAATATAGCTCACGCCGAGCATATCACCATCACAATCGTCCTCACCATCTCCGTAGGTAACCGATGTATACACGAAGTATTCTTTGGTTTGTAGCATCACCAGACACACATCCATCCAGATGGGCTTCACAAAGCATGCATATTCCGTACAACAAATTTCCGGCTCTATATGCATACTCAACCGCTGGAATCACTTATGCTCTTCCATCTTTTGATGTAGGACTCCACAGATTTACATACATAAACAAAGGGCCTCACCTACCCAAGGAAGAAAGATTGTTACCCTTGATGATCGCTTCAGTGCCATAAAATATCTAGCCGGAAGGAAAGCACCGCATCGGCCTTACCTCCACAACGCTGAACTCGGCTCTCGATTTGGACCGTTGAACCTCCACCGACGGTTGGAAAGCTTCTCCTTCATGCCTTCCTTGTTATCCTCTCTCCCTTCACTTAGAAAGAGAATGGACAACTTGAGAATGAGATATTCATATCCATTCTCGGCCTTATAAGAGCAAGGATTATCTTGGGCCACATGATCCAAATAGAAGGGAACGAATGGCCTCGATTGCTTTGAAAAGCATCTAAATAGAGCTGACACGGCTTGTGACACGCCCGTGTCACAGGCCGTGTCCCTTGAGCGGCTACAGAACTGACTCAATCTGGAAAATAGCACGGGCTATGACACGCCTGTGGCACTCTCTGACACACCCGTGTTAACCAGTACATGGCCGTGTGGATGGCCGTGTCACCTCATCAACACAAGGCCGAAACACCCGAGAAGGACACGGCTATGGCACACGCCCGTATCCTCAGCCGTGTGCTTAATACGCCCCTGTGACATGCCCATATCATAGGCCATGTACCACACTCAACGCCACTCAATGCCACTCCACTCAATGCCGCTAGAGCAGGACACGGCCTGGGACACGCCCGTGTCCCAGGCAGTGTGCACCAGACACACCCTGAGACACGCATGTGTCCCTGGCCGTGTCACCCAGCCTGAACCCATTTTAGGACTTAGGGTTTTTGGGGTGTTACAATCCTAACCTCCTTATAGAAATTTAATCCCGAAATTTAGCGCAACGACAATAGTAACGCAACAATACAATCGATGCACTATTAACCAAAATGATCCGGGTTTTCTCTCCCCATATTCTCACACCAACAAAAGTGTTTTCACAAACACACATACATACAATATACAAAGTACAACATAAAAGCAATAAAGTGCACCCTCAACTTTATTTCCACTCATCTGAGTCTCTAAGAAGCTTCTTAATAGCCTCCTGCAACTCCAGGTTAATCAGTCGAGGCTGTTACACTTCATGATGTGAGCTTTGTGACTCCTGCACTCTGATATTGTACACTCGCGGTTTTGCCCGGGATGCAGACGATTCCGCCACTGCCTTACATTTTTCCTCATAGGACGCACCTGTCTTTTTCTCACTCATTGATGGGCCGTTCCAACAGTAACGGGCTATATGCCCCTGCTTTCCACAATTAAAACAGGTACGCGACTCAACGCGTCCTTGACCAAACATCGTGCCTGAAGCAACATCTGAAGACGTTTGTTCAGCAGGCCTGAACCTTTTCTTATCCCATTTCCTAAACTCCGGCTGTTCGAACTATGGAACCCTGAACTCTGACTTGTCCACCACAAAGTTCTTCTTGTCATGTACTTGTTTCAAATCCTTTTCCAGCGCATAGGCTGTATCTACTAAGGCTTGGAAGCCTTGGTTGACTGAACTCGGAAGCGCCAATCTCAACTTATCTCGGAGTCCCTCATAGAATCTATTTGTCTTCCACGCTTCTTCCGCAAAAGTCGACCCCACATAATGCCCCAGCCTAGTAAATTCATGCAGGTCGTCATCCACAGTCTTCTCACCCTGCACCAGACATTGAAATTCGGTCTCCATAGCAATTCTCCGCGATAATAACAAATATTTTGCCCAAAATAATCTGGAGAATTCGACATTTGAAATCTCTCCCAGGCCTCTATCTGCCAACTTATGCATCTCGACATCATCCCACTACAGTCTCGCCTCTCCTTCCAGTAGGAAAGTGGCTAACGTCACTCTCTGCCCCTCATCAATCCTAAGCGCTGTCAGGATCCTCTTCACTCCTGATAGATAATCTTCTGCATGCATTGGGGAATGCGCCCCGACAAATGTAGGTGGATGAAAATCAATAAACCGCTTCAATTGCTCGTCAGTCGCTCGCTCGTCCACTCGAGATTCCACACGCTCTTGCCTTGCACCAACCCGAACTGGCTCCACGACAGGACTTGCCTGCCCAATAGGTTGTGCTTGAATCATGGCAAATAACGCCTCCGCAACTAGGCGTACAGTTTCCGTAGAAGGAGGAGGTGTGGGCACCTCGGTTGGTGTCGCACTCTCATCAGAATGCTGGGGCTCAGACTTCCCAGCACCACTCCTTGTCACCTATATGTGAACAAGATATCAATAATCAACCTCCAATCAAAAATGGCAAACATACCAAATAAAAACGCACACATTCCTAGTGGATATTCTTGTGTTCAAATTTGTTAAATTTTTCGCACATACAAGTGCTCGCCACCCGACAAAAGAATTCGACCACGAATTCGAAAGTGGAAAACTGAGAGGCCTCTGATACTAAAATGTAACAGCCCGTCCCGTTAAAAAACATATAATAGAAGGTCCGGCTGGGGCCCCACATTATATGCCACAAACAGACGGCGAGGTTACAGGTTAATACCACGCATCCTAACTCTGAGCATTCTAGCGGAAGCTTTAAGGTTGCATGAACTCAATCCATGAATGTCCACTAATATATAAAAAACTCATTTATATACAAGACTAGGAATGTAAACAAGCACACCGCTCACAACCTTAAGGCCTTACAAGTTTCTCTTTACAAACATACGACTTCATACATCGGCACAGAGGCCGGACACACATGAAATCCAAAGCTTCTCACGGCCTTCGAGGGCCTAACAGCACCAGCAAGGGCTTCAGGCCGCTCAAACCATTTCATCATCTACAAGGGAAGCACCATCAGCATTTAGCTGACCAATTATAACGAACCTACCCCTTACCTGGGGTAGTGGTTCCTTCCATTCATAAATTCCAGTCTCACGCATATATAGAATACCCATTATTATCACAAATGCCGGCCTCCGTGGTAGACGTTCCGTACACTCAAGGCACACTTACAGTGTACCAAGCTCCTCATGGTTCCACCAGTGATTCGAGGTGTTTACTTGTTGGTCGGGCATAAGCCTCCAAACCCCTGTTGAATACCTCACGCACCCGTCCACTCAGATGCATGCACCTCATAACAAACTGTGAGTGCTATCAGTCGACCTACCCTCGTAGTGTACAAAGCCTAGGGAAATCGCCCCGCTGCATTGCTACCAAATGACCGCTCACCCGAACCTACTACTGAACTTGTTGGGTGGCCCACCCACTCAGAGGTTCTTAACTTGTTGGCTATGGGCATCAGCCGCCAAACCCCTGTTGGAGGCCTCTCGTACCCACCTACTCAGAGATGTCCGCTTATAATAATCTGATCATTGAACATGGTGGGTGCCCTACCCAATCAGAGGTTCTCGCATTCCTCCTCAACACCGACACATAGTGCCGCTTTCCACTCCATCAATACAGCTCGCGACGAGCATATCACCATCACAATCATCCTCACCATCTCCGTAGGTAACCGATGTACATGAGATCTTCTCCGGTTCACAGCATCACCAATCCAGACATCTATCCAGATGGGCTTCACACAGTATGCCTATGCCGTACTACACATTTCCGGCTCTAGATGCAAACTCAACAGCTGGAATCACTTACGCTCTTCCATATTTTAATGGAGGATTCCACAAATATACATGTATAAACAAAGGGCTTCACCTGCCCATGGAAGAAAGACCATTACCCTTGACAATCGCTTCAGCACCATGAAAGAACAAGCCGGAAGGAAAACACCGCAGCGGCCTTGCCTTCGCAACGATGAACTCGGCTCTCGATTCGGACCGCTGAAGCTCCATCGGTAGTCGGAAAGCTTCTCCTTCTTCCTTCCTTGCTCTCCTCTCTCTCTTCACTTAGAAAGAGAATGGTCAATATGAGAATGAGATATTCATCTCCATTCTCGTCCTTATAAGGGACGGGATGAACTTTGACCACATGATCAAAATAGAAGGGAATGAATGACCTCGATTGCTTTGAAAAGCCTCTAAATAGAGCTGACACGGCTTGTGATACGCCCGTGTCACAGGTCATGTCCCTTTAGCGGCTACAGAACCGGCTTAATATGGAACCGAACACGAGCTATGACACACCTGTGTCACTCTCTAACACACCGTGTCACTCTCTGACACGCCGAGTCAACTAGTACACGACCGTGTGGATGGCCGTGTCACCTCATAAACACAAGGCTCAAACACACGAGAAGGAGACGACTAAGGCACACATCCGTGTCCTCGGCCGTGTGCTCAACACACCCCTATGACACGCCCGTGTCATAGGCCGTGTACCACATTCAATGCCACTCCACTCAACGCCACTCAACGCCACTCCACTCAACGCCGCCCGAGCAGGACATGCCCTGGGACACGCCCGTATCCCAGCCCATATGCACCGGACATGCCCTGGGACATTCCTGTGTCCCAGGCCGTGTCACCCAACCTGAACCCATTTTGGGACTTAGGGTTTTTTGGGTGTTATATCCTAGGTAGAGACCATGCTAGAGCTTGTGCCTTAGAGATTTGATGTCTTCAACCTCTCCTCACTTCTTTTTGAAGATGTGGACTTGGTTCGTGAAGAGAAATTGTCTTTTGATGGTGAATAAGGGAGGAGGAAGTTCTTTATATAATTTCGAATGAATTTTTAAAGGAAGAAGATGAACCGATGACATTCATCTTACTTTAAAATGCACACAGAAATCTATTTTCTGTGTGCAGCGAAATTCAAGGACGTTTTCGGGTATGATAAGGACAGATATGGGCTTTTGACTAAACACAAATTTTTTTGTCCTTGGAAAGTCCTTTCAAATGGATGGTTACACATATTAATAAGAGTCATGTAGGCTCGGGAATGTCCAGTCAAAGTTATTGTATAATCAAGTCTTGTGTATGAACTTGGTAGAGAAGTCATAGTACATTAATGTTGTGGTTTGCACGTGGTTGCTGATCATAAACTATTGGTGATTTTGCTATACAAATGATTGATGGGATTTAGTTGATATATCCTTAAGTAAACAAATGGTTTGGTGGAACATGATTTAATAACGTTTTGAAGGAGGTTGACAAATAATTGGTTTGGGTAAACTAGTGAACAAATAAATTGATACAGTGATTGATCGAATGATATTCTTGTGGAAGCATAATTGATTATTAACACTTGGCTTTAAGAAGGAATTGGATGAGGTTAAGGCATGGCCATGTTACATGATGATTATATGAATGAGTATAATAATCCACTACTTGGAGTTGAGTCTCCGTACGGGTAGCAATGTGGGATTGGTATGATTTTGTAAAGTTGCTTGCCACCTATGTAAATAGAGAACCCTTGTGTGGTATGGAAATGTGGAAGTGTTAAAAGTGTGTGTGTATTTGCCGCACTAGAATAATGTGTTGATAAGGGACTCAACGTGGAACCCTTATAGGTGAAATGCTTGTGGTGTTAGTTGACACGCGGTGTCTTAATCCTTGGTTAAGGATAGTAAGGCAGGTCTACGGGCTCGCCAATCGTCACACTTATGGGAGCCGATAGTTAGAATTTGGATGGTTTGGATGTGTCCTCGGTGCTTATTCCTGAGTCCCTTTCCATTCCAAGATGACATTTTCGCTGTGTCCTTGGTGCTCATTCTCGAGGCCCTTTTTATACCACACTAGTAGGTAAGTTTGGGTTGTGTTCTTTGGTGCACATCTACCCAAGACCCCTCTGAGCTATAGTACGCATGTGAGCTCTGATAAGTTATAATTATACCTACTTTTATAGTATTGTTATTATGATATTTTATTTTATTTTTGCCCTTTTTTGTTTGTTTTGTTCAATAAATTGTTTATATTTTGTAAATTTTATTTCTAACTTAGTTATTTTTGTTTTCCAGAAAAATTCAGAAAAAAGTCAAAATTTGACTTGACACGCCTGTGTCATTGACTTGACACACCCATGTCAGGCACTCAACGCCTTCATCCAGTCGACACTCAACGATTTCAGATGTCGACACTCAACGCCATCAAGTCACGCCCATGACCAAGCCCGTCACGCCCGTGTCAATGTCGACACTCAACGCTTTTTCACACCCAACGCTGCCGAGATTAGAACCGCCAGCTGTCCATGTAATGCCCCCGATTTTCTTGCGTTATTTTTATTCTCGTTGGCGTTACGATGACGCGTTTCTGTGGCTTGTGCCATGTGTGGAGTATGGTTTAGCTCCTTAGAACTGAGTGCCCTATTTTGTAGCCTGTTGGCAAGATCTCCCTAGCAAGCCGAGTCGTTTTGGGTGACCCGGTGTGGCCTCTCGGGGGGATGTTTGAGTTTGGTTTTATTTGGGTATAACTCAAGTTCTATTCGTTCAAAAGTTAATTTCGACTTCGTCGTTGTGTTCGTAGCATGGATATTTAGCTATGGTGCGAATTTCGTCGAATTCCGAGGTGTTTCGGTTTTCGTGTCGTTTGGTGTGTTAATAGTATTTGTGATCAATTAATTAAATTGATTTGGCTGAATATTAAATTCTTGCGGGAGAAGTTATTGAGCTGTTATTTGCCTTGCCTTGGTGGCAGCCATATTTCTGGCTTATTCCTTTTGGAATTTTCTTAATTGTAATTAAGGGATTAGGCGTTTTAGGGTTCGGTTATTGCTGAACCGGCGGGTTAGCTTTAGTATAAAAGCTTTGTTTAAGAAGTGACGGCCCACTTCTTCTTCTTTTCCTGAGAGAGAAACCGTCGGCTTGTTCTCGGAAGAACAGAGGAGAAAACCGCCCATCCTGTACCTCCTTCGGTCAGCGATTCCGGGCTTGTTCGTGAACGAAATTCGATTCTGAAAATGGCGTTGGCTTGCTCTCTCCGAGATCTTCGTTTCGACGATAAGATATTTGATTTTCATGGAGTTTTGATGAGATTTGGGTTTTCAGTTTTGGAGTTTTCCGCCATTAATGGCCGTGAGATTTGTTCTAGGTGCTGCGGCTGCTCGTTCTGTGTGAAGAGGAGGAGAGCCGTCCGTGTTTCGCCGAAAGTTGAGGCAAGTGGTATTCTTGCCCTTGCCAAGTTTCTTTTTGATTATTCTTACTAAAATTGAAATCCCTGTTAGCCCAGGTTAGAGGCCTTGTTGTTCTCATTTTTTTCTTGCTAACTATAGGAATTAGTTCTTCCTATTGAACCCCCCCTACTTGTGGTGTTGGAACCCAACTTTGCCGGCATAATGCCATTTATCTTTGTTCAGATTTGCTCTGGTTTGGGTGTAGCCGAGAGGGAGTGTTAGGAGGGGGGGGGGTGATTTTCCCAAATTTGTTAAGTGTATTACTCGAGTATTGGAGTATGTTACTCGTGAGGTAGAAGTGGACTACTCGGTTATTAGTTCTGGAGTACTCGAGTAGTGTATTCGAGATACTCGAGTAGTAGCTTTGAGATACTCGAGTAGAAGGCATTAACTCGAGTATTAGCCTTGGAGTTACTCGAGTAGTAGGTAACTACTCGAGTAGGGGTTCTGAGTTACTCGAGTAGTGGTTTCGAGATACTCGAGTAGTAGCTTTGAGATACTCGAGTAGAAGGCATTAACTAGAGTATTAGCCTTGGAGTTACTCGAGTAGTAGGTAACTACTCGATTAGGGGTTTTGAGTTACTCGAGTAGAAGGTAACTACTCGAGTAGGGGTTTTTGAGTTACTCGTGTAGTAGGTAACTACTCGAGTAGGGGTTTTGGGTTACTCGAGTAGTGGACTCGAGATACTCGAGTAAGTGGTTTGGTTTACTCGAGTAGTAGGCATCTACTCGAGTGCAGGTTTGTAGATACTCGAGTAGTAGGCGACTACTCGAGTAGAGGGATGAGGTACTCGAGTAGTAGGCGACTACTCGAGTAGAGGGATAAGGTACACGAGTAATAGGAAACTACTCTGGTACTGGAAGTTCCCAGCCTCTTTTTGTCTTAGAATCGTTCGACTATCGTCGATCTCTGAATGGAGATCATCGATCTCGGTTTCTGCCTTAGGCCGTTCGACGATCGTCGACCTCCGACTGACGATCGTCGAGCTCCGTATTACCTTAGTGGGATTGTGGTTAGAGTTTGGTTTTGGCTTTAAGTGAGGCTAGCTCACTCAACGCCAAGGTTTAGGTAGGCACTGAGTGGGTCTCACTCAGCGCCTTGTCGTGTTGATTCTTTTCAACACTCTTCCTTTACCTTGTTTTTCGTTCCCGAGTGGTTTTCTTGTTTTATTTCTGGTATTTCCTTGTCGGCCGTTTTCTTTACCTTCTTAAAGGCCGAATCGTGGGTCGTGGTTAGTAGTGGTGGTTTGTAGCTCTTCAGGAGGGTGGAGTTGTGTGATATAGCCAAGGCCACTCTTGTTTTTCTTGCTCCAGGTACGGGCTGGGCATGTGTTGGTGGAAGGTCCCTTGTGCTTTCACGTGTTGACCCTCGAGTTTTTTTGACTTGGACATGGTGGATTGGGGGACTGCGGTTGCCTCCGATCTGGTTCCTTGTTGTTTGTTTTTGCTACTACCACTTCCCACAGTTTAGGGTGTTAGAAGTTTCTTCCTTGGTAGCTTGCAGCACTTTTGGCTCTTGGTAGCCTAGTAGGCCCGGCAGGATGTTGTTCTTGAGTTGGGTTGTTGCTGTTTTCTTTGCTCGTTGTGCTTTTCTTGTTGTCCTGTTTTGGACAGTTATGACTCTTCCTACTGCATGTTTTTCAATTACTTCTTCCTTTTGGTTGACTCATGCATGCAGTTGTTTTTACCTTGTTGCTTGCTGAGGTATTCTGTTTTCTTTTGGAATGCCTCAGGTTCTGAGTTGTAGCCAGTCTGGTGGCTAGCTGAGGCAGTGGTGTTGCTGGTGGACACTGTGGAGTTCCGTTTACCTTATTAGTGAGATAGTTTTTCTGTACCTTCTTGCAGACATACATATGTGCCAGTGGGTTCGTGTCAGGTTGTTGTCGCCCACTGGTAGTTTTTCTTACCTTTGTACTGGATATATTTACTTATGCTGCTACCGTTTTCTGGAGATAGTCTACTTGCTCTGAGAAGGTTTTATGCTAGGTTGCTAGTTATTTCCAACCCTAATTAGTATTATAAATAAAGCTCATGATCAGCATGTTTTATAAGACTTAATCACTATTTTCCAAATCACGTATGAAAACCGTTTTCTTATATATTATATATAAATTAAATGTAGGGTCTTGCTTAGCATAAGTGGTTCTCTTGGGACTCTTATGCGCTCCTTAGGGTGTCAAACCCAATCATAGTACTTTTCTGCAGCGTATAAACATAGTTTTTCTGTTGTGGACTAGGTGATCCACTGAGCCGAGGGATACGACCTCTAAAAATAACTGATTTTCTATTCATAAAACACAGGATATTCTTGCATAAAGTTTGTAGTTGGTTTTTCCTGAGCGTCAGCGGTTATCCCCTGCTTGACGTGGCATCATGACGCGTGTTTTCTCACACTCTGATAATTCTTATATTTGGAGAAAATGCGGGTTATGACAGTTGATATCAGAGGGAGGTTGCTTGACAAGTTAGTTGAGCAACCTTCCTTTGTTTGATTTTGGTAGTTCTGCATCATGTCATTCACACATCGATATGTCATCAGCACGTCTTGGCAAAAGCACGAACACTACACTCATGGCATAACATGATGTATACGAGGCATATTATGTAGTATGGGATGCATAATATGTGTTCGTATATGGATCCACCATAGGGGCTACATGTGAGGGTTATGTAGTATGGGATGCATAACCTCACCACATGACTGCGACTAGCATGTTTCTTTTTTGTTGCATGAAAATGTTATGTAGTATGGGATGCTTAACATTTTCATGCGTACGCCGCTCATAGCATGCATTAGGGCCTTTTTTAGAATGCATAGCACAAACATGCATAGCATATCATAGCATAAGCACAATGTGCCAAGCTAAAGATTTGCAGGATGACATATGTACACACATAAGTTTTCAAAACAAAATAAAGTCATGCATTCCCGATCTAGGCACGAGAGTTAGCAAGGTGATGGTTAACCATCCTAGGTTAGGGCATGTCATCAAATTTTTGTTAAAAAGATAAACTCTCAGAGCAAGTTTAGCAGCTTTAAGCCTATATCTATATATGTATGGTCTGTACTTGTGTTTGAGTTCTAGTCGTTGATTGGGGATCTGATTTGGGGTGGTTATGATTTTAGGCTGGCTAGGCGACCTGCGGCGCGTTCGACTCCCCGGTCTGAAGGTGAGTCGTCCGGAGCTCAGAATGGTGCGGTGATCGAGAGTTTGCGTCAGAGTAGCGAAGCTATGGGCAGACAGTTGGAGGAGGTGCGAGCCCAGATTCAGTCTTTGGTGGCAGTTGTGGCAGGACAGGCTCATGGTGCGTAAGTTCCTGCTGGGGGGTTAGCTGTCCCTCCTCCCCCTGCACTCGTGAGACCTCCAGTGGTGGTGCCAGCAGAGATGGCCTTCATCTCGCAGTTTCAGAGGCTGAGCCCTCCCACTTATGACGGGAAGGCAAATTTCATGGTTATTGATGATTGGCTGATCTCCATGGAGGAGATGTTTTCGTATTCAGGGATCGCAGGTGACCAGAGGGTGATGCTAGCCACCTATCAGCTTAAAGGATTGGCTAAGAGTTGGTGGCTGAGAGAGAAGGAGAGCTTAGTAGCTGGATGCTCTTGGGAAATGTTTAAGGAGATGTTGTTGAGGAAGTTCTTGCCTTCGGTCGAGCGTGACCGCCTCATGAATGACTTTCTCTATCTGAAGCAAAGGCAACTCACGGTGGGTGAGTATGAAATAGAATTTAGTAAGTTGAGCCGTTTTGCCCCTACCTTGGTCAGCGTTGAGGCTGATCGAGTTAAGAGATTTCTTGGTGGTTTGAGGAGCGAAGTGCAGCAGTTGACCAGTGCTTATGGGTCAGTGACTTATGCTGGAGTCGTAGAGGCTGCTCTTAAGGTTGAGGCTATTGAAACGGCAAAGAGCAGAGGCCAACATATGAGAAAGGACAAGAGAAAGTCTTTGGAGGGGAAGAAGCCCCTGGTAACCGATGCTGTCCCGGGAAAGAGGAGCCGAGTAGTGTGCAGTTTCTGTGGCCGGACACGCCATCCTGTCGAGAAATGTTTTAAGAGGCCAGCAGCTTAGAAGAAGGAGCAGGTTCATGCGATCCAGGGTGCTCCTAGGAGAGATGTCTCCTGTTCAGTTTGCAAGCGATCCGGGAATGATGCGGCCCAGTGTTGGACCAAGGACAGAGTCTTCTTTCAGTATGGGCAGAAAGGTCACATCAAGTCGCGGTGTCCTTAGGTTCGGTCAGTTCTTCCTGCAGTTCCGTTATAGGCTTTACCTCCACCTCCGCGTGTGGACAAGGGAAAAGGAAAGCTGGACGTGATTTCTTTTGAGAAGGCTCAGACTTCGGCCCAGGTTATTTCAGGTTAGTTGATTGTTGTTTTTCTAGCCTGGTAGTTTTATTTGCTAGAGTGTTGCGGTATTGCTATGGTAGTTCCTTAGTTTGTGTGTTCCTATAGGGAAGTTTAAGGTGAAGAACTGCTGGGCGCGTGTTCTGTTTGACTCCGGCGCAACCCACTCATTCGTGGCTAGAGCCTTTGTAGAGCGTCATCGATTGACTCTAGATCGTGTTCGGGATTCCTTCCGTATCAAGTTTCCTTCTGGTGAATCTGTGTTGTCAGATTTGGGCATTTTGGATTTCCCTGTTTTGTTGGGGGACTTTCTTGCGAAGGCGGACCTGAAAATGATTGATCTGGAGGACTTCGATGTCATTTTGGGCATGGACTGGCTCTCTCGGTATGATGCGGTCATTCAGTGCAAAGGAAAGCGCTTGGACTTCATCAGGGACGACGGTCAGCCCGGCAGCGTGTATGCTGCTCTATGTCAGGATTTTCCTGTCATCTCTGCGGTATGTGCTCAGAGATTGTTTCATTCTAATTGTTGTGTTTGTTTAGTCTCGGCGATTAAAGCTGCTGTTGACGTGCCACGCTTGGAAGAGATTCCGATTGTTCGTGGTTTCGCCGATGTTTTTCCTGATGATCTTCCTGGTCTTCCTCCTGATCGGGATGTATACTTTGTGATCGATTTAGAGCCGGGTACGCGTCCTATTGCTAAGGCGCCGTACCGGATGGCCCCTCGTGAGTTAGAAGAGTTGCGAGTTCAGTTGGATGAGCTGTTAGCTAAGGGGTTTATTAGGCAGAGTTCGTCGCCTTGGGGTGCTCCTGTTTTGTTTGTAAAGAAGAAAGATGGGTCGATGCGGCTCTGCATCGACTATAGAGAGTTGAACAAGGTCACTATCAAGAACAGGTACCCTCTACCGAGGATCGATGATTTATTTGACCAGTTGCGTGGTAGCGCGGTGTTCTCCAAGATCGATCTTCGTTCTGGTTATCATCAGCTTAGGATCCGTGAGTCGGATATTCCACGGACTGCGTTTAGGTCGAGGCATGGACACTTTGAGTTTTTGGTGATGTTGTTTGGTCTGACCAACGCACCTTCAGCCTTCATGGATATGATGAACTGGGTGTTCAAGGATTTTCTCGATAAGTTCGTTGTGGTCTTCATTGATGACGTGTTAGTTTATTCACGCAGTGCTGAGGAGCATGAGCAGCATTTGCGTTTGGTCCTATCGGAGTTGAGGAGCCACAAGTTATTCGCCAAATTGAGCAAGTGCGAGTTTTGGTTGCCTCAAGTTTCTTTTCTAGGCCAAGTGGTGAACAAGGAGGGGATCTCGGTCGATCCAGAAATGATTGCAGCAGTGATGGATTGGAGTAGACCGAGTTCGCCTAAAGAGATCAGGAGTTTTTTAGGGTTGGCTGGTTATTACAGGAGATTTGTGGAGGGTTTCTCTTCCCTAGCCGCACCTTTGACCAAGCTGACTCAGAAGAATGTGGCTTTTGTTTGGAGTGAGAAGTGTGAAGAAGCTTTTCTAGAGCTAAAGGAGAGATTATGCACTGCTCCCGTCCTGACCCTGCCTACCGAGGGAGTAGATTATGATGTTTATGTGGATGCTTCGCTCGTAGGTCTGGGATGCGTATTAATGCAAGATGGAAAGGTAATTGCCTATGGGTCAAGGCAACTGAAGGCTCATGAGAAGAATTATCCCACGCATGACCTCGAGTTTGCAGCGGTTGTTTATGCTTTGAAGTTGTGGAGGCACCTACTTTATGGGGCTCAATGCAAGATCTTCACTGACCATAGAGCCTAAAGTACGTGTTCACGCAGAAGGAGATGAATCTGCGTCAGCGGCGGTGGCTGGAGTATGTGGCTGATTATGATGTAGAAATCCAGTATCATCCGGGAAAGGCCAACGTGGTGGCCGACGCCCTGAGTCGAAAGATGGGAAAGATCTTTAACCTCACCGCCGATCGTTTAGTGGAGGAGTTCCTCCTTATGGATATTTCAGTGGGATGCTGTAGTTTGCAGAGTACCTTGTCAGTGGCAGAGCCGTCCTGGATTTCTTTGACTAGGCTGCACCAGAAGGACGATCCTGATCTTATGCACCTTTTCACCAGGACTGAGAAGGGAGAGTTGCCCGATTTTGCTATCGATGATGCGGGTACTTTAAAGTACCGCGGCAGGTTTTATGTTCCCGCTGTTGGGGATATTAGGAGGATGATTTGCAGTGAGGCTCATGGTTCCAGCATTTCCTACCATCCAGGATCTATGAAGATGTACCGTGACTTAAGACAAATTGCCTGGTGGTATGGCATGAAAGGAGATATAGCCCGATTTGTTGCTGAGTGTCACACTTGCAAGCGTGTGAAGGCCGATCATGGAAGGCCTGGTGGTAAGTTGACTCCGCTAGAGATCCCGACTTGGACGTGGGAGAGTATATCTATGGATTTCATTACGGGTTTACCAAAATCCCCTAGAGGATTTGATTCTGTTTGGGTTATAGTAGATAGATTGACGAAGTGCGTTCACTTCGTGCCTTATAAGATTGATTACCCGATGAAGAAGATAGCGGAGTTGTATATGAATGAAGTCATCCGACTCCACGGTGTGCCGGTTAGCATCATTTCTGATCGAGACTCCCAGTTCACATCTCGTTTTTGGCAGAGTCTGCAGGAGGGTTTGGGTACGGATCTGAGGTATTCTACTGCCTACCACCCGCAGACCAATGGGTAGACGGAGAGGGTGAACCAAATTGCTGAGGATATGATTCGGTGCTATATTTTAGACCACGGTGGAGCGTGGGATGAGCGGCTGCGACTCATGGAATTTGCCTACAACAATAGTTATCAGGAAAGTTTGCAGATGGCTCCGTTCGAAGACTTGTATTGAAGGCGCTGTAGGACACCGTTGTTTTGGGCTGAGGCTGGTGAGAGGCCTTTGTTGGGTCCCGATGTGCTTGAGGAAATGGAAGTTGCTGTGAAGCTTATTCGGGAGAAGCTTCGCATATCCCAGGAGAGATATGAAAAGAACGCCAACCGACGTAGATCTGCTTTGGAGTTTTCCGTCGGGGACCTTGTATTCCTCAAAGTTTCCCCGATGGTAGGTGTTAAGAGATTTGGTAAGAATCGGAAGTTAGACCCAAGGTATGTGGGCCCGTTTGAGATTTTGGAACGGGTTGGCGTGTCAGCATATAGATTGGATTTACCAGCGAACTTCCCAGGTGTGCATAATGTTTTTCATGTTAGCCAATTGCGGAAGTGTATGCGCAGCAGTGGGCAGCTCTTGGATGTTGTGCCCCAGTTGGAGCCCAACCTCTCTTTTGTTGAGGTGCCGGTTCGTATTTTGGATACTCAGGAGCGTTTGCTGCGAAAGAAGTCCATACCGATGGTTAAGGTTCTATGGAAGAATCAGGATTTCGAAAGCGCGACTTGGGAGTTAGAGTCGGCGATGAGGAGGGCTTACCCTCACCTGTTTCGTTGATTTAATCGGTATGTTATCCTTCTTGTAACTCCTATTAGTTGTTTCTCCTTCTTTAGTAGGAGTGTTGTGCGTAAAGTTTCGGGATGAAACTTTCTTTTAGGGGGAGTGACTGTAACGCCCCCGATTTTCCTGCGTTATTTTTATTCTCGTTGGCGTTACGATGACACGTTTCTATGGCTTGTGCCATGTGTGGAGTATGGTTTAGCTCCTTAGAACTGAGTGCCCTATTTTGTAACCTGTTGGCAAGATCTCCCTAGCAAGCCGAGTCGTTTTGGGTGACCCGGTGTGGCCTCTCGGGGGGATGTTTGAGTTTGGCTTTATTTGGGTTTAACTCAAGTTCTGTTCGTCGAAAGTTAATTTCGACTTCGCCGTTGTGTTCGTAGCATGGATATTTAGCTACGGTGCGAATTTCGTCGAATTCTGAGGTGTTTCGGTTTTCGTGTCGTTTGGTGTGTTAATAGTATTTGTGATCAATTAATTAAATTGATTTGGCTGAATATTAAATTCTTGCGGGAGAAGTTATTGAGCTGTTATTTGCCTTGCCTCGGTGGCAGCCATATTTCTGGCTTTTTCCTTTTGGAATTTTCTTAATTGTAATTAAGGGATTAGGCGTTTTAGGGTTCGATTATTGCTGAACCGGCAGGTTAGCTTTAGTATAAAAGCTCTGTTTAAGAAGTTACGGCCCACTTCTTCTTCTTTTCCTGAGAGAAAACCGTCGGCTTGTTCTCGGAAGAACAGAGGAGAAAACTGCCCGTCCTGTACCTCCTTCGGTCACCGATTCCGAGCTTGTTCGTGAACGAAATTCGATTCCGAAAATGGCGTTGGCTTGCTCTCTCCGAGATCTTCGTTTCGACGGTAAGATATTTGATTTTCATGGAGTTTTGATGAGATTTGTGTTTTCGGTTTTGGAGTTTTCCGCCATTAATGGCCGTGAGATTTGTTCTAGGTGTTGCGGCTGCTCGTTCGGTGTGAAGAGGAGGAGAGCCGTCCGTGTTTCGCCGAAAGTTGAGGCAAGTGGTATTCTTGCCCTTGCCAAGTTTCTTTTTGATTATTCTTACTAAAATTGAAATCCCTGTTAGCCCAGGTTAGAGGCCTTGTTGTTCTCATTTTTTTCTTGCTAACTATCGGAATTAGTTCTTCCTATTGAACCCCCCCCCCCCCAACTTGTGCTGTTGGAACCCAACTTTGCCGTCATAATGTTGTTTATCTTTGTTCAGATTTGCTCTGGTTTGGGTGTAGCCGAGAGGGAGTGTTAGGCGGGGGGGGGGGGGGGGGGGTGGGGTGATTTTCCCAAATTTGTTAAGTGTATTACTCGAGTATTGGAGTATGTTACTCATGAGGTAGAAGTGGACTACTCGGGTATTAGTTCTGGAGTACTCGAGTAGTGTATTTGAGATACTCGAGTAGTATCTTTGAGATACTCGAGTAGAATGCATTAACTCGAGTATTAGCCTTGGAGTTACTCGAGTAGTAGGTAACTACTCGAGTAGGGGTTTTGAGTTACTCGAGTAGTGGTTTCGAGATACTCGAGTAGTAGCTTTGAGATATTCGAGTAGAAGGCATTAACTCGATTATTAGCCTTGGAGTTACTCGAGTAGTAGGTAACTACTCGAGTAGGGGTTTTGAGTTACTCGAGTAGAAGATAACTACTCGAGTAGGGGTTTTTGAGTTACTCGAGTAATAGGTAACTACTCGAGTAGGGGTTTTGGGTTACTCGAGTAGTGGACTCGAGATACTCGAGTAAGTGGTTTGGTTTACTCGAGTAGTAGGCATCTACTCGAGTGCAGGTTTGTAGATACTCGAGTAGTATGCGACTACTCGAGTAGAGGGATGAGGTACTCGAGTAGTAGGCGACTACTCGAGTAGAGGGATGAGGTACACGAGTAATAGGCAACTACTCGGGTACTGGAAGTTCCCAGCCTCTTTTTGTCTTAGAATCGTTCGACTATTGTCGATCTCTAAATGGAGATCATCGATCACGGTTTCTGCCTTAGGCCGTTCGACGATCGTTGACCTCTGACTGACGATCGTCGAGCTCCGTATTACCTTAGTGGGATTGTGGTTAGAGTTTGGTTTTGGCTTTAAGTGAGGCTAGCTCACTCAATGCCAAGGTTTAGGTAGGCACTGAGTGGGTCTCACTCAGCGCCTTGTCGTGTTGATTCTTTTCAACACTCTTCCTTTACCTTGTTTTTCGTTCCCGAGTGGTTTTCTTGTTTTATTTCTGGTATTTCCTTGTCGGCTGTTTTATTTACCTTCTTAAAGGCCGAATCGTGGGTCGTGGTTAGTAGTGGTGGTTTGTAGCTCTTTAGGAGGGTGGAGTTGTGTGATATAGCCAAGGCCAGTGGGTTCGTGTCAGGTTGTTGGCGCCCACTGGTAGTTTGTCTTACCTTTGTACTGGATATATTTACTTATGCTGCTACCGTTTTCTGGAGATAGTCTACTTGCTCTGAGAAGGTTTTATGCTAGGTTGCTAGTTATTTCCAACCCTAATTAGTATTATAAATAAAGCTCATGATCAACATGTTTTATAAGACTTAATCACTATTTTCCAAATCACGTATGAAAACCGTTTTCTTATATATTATATATAAATTAAATGTAGGGTCTTGCTTAGCATAAGTGGTTCTCTTGGGACTCTTATGCGCTCCTTAGGGTGTCAAACCCAATCATAGTACTTTTCCGCAGCGTATAAACATAGTTTTTCTGTTGTGGACTAGGTGATCCACTGAGCCGAGGGATACGGCCTCTAAATATAACTGATTTTCTATTCATAAAACACAGGATTTTCTTGCATAAAGTTTGTAGTTGGTTTTGCCTGAGCGTCAGCGGTTATCCCCTGCTTGACGTGGCATCATGACGCGTGTTTTCTCACACTCTGATAATTCTTATATTTGGAGAAAATGCGGGTTGTGACAGTTGGTATCAGAGGGAGGTTGCTTGACAAGTTAGTTGAGCAACCTTCCATTGTTTGCTTTTGGTAGTTCTGCATCATGTCATTCACACATCAATATGTCATCAGCACGTCTTGGCAAAAGCACGAACACTACACTCATGGCATAACATGATGTATACGAGGCATATTATGTAGTATGGGATGCATAATATGTGTTCGTATATGGATCAACCATAGGGGCTACATGTGAGGGTTATGTTGTATGGGATGCATAACCTCACCACATGATTGCGACTAGCACGTTTCTTTTTCGTTGCATGAAAATGTTATGTAGTATGGGATGCATAACATTTTCATGCGTACGCCGCTCATAGCATGCATTAGGGCATTTTTTAGAAAGCATAGCACAAACATGCATAGCATATCATGGCATAAGCACAATGTGCCAAGCTAAAGATTTGCAGGATGACATATGTACACACATAAGTTTTCAAAACAAAATAAAGTCATGCATTCCCGATCTAGGCACGAGAGTTAGCAAGGTGATGGTTAACCATCCTAGGTTAGGGCATGTCATCAAATTTTTGTTAAAAAGATAAACTCTCAGAGCAAGTTTAGCAGCTTTAAGCCTATATCTATATATGTATGGTCTGTACTTGTGTTTGAGTTCTAGTCGTTGATTGGGGATCTGATTTGGGGTGGTTATGATTTTAGGATGGCTAGGCGACCTGCGACGCGTTCGACTCCCCGGTCTGAAGGTGAGTCGTCCGGAGCTCAGAATGGTGCGGTGATCGAGAGTCTGCGTCAGAGTAGCGAAGCTATGGGCAGATATTTATAGGAGGTGCGAGCCCAGATTCAGTCTTTGGTGGCAGTTGTGGCAGGACAGGCTCATGGTGCGCAAGTTCCTGCTGGGGGGTTAGTTGTCCCTCCTCCCCCTGCACTAGTGAGACCTCCAGTGGTGGTGCCAGCGGAGATGGCCTTCATCTCGCAGTTTCAGAGGCTGAGCCCTCCCACTTATGACGGGAAGGCAGATTTCATGGTTATTGATGATTGGCTGATCTCCATGGAGGAGATGTTTTTGTATTCAGGGATCGCAGGTGACCAGAGGGTGATGCTAGCCACCTATCAGCTTAAAGGATTGGCTAAGAGTTGGTGGCTGAGAGAGAAGGAGAGCTTAGTAGCTGGATGCTCTTGGGAAATGTTTAAGGTGATGTTGTTGAGGAAGTTCTTGCCTTCGGTCGAGCGTGACCGCCTCATGAATGACTTTCTCTATCTGAAGCAAAGGCAACTCACGGTGGGTGAGTATGAAATAGAATTTAGTAAGTTGAGCCGTTTTGCCCCTGCCTTGGTCAGCGTTGAGGCTGATCGAGTTAAGATATTTCTTGGTGGTTTGAGGAGCGAAGTGCAGCAGTTGACCAGTGCTTATGGGTCAGTGACTTATGCTGGAGTCGTAGAGGCTGCTCTTAAGGTTGAGGCTATTGAAACGGCAAAGAGCAGAGGCCAGCAGATGAGAAAGTACAAGAGAAAGTCTGCGGAGGGGAAGAAGCCCCTGGTACCCGATGCTGTCCCGGGAAAGAGGAGTCGAGTAGTGTGCAGTTTCTGTGGCCGGACAGGCCATCCTGTCGAGAAATGTTTTAAGAGGCCAGCAGCTCAGAAGGAGTAGGTTCATGCGATCCAGGGTGCTCCTAGGAGAGATGTCTCCTGTTCAGTTTGCAAGCGATCCGGGCATGATGCAGTCCAGTGTTAGACCAAGGACAGAGTCTGCTTTCAGTGTGGGCAGAAGGGTCACATCAAGTCGCGGTGTGCTCAGGTTCAGTCAGTTCTTCCTGCAGTTCCGTTATAGGCTTTACCTCCACCTCCGCGTGTGGACAAGGGAAAAAGGCAGCTGAACGTGATTTCTTCTAAGGAGGCTCAGACTTCGACCCAGGTTATTTCAGGTTAGTTGATTGTTGTTTTTCTAGCCTGGTAGTTTTATTTGCTAGAGTGTTGCGGTATTTCTATGGTAGTTCCTTAGTTTGTGTGTTCCTATAGGGAAGTTTAAGGTGAAGAACCGCTGGGCGCGTGTTCTGTTTGACTCCGGCGCTACCCACTCGTTGGTGGCTAGAGCCTTTATAGAGCGTCATCGATTGACTCTAGATCGTGTTCGGGATTCCTTCCGTGTCAAGTTTCCTTCTGGTGAATCTGTGTTGTCAGATTTGGGCATTTTGGATTGCCCGGTTTTGTTGGGGGACTTTCTTGCGAAGGCGGACCTGAAAATGATTGATCTGGAGGACTTCGATGTCATTTTGGGCATGGACTGGCTCTCTCGGTATGATGCGGTCATTCAGTGCAAAGGAAAGCGCTTGGACTTCATTAGGGACGACGGTCAGCCCGGCAGTGTGTATGCTGCTCTGTGTCAGGATTTTCCTATCATCTCTGCGGTATGTGCTCAGAGATTGTTTCATTCTAATTGTTGTGTTTGTTTAGTCTAGGCGGTTGGAGCCGCTTTTGGCGTGCCACGCTTGGAAGAGATTCCTATTGTTCGTGGTTTCGCCGATGTTTTTCCTGATGATCTTCCTGGTCTTCCTCCTGATCGGGATGTTGAGTTTGTGATCGATTTAGAGCCGGGTACGCGTCCTGTTGCTAAGTCGCCGTACCGGATGGCCCATCGTGAGTTAGAGGAGTTGCGAGTTCAGTTGGATGAGCTGTTAGCTAAGGGGTTTATTAGGCAGAGTTCATCGCCTTGGGGTGCTCCTGTTTTGTTTGTAAAGAAGAAAGATGGGTCGATGCGGCTCTGCATCGACTATAGAGAGTTGAACAAGGTCACTATCAAGAACAGGTACCCTCTGCCGAGGATCGATGATTTATTTGACCAGTTGCGTGGTAGCGCGGTGTTCTCCAAGATCGATCTTCGTTCTGGTTATCATCAACTTAGGATCCGTGAGGAGGATATTCCACGGACTGCGTTTAGGTCGAGGCATGGACACTTTGAGTTTTTGGTGATGTTGTTTGGTCTGACCAACACACCTTCAGCCTTCATGGATATGATGAACCGGGTGTTCAAGGATTTTCTCGATAAGTTCGTTGTGGTCTTCATTAATGACGTGTTAGTTTATTCACGCAGTGCTGAGGAGCATGAGCAGCATTTGCGTTTGGTCCAATCGGAGTTGAGGAGCCACAAGTTATTCGCCAAATTGAGCAAGTGCGAGTTTTGGTTGCCTCAAGTTTCTTTTCTAGGCCACGTGGTGAACAAGGAGGGGATCTCGGTCGATCCAGAAAAGATTGCAGCAGTGATGGATTGGAGTAGACCGAGTTCGCCTAAAGAGATCAGGAGTTTCTTAGGGTTGGCTGGTTATTACAGGAGATTTGTGGAGGGTTTCTCTTCCCTAGCCGCACCTTTGACCAAGCTGACTCAGAAGAATGTGGCTTTTGTTTGGAGTGAGAAGTGTGAAGAAGCTTTTCTAGAGCTAAAGGAGAGATTGTGCACTGCTCCCGTCCTCACCCTGCCTACCGAGGGAGTAGATTATGATGTTTATGTGGATGCTTCGCTCGTAGGTCTGGGATGCGTATTAATGCAAGATAGAAAGGTAATTGCCTATGGGTCAAGGAAACTGAAGACTCATGAGAAGAATTATCCCACGCATGACCTTGAGTTTGCAGCGGTTGTTTATGCTTTGAAGTTGTGGAGGCACCTACTTTATGGGGCTCAATGCAAGATCTTCACTGACCATAAGAGCCTAAAGTACGTGTTCATGCAGAAGGAGTTGAATCTGCGTCAGCGGCGATGGCTGGAGTATGTGGCTGATTATGATGTAGAAATCCAGTATCATCTGGGAAAGGCCAACGTGGTGGCCGACGCCCTGAGTCGAAAGACGGGAAAGATCTTTAACCTCACCGCCGATCGTTTAGTGCAGGAGTTTTTTCTTATGGATATTTCAGTGGGATGCTATAGTTTGTAGAGTACCTTGTCAGTGGCAGAGCCGTCCTGGATTTCTTTGACTAGGCTGCACCAGAAGGACGATCCTGATCTTATGCACCTTTTCACCAGGACTGAGAAGGGAGAGTTGCCCGATTTTGCTATCGATGATGCGGGTACTTTGAAGTACCGCGGCAGGTTTTGCGTTCCTGCTGTTCGGGATATTAGGAGGATGATTTGCAGTGAGGCTCATGGTTCCAGCGTTTTCTACCATCCAGGATCTACGAAGATGTACCGTGACTTAAGACAAATTGCCTGGTGGTATGGCATGAAAGGAGATATAGCCCGATTTGTTGCTGAGTGTCACACTTGCAAGCGTGTGAAGGCCGATCATGGAAGGCCTAGTGGTAAGTTGACTCCGCTAGAGATCCCGACTTGGAAGTGGGAGAGTATATCTATGGATTTCATTACGGGTTTACCAAAATCCCCGAGAGGATTTGATTTTGTTTGGGTTATAGTAGATAGATTAACGAAGTGCGCTCACTTCGTGCCTTATAATATTGATTACCCGATGAAGAAGATAGAGGAGTTGTACATGAATTAAGTCATCCGACTCCACGGTGTGCCGGTTAGCATCATTTCTGATCGAGACTCCCGGTTCACTTCTCGTTTTTGGCAGAGTCTGCAGGAGGGTTTGGGTACGGATCTGAGGTATTCTACTGCCTACCACCCGCAGACTAATGGGAAGACGGAGAGGGAGAACCAAATTGTTGAGGTTATGATCTGGTGCTATATTTTAGACCACGGTGGAGCGTGGGATGAGCAGCTGCGACTCATGGAATTTGCCTACAACAACAGTTATCAGGAAAGTTTGCAGATGGCTCCGTTCGAAGCCTTGTATAGGAGGCGCTGTAGGACTCCGTTGTTTTGGGCTGAGGCTGGTGAGAGGCCTTTGTTGGGTCCCGATGCGCTTGAGTAAATGGAAGTTGCTGTGAAGCTTATTCGGGAGAAGCTTTGTATAGCCCAGGAGAGATATGAAAAGAACGCCAACCGGCGTAGATCTGCTTTGGAGTTTTCCGTCGGGGACCTT
Organism: Platanthera zijinensis; assembly: GCA_039513925.1. NCBI lineage: Eukaryota > Viridiplantae > Streptophyta > Magnoliopsida > Asparagales > Orchidaceae > Platanthera > Platanthera zijinensis. The sequence goes on along the minus strand of CM077078.1, from coordinate 136,244,704 downwards.
GTATTCCTCAAAGTTTCCCCGATGGTAGGTGTTAAGAGATTTGGTAAGAATTGGAAGTTAGACTCAAGGTATGTGGGCCCGTTTGAGATTTTGGAACGGGTTGGCGTGTCAGCATATAGATTGGATTTACCAGCGAACTTCCCAGGTATGCATAATGTTTTTCATGTTAGCCAATTGCGGAAGTGTGTGCGCAGCAGTGGGCAGCTCTTAGATGTTGTGCCCCAGTTGGAGCCCAACCTCTCTTTTGTTGAGGTGCCGGTTCGTATTTTGGATACTCAGGAGCGTTTGCTGCGAAAGAAGTCCATACCGATGGTTAAGGTTCTATGGAAGAATCAGGATTTGGAAAGCACGACTTGGGAGTTAGAGTCGGCTATGAGGAGGGCTTACCCTCACCTGTTTCGTTGATTTAATCTGTATGTTATCCTTCTTGTAACTCCTATTAGTTGTTTCTCCTTCTTTAGTAGGAGTGTTGTGCGTAAAGTTTCGGGACGAAACTTTATTTTAGGGGGAGTGATTGTAACGCCCCCGATTTTCCTGCGTTATTTTTATTCTCGTTGGCGTTACGATGACGCGTTTCTGTGGCTTGTGCCATGTGTGGAGTATGGTTTAGCTCCTTAGAACTGAGTGCCCTATTTTGTAGCCTGTTGGCAAGATCTCCCTAGCAAGCCGAGTCGTTTTGGGTGACCCGGTGTGGCCTCTCGGGGGGATGTTTGAGTTTGGCTTTATTTGGGTATAACTAAGGTTCTGTTCGTCGAAAGTTAATTTCGACTTCGCCGTTGTGTTTGTAGCATGGATATTTAGCTACGGTGCGAATTTCGGCGAATTCCGAGGTGTTTCGGTTTTCGTGTCGTTTGGTGTGTTAATAGTATTTGTGATCAATTAATTAAATTGATTTGGATGAATATTAAATTCTTGCGGGAGAAGTTATTGAGCTGTTATTTGCCTTGCCTCGGTGGCAGCCATATTTCTGGCTTATTCCTTTTGGAATTTTCTTAATTGTAATTAAGGGATTAGGTGTTTTAGGGTTCGGTTATTGCTGGACCGGCGGGTTAGCTTTAGTATAAAAGCTCTGTTTAAGAAGTGACGGCCCACTTCTTCTTTTCCTGAGAGAGAAACCGTCGGCTTGTTCTCGGAAGAACAGAGGAGAAAACCGCCCGTCCTGTACCTCCTTCGGTCAGCGATTCCGGGCTTGTTCGTGAACGAAATTCGATTCCGAAAATGGCGTTGGCTTGCTCTCTCCGAGATCTTCGTTTCGACAGTAAGATATTTGATTTTCATGGAGTTTTGATGAGATTTGGGTTTTCAGTTTTGGAGTTTTCCGCCATTAATGGCCGTGAGATTTGTTCTAGGTGCTGCGGTTGCTCGTTCCGTGTGAAGAGGAGGAGAGCCGTCCGTGTTTCGCCGAAAGTTGAGGCAAGTGGTATTCTTTCCCTTGCCAAGTTTCTTTTTGAATATTCTTACTGAAATTGAAATCCCTGTTAGCCCAGGATAGAGGCCTTGTTGTTCTCATTTTTTCTAACTATAGGAATTAGTTCTTCCTATTGAACCCCCCCTACTTGTGCTGTTGGAACCCAACTTTGCCGGCATAATGCCGTTTATCTTTGTTCAGATTTGCTCTGGTTTGGGTGTAGCCGAGAGGGAGTGTTAGGAGGGGGGTGATTTTCCCAAATTTGTTAAGTGTATTACTCGAGTATTGGAGTATGTTACTTGTGAGGTAGAAGTGGACTACTCGGGTATTAGTTCTGGAGTACTCGAGTAGTGTATTCGAGATACTCGAGTAGTAGCTTTGAGATACTCGAGTAGAAGGCATTAACTTGAGTATTAGCCTTGGAGTTACTCGAGTAGTAGGTAACTACTCGAGTAGGGGTTCTGAGTTACTCGAGTAGTGGTTTCGAGATACTCGAGTAGTAGCTTTGAGATACTCGAGTAGAAGGCATTAACTCGAGTATTAGCCTTGGAGTTACTCGAGTAGTAGGTAACTACTCAAGTAGGGGTTTTGAGTTACTCGAGTAGAAGGTAACTACTCGAGTAGGGGTTTTTGAGTTACTCGAGTAGTAGGTACCTACTCGAGTAGGGGTTTTGGGTTACTCGAGTAGTGGACTCGAGATACTCGAGTAAGTGGTTTGGTTTACTCGAGTAGTAGGCATCTACTCGAGTGCAGGTTTGTAGATACTCGAGTAGTAGGCGACTACTAGAGTAGAGGGATGAGGTACTCGAGTAGTAGGAGACTACTCGAGTAGAGGGATGAGGTACACGAGTAATAGGCAACTACTCGGGTACTGGAAGTTCCCAGCCTCTTTTTGTCTTAGAATCGTTTGACTATCGTCGATCTCTGAATGGAGATCATCGATCTCGGTTTCTGCCTTAGGCCGTTCGACGATCGTCGACCTCCGACTGACGATCGTCGAGCTCCGTATTACCTTAGTGGGATTGTGGTTAGAGTTTAGTTTTGGATTTAAGTGAGGATAGCTCACTCAACGCCAAGGTTTAGGTAGGCACAAAGTGGGTCTCACTCAGCGCCTTGTCGTGTTTATTCTTTTCAACACTCTTCCTATACCTTGTTTTTCGTTCCCGAGTGGTTTTCTTGTTTTATTTCTGGTATTTCCTTGTCGGCCGTTTTCTTTACCTTCTTAAAGGCCGAATCGTGGGTCGTGGTTAGTAGTGGTGGTTTGTAGCTCTTCAGGAGGGTGGAGTTGTGTGATATAGCCAAGGCCACTCTTGTTTTTCTTTCTACAGGTACGGGCTGGGCATGTGTGGGTGGAAGGTCCCTTGTGCTTTCACGTGTTGACCCTCGAGTTTTTTTTGACTTGGACATGGTGGATTGGGGGACTGCGGTTGCCTCCGATCTGGTTCCTCGTTGTTTGCTTTTACTACTACCACTTCCCACAGTTTAGGGTGTTAGAAGTTTCTTCCTTGGTAGCTTGCAGCACTTTTGGCTCTTGGTAGCCTAGTAGGCCCGGCAGGATGTTGTTCCTGAGTTGGGTTGTTGTTGTTTTCTTTGCTCGTTGTGCTTTTCTTGTTGTCCTGTTTTGGACAGTTATGACTCTTCCTACTGCATGTTTTTCAATTACTTCTTCCTTTTGGTTGACTCTTGCATGCAGTTGTTTTTACTTTGTTGCTTGCTGAGGTATTCTGTTTTCTTTTGGAATGCCTCAGGTTCTGAGTTGTAGCCAGTCTGGTGGCTAGCTGAGGTAGTGGTATTGCTGGTGGACTCCCGGACTTTGGAGTTTCGTTTACCTTGTTAGTTAGATAGTTTTTCTGTACCTTCTTGCAGACATACATATGTGCCAGTGGGTTCGTGTCAGGTTGTTGGCGCCCACTGGTATTTTTTCTTACCTTTGTACTGGATATATTTACTTATGCTGCTACCGTTTTTTGGAGATAGTCTACTTGCTCTGAGAAGGTTTTATGCTAGGTTGCTAGTTATTTCCAACCCTAATTAGTATTATAAATAAAGCTCATGATCAGCATGTTTTATAAGACTTAATCACTATTTTCCAAATCACGTATGAAAACCGTTTTCTTATATATTATATATAAATTAAATGTAGGGTCTTGCTTAGCATAAGTGGTTCTCTTGGGACTCTTATGCGCTCCTTAGGGTGTCAAACCCAATCATAGTACTTTTCTGCAGCGTATAAACATAGTTTTCTGTTGTGGACTAGGTGATCCACTAAGCCGAGGGATACGGCCTCTAAATATAACTGATTTTCTATTCATAAAACACAGGATTTTCTTGCATAAAGTTTGTAGTTGGTTTTGCCTGAGCGTCAGCGGTTATCCCCTGCTTGACGTGGCATCATGACGCGTGTTTTCTCACACTCTGATAATCCTTATATTTGGAGAAAATGCGGGTTGTGACAGTCCATGTAACGCTGCCATACAAGCCCATGACCAAGCCTGTCATGCCTGTGACCGCCACGTGTTCCTTCCAAAAGCCTCCAGATGGTCGATCAGCGCTCGAAGATCGTCGACCACTGCTTGACATGCCCGTGACAAGCTTGTCATGCCCGTGACCGCCACATGTCACCTTCCCGAACCTTCCAGAACAGCGCCAGCTCGCCGAAGAAGAGAAGTCAAACACGGCAGCTGTGACATGCCCCCCTATCACGCCTATGACCAGGGCGTATCACACCCAAAATTTTGCCTATAAATAAAAATTTTCTGTAATGCCCAATAGTTCACTTTTTTGAGCCAATTTTTGTGTGTCTTCTTGTGGGCTGCCCTTGGTGTTTCCAATCCAATATAAGGAGAACTTTCTCCACCCCCCTTCTTTTGTTTGTTATAGCTTTATCTTTAGCTTTGTAATAGTTTGTAATAGTTTTAATTATTGAAATAAAAAGTATGTTCTTTCTTTTTTCTCACTACTTGGAATGAAAATGGATTTGGGTGGCTCATTTTTCTTCTTCTTTTTATCCTTATGTTCATCTTTGTTCATCTTTATGAAAGTGTGTGTGTGTGTGTGTGTGTGTGTGTGTGTGTGAGAGTGTAATTTGTTTTTTATATGCTCTTAGTTAGTTGTCATGATAGGTTTCATTATAGGTTTTTATCTAAAAAATGAGCCGTTATAATGGCAAAATTTAGTTTAAGTCTTCCTTTCAAAAACAAAGTTGTATTGAAAACATTTTAAAGGCTTATGTTTTCATTCTTATGAAATTGTAAAAGAGGTTTTAAAGTGTTTTGTTTATTTTACTTAGCTTTGTTTTAGGATTGTAAAACCTTTTTGTTCCATTAATTTTTATTTTCACTTTTTCATCACTTTTATGAAATCCTAAGGATGAAAATGTAAACGTTTCAATTTTTCAACAACTTTGATTTCAACTTTGTTTTCAAAAAACTTTTGCTTCTTTAATTTTTATTTCATCTTTTTATTTGTTTTTGGCAAGTTTTAATGGTAGAAAAGTTGTAGTTTTAATTTTTAGATAACATTCATTTTCGTGTTATTTTTATGTGTGTGTGAGTATATGAGACTAACTTTTCATGCTTTCTTTTATGCTTTCTTCAATTATGTAGAGTGCGTGCATGTAGGTGATAATTTTTTTTCATTCATTCTCCCTCCCACTCATTAGAGCCGGGACTCACAATTTTATTGCTTTCTCAATTATGTAGAGTGTGTGCGTGTGCGCATCTATTTCCGCCTACACATTAAGAGATAAACGGCGCTCTGCTTTAATTTTCCGCCTACTCAGTTTTGAGTAGGACTTGTAATTTTCATTTTTTGTAACTTAGTTTCTTTTTATTTATGCATTTATTTCCGCCTACTCGTTAAGAGTTAAATGGCGCATTGCTTTAATTTACCGCCTACTAAGTTTTGAGTAGGACTTATACTTGCATTTATTTCCCGCCTACTCATTCGAGTAGGGCTTGCTTTATTTAATTTCTGTATGGTTTTGAAGTGTGCGTGAGTGCCTGCATCAATTAGCTTTCAATTTATTTAAACACCCTGTTTTTTTAAGTTTTCTCTTATAACTGTTTACTACTTAATTTCAAACTCACGTTTCACTAAAAATCATTCAGCCGTAGCCATACCGATGAGTGGCTAATCTCTTTTAGCCTTCGGCATCGAAGAGCATTGGGACATATAAAATGATTTGAAATAATTAAAGAACTTTATTTTTATTTTTATTTAAGGACTTAAGGTTTGCCCCGGGTTAACGACGCGTAGGACCAAATTATCGATGTGTGGGCTCTATTTCCGTTATCCATATGCAACGCCGAGAGGCTGCACGTATGGACCGATCCACCTTGGGTATAGAGAACTACGTATGCCCCCTGGAAAGAGGAGAAGCATAGTTCTTTCAGATTGGGTTCCCCACCCAATAGCGGGGTTCTTAGAGTAATGCGGGCGTTAAAGGGAATCCTTCATCAGACTAACGTTCAGTCAAATAGCCTTAGCGTCCAAGTGAGCGATATCCCTAGACCCAGGTGAGCTCATGTTTATGGAACCTCCACGGCCTAGTGCCTTTTATTAATTTAAAAACAAAGTTCAATAATTGTTAAGAATTATTTTAGTCTTTATCCGATTCGATGCCGAGTGTTAACCCATCATCGAACAAACTTAGTAAAATTCTGCTCTCTTTCTTTCCGTTTTAATTTTACTAAAAATCCCACCTTACTGATAGTAAGATAATAGTCTTCCTGGAAGAGTAAATATAATCAACACGCCCCTGAGAACATTAGGACCTCGGTATTCTCCCGAACACCGAGTACTACGCGATAGGTGCACATGCCTCCTCTCGTTATAAAACTCGATCTTCAAACTCTGCCCGCAGAATCTGACCAATTCGAATCACCCACAGTCAATCTCTGTTCTGCGGCCATCAAGTTTTTGTTGTCGTTGTCGGGGAACATAGTTGTTATATTGAATCCGGGACTCTATTAATCTTACTTTGTTTTCAAATAAAAACTTTTATAACAAAAAAAAAATCCTTCCCCCTTCGTTATTTTTTAGGGTGTATAACCCGTGGAAAACCTTTGAGTTCTGAAAATATTGAATTCGACCCTGAGATTGACCTATCTCTTGCGTATATTTGATCTCTACGTCGAATTCCCTTTTTAGACCCCGCAGAATCCACAGGAGAACCCACTTTCTCTTCCATGGCCGACCCAAATAATGCCCAAGAGGCCGAGCATACGATGTCTTACTACGCTCGACCCAACTTGGATGATACGGGGTTGAGTATTGTTCGGCCTGCTGTGGCAAATAATAATTTTTAAATTAAGTCAAGTGTTATACAAATGATGCAAAATGTTGTGTAGTTCGACGGACAGCCAGATGAGGACCCAAATAACCACTTGTCTAATTTTTTAGAGATTTGCGATACTTTCAAGATTAATGGCGTCACTGATGACGCCATTTGTTTGGGCCTCTTTCCCTTCTCCCTTAAGTCCAAGGGCAAGGAGTGGTTTGTCTACCTCCTGCGGGGATCCATCACGACCTGGGCGGAGTTGGCAGAGAAATTCCTTACTAAATATTTTCCTCCCGCAAAAACTGCTAGATTGCGGGCGGACATATCCTCCTTTGTGCACAATGACTCTGAGTCTCTTTATGAGACTTTGGAGCATTTTAAGGAATTTCTCCGCCGATGCCCGCACCACGCGCTGCCAACGTGGTTTTAGGTATAGATTTTTTATAATGGACTGAACAGTCATACGCGTCAAATGATTGACACGGCTGTCGGGGGCACAATGAATAATAAGACCCCCGAGGCAGCCTAGGCTATTTTCGAAGAAATGTCTATGAATGCCTATCAATGGAATGTCCCGCGGGCGCGCCAAAAGCAGGCGGCCTTTATGAAGTGGATTCCACTGCTCAGCTAGACCTTCAAGTTGAATGGCTAACTAAGCAGGTGGCGGAGATGTCTGTTGCCTCCTCCACTCCGCCTTGTCACCCCCCCTAATGTCTGCGTGGTCGACGAATTCGTGGACTGCATGGGGAATCTGGTGTGTCCCTCCTTTCAAAATAACCCTTATAGTTGCCACTATAATCCGGGTTGGAGGAACCACCCGAATTTCTTTTGGAGTAACCCGAATAGCGCGCAGCGCCCTCCCTCCTCCCCTCCTTTCGCGATCTTTTTTCCATCCCCTCCTCCGAAGCCTCTTCCAGTGGAGGAAAATTTTAATCGATATGTTGCGTCCAACGAGTCCAATATCCAGAACATCTCCGGATCGCTTAAAAATTTAGAAATACAGGTTGGACAGCAGGCGCGACTTATATAGGAACGCGCTCTTGGGGCACTGCCAGGGAATACGGAGCCCAATCCAAGGGAGAATGCAAACGCTATAACCCTCCATAGCGGTAAGGAGGTGGTCGATCCAAAACGGATCGATCCTCAGGTACATATTTCACCTCCGACCCCTCTTCCCTCTTCTTCGATTACGCAACCCTTACCGATTTTAAACGACAAAACTATTTTAAACAAGGCATTTCCCTACCCGCATAAGTTAGATAACGAGCGAGTGAACGCGCAATATGAAAAATTAATTTTATTACTTAAAAAAATTCATATTAATGTTCCTTTTTGCGAGGCCATCTCGCAAATGCCTAAGTATGCAAAATTTTTAAAAGAGCTTCTTTCTAAAAAACGAAAACTTGAAGATATTTCGCATATTTCTCTTAACACTGTCTACTCGGCGGCTCTTACTAATAAGTTGCCCTCGAAACAAAATGACCCGGGATGGTTTTCCATCCCGTGCCGTTTTGGCAATGTATTAGTAAAATATGCTTTGGCAGACTTTGGCGCGAGCATTAATTTGATGTCATTCTCGCTCTTCCTGCGATTAGGTTTGGGTACTCCTGCTCCTACCAATATGCGCATCCAACTAGCGTATCGCTCGGTTAGGTTCCCCATCGGGGTAGTTGAGGATGTCCTTGTCCGAGTAGACAAGTTCACCTTCCCGGTGTACTTCCTCATCTTAGACATCGAGGAAGACGCTGAGGTACCAATAATACTCGGTCGCCCTTTCCTCGCAACCTCATGTGCGCTAATGGATGTAAGTAACGGTCATCTTCTCCTTCGGGTAGGAGACGACCAAGTTACTTTTTCTATAAACCCCTAAATGGAAGACTCGTCGCCGAGCGATTATTTCTGCTACTCTTTAGATTCTTTTTAAGGAGATCTTTCTTCTCCGGTTTTCGAGTCCGAGTTTTTAAACGAAGATATTTTTCGAAAAATTTTATTGCGATGAGGACGCGTCTATGGATATGCCTTTTGAACCAATTGGTTCAAAAGACATTAGCACTAAAACCTCGCCAGAAGAACCGCCCACTCTAGATCTCAAACCATTACCCGAATCCCTTAAATACGCCTTTTTAGGGAAAAATGATACACTCCCCGTGATCATTTCTTCGGATTTAAGCGATTCGGAGACCTCCGATTTATTGGAGGTTTTTTTCTTAAACATCGCCACGCAATTGCGTGGAAAATTTCTTACCTTAAGGGGATTAACCCTTCTTTCTGCACTCATAAAATTTTCTTAAACGATAATTGTCGCAAAACTATTCAGCCCCAGCGACATATTAACCCAAACATGAAAGACTTCGTGAAAACTGAGATAATTAAATTATTAGATGCGGGGATATTTATCCCATTTCTGACAGTGCATGTTTTAGTCCCATTTATTTCGTGCCCAAGAAGGGCGGTCTGACCGTAGTGGCGAATGAGCACAATGAGCTCGTACCAACTCGTACTGTTACGGGTTGGCGTGTGTGCATCAATTATCGCAAACTTAATGATGCCACACGCAAGGACCATTTCCCACTACCATTCCTCGACCAGATTCTCGAGCGTCTTTCCGGTCATCTATTTTAATGTTTTTCTCGACGGTTTATCGGGGTTTTTTAAATCCCCATTTACCCCAAAGACCAAGAGAAAAAACTTTTACTTGCCCCTTTTGCACCTTCGCCTACCGAAGAATGCCATTTGGCCTCTGCAATGCGCCGACTACATTCTAAAGATGTATGCTAGCAATTTTTGGCGAGCTAGTAGAAGATATTATTGATGTATTTATGGATGACTTTTCTGTATTCGGATGCTCATTCATGGATTCTCTTCGTAATCTCGATCGTGTCCTCCAGCGATGCGAGGACACGCATCTTGTTTTAAATTTGGAAAAGTGCAACTTTATGGTTCGAGGAGGTTTGGTCCTAGGCCATAAGATTTCGATTAAGGGGATATAGGTCGATAAGGCCAAAGTAGAAATCATAAAAAACTTCCTCAGCCGACTAACATAAAATCTATTAGGAGTTTCTTAGGCCACGCGGGCTTTTACAGGCGTTTCATTCAAGATTTTTAAAAAAGAACAAAGCCTCTTACTCACCTCTTGGAAAAGGAATCACCTTTTGTCTTTAGTAGCGATTGCGAGTCTGCCTTTAATTTTATAAAACAAAAACTTAGCAATTCTCCAATTCTAGTGGCCCCTAATTTGTCCCTTCCGTTCGAAATCATGTGCGACACTAGTTATATTGCCTTGGTTGCCGTTATTGTCCAGCACTTAGAAAAACATTTCCATCCTATTTATTATGATTGCAAGACGCTCACTTCCACACAAGTGAATTACACGACGATTGAAAAGGAACTCTTAGCCGTCGTTTTCGCTTTCGATAAGTTTCGCTCGTATTTAACGCTATCTAAAGTTATCGTTTTTACCGATTACTCCGCCCTAAAGTATTTACTAGCCAAAACCGACGCGAAGCCCCGTCTTCTTCGATGGATCCTCCTCCTTTAAGAGTTTGACTTGGAGTTCCAGGACAAGAAGGGTGCGGAAAATCTAGCGGAAGACCACCTCTCCCGTTTAGAAAATCCGGGTGCGGAAGCGCTCGTCGAATCTAAAATAAATGACAGATTCCCAGAGGAATGCCTTCTTGCCCTTCGTTCATATTCATCATCTTCGCCATGGTTCGCAGATTTTGCGAACAATTTAGTAGCGCGGGTGCTTCAAAAAGAATTCTTAAGTCAGCAAAAGAAGAAATTCTTTTCTGACTTGAAAAATTTCTTTTCGAAGGACCCATTTCTTTTCCATATCTGCACGGACCAAGCGGTCCAAAGATGCGTCGCTGGAGTGGAGTGCACGCAAATATTGAGGCACTGCCACGATGGTCCAGCTGGGGGGCACTATCAAGCCAACCAGACTGCTAGGAAGGCGCTAGAGGTGGGCTACTTTTGTCCCACTCTCTTGAAAGACACGCACAATTTTGTGCGCGCATGCGATAGCTGTCAGCGGTCGGGTAACATCTCACGTCGAGACGAGATGCCCCAAAACATGTTTTTAGAATGCGAAGTCTTCGATTTGTGGGGCATAGATTTTGTAGGCCCCCTACCTCCTTCTTATAACAATACGTATAATTTAGTGGCGGTCAACTACGTATCAAGGTGGGCGGAAGCACAAGCTCTCCCCACCAATGATGCGTGAGTCGTCGTTATATTTCTAAAAAAAATATTTTCTCGCCTTGGCACGCCTCACGCTATTATTAGTGATAGGGGAACGCATTTCTATAAAGCTCTAATGGCTATGACGTTAGCTAAATACGGAGTCACGCACAAAATTGCCACCACCTACCACCCGTAAATAAGTGGCCAAGTTGAGGTAGTAAATCGAGAGATAAAACGCATATTAGAAAAAACTATTTCACTTAATAGGAAAGATTGGTCCGTTAAGCTTGACGACGCGTTATGGGCGTATCGTACGGCGTACAAAACCGCTACCGGTTGTACTCTGTTTCGCTTAGTCTATGGCAAAGCGTGCCATTTACCCGTAGAAATGGAGCACCGCGCACTTTGGGCATTAAAACTTTTAAACCTTGACGCTAACTTAGCCGCTCAGAATAGAAAACTGCAACTAAATGAGCTCGAGGAATGGCATGCGAATGCTTACGAGAGAAATAAGTTCTATAAGGAGCGTTCTAAGTTATATAACGATCGAAAAATCAAATCCCCCAAATTTTTTTCTCCAGGCAATCTTGTCCTTCTATACAATTCACGTCTTACGCTTTTCCCGGGTAAACTAAAATCGCGATGGTTCGGCCCCTTCATCGGTTAAAGTCTTATATAGCGGGCGACACTGTGATCGGTAGGAGCGAAACTATAACCCTTCTCCATATATAATCCCCGTCAATATAGTCAAGCTACGCGACTATAAACAAAGAGCTCCTGGGAGGCACCCCACGCTTATCTTTTTTACGTCTTTATTTATCATGTTTTCTATTTTTCTAATAACTGCAGGGTTTCTAATGGGCTTCCCCGAGCGCAGATCAGGGACGTTTTCTGCCCCCCTTTTTTTCCTTTTTGTACATATACCTGCTGTCTTGTTCCTCATGCTTAGCATACAACATTGGAGTAATTGTTGAAACTAAGTATGGGGGTGTTTTCGTATTTCTGTACTTTCTTTTTCACTTACAAAAAAAATAATTTAATTAATTAAAATTTTCAAAACTTCGAAGAAAAAAAATATGTATAAAACCAAGATATAAAAAAATTTTGAAGTTTCATTTTTGAAACTTTGACCATGTTTTAACTCGGTCCGCGAGATCCGGCTCATCGAGCCATCCACATAACGAGTCATCTCGCGGCAACCTAGTAAATATTTTTGTAAATATTTTTTGTAAATAATTTTTTAAGTACTTTTTGTAAATATTCTTTCTCTTTCCCCTTTCCCTTTTTCCCTCTCATCCTTGTAAATAACTTCTCTTTTTCTCCCAAATTTTTATAAATAAAATGAATATTTTCTTAAAAATAAATTTTTTTTCTACAAAACTTAAAAATACAAAAAAAATAGCAAAACTCAAAAATCCAAAAAATTTTATTTTCGCATTTTTCTTTCTTTAGTATGTAAATATTAAAGAAATAAATACAAAAATACAAAAAAAAGATAATAACTTCAAAAATTTAAAAAAATATATATATTTTATGAAACAAATAAATCAAATATATCATTCTTAAGTTTCTTGCTATCCAAAACTTTTGTTTTGAGTTTATTTATATGCGAATTTGATCAATTCTTTGTTCACTATTCGTTTGTTAATTATAGAATCAAAAATCTAAATAGTCGGGGTTAAGTTTTAAAGAATTCATTATACTTTGTTAAAAATCGGGGACTCGCTTTAGACACCACTTCTAATTTTTTATAGATAGGAACACGTGTACTATGTTAGAAAATAATGACTATAGAATTCAATTATGCTTATTTTTAGCTTTCTGAAAAATTTGAGCGTACAATTTATAAAGGTTGCTCTCAAAAAAATTTTAATTAAAAATCTAGTTCTCTTTTCTCCCTTACCTATCATAACCTACATGGTATGACAAAAAATTTTCCCCCCAAATAAGATCCAATGTCAATGGGAAGAAGATTTTGTTCCGTAAACATAGGCACCCAATAAATTATAAGATTATATGTTACATAGTAAGAAGATAAAATTCATTACTCCTACACATATACATTGAGTTAATTCTTATTATGAAGAAGAAAAAATTCATGTTAAGGAAAATAAGATTTTGTTTTCCTATAACATCCACATCAAAAAAATATTTGGAGGTTCGAGAAAAAATTACCACGTCTCAAAATCCAAGCATCTTCATAAACCAACATCAACCCCCCTTAGCAAATTTTATGACTAGAATTAATTCAAAAAATTCTTTTTGAGAGCATAATTCGTAAATTGCATTATTTCCGATAAAACTCCTATAAGCTAAAGTTCATATAATTCCAAACTATTTTTGTTAATCTAACAAATACAATTATTGCTTTCTATTTGATTACATCAAGAAGTCTTTTGGCCAAAACTTTTGCCCTATTTAAATCATCTACATAATTTTAGGACTTAAATCTTATACCCTGTATATTTACTTAGATCTCTCTGATAATTAATTCAAGCGATAGCAGAACTTATAGTTTTTTATTATTCCTTATAAGTTCACCTCAAACTTTTGCTCTGGAATAGCAAAAGCTTAAGTATGGGGGTATTTGATAAGTTGTAATTATACCTACTTTTATAGTATTGTTATTATTATATTTTATTTTATTTTTGCCCTTTTTTGTTTGTTTTGTTTAATAAATTGTTTATATTTTGTAAATTTTATTTCTAACTTAGTTATTTTTGTTTTCCAGAAAAATTCAGAAAAAAGTCAAAATTTGGCTTGACAACCCGTGTCATTGAATTAACATGACCGTGTCAGGCACTCAACGCCTTCGGCCAGTCGACACTCAACGATTTCAGATGTCGACACTCAATGCCATCATGTCACGCCCGTGACCAAGCCCGTCATGCCCGTGTCAATGTCGACACTCAACTCTTTTTCACACTCAACGCTGCCGAGATCAGAACTGTCAGTTGTCCAAGTCACGCCCCCGGACATGCCCGTGACCAAGCCTGTCTTGCCCGTGACCGCTACGTGTTCCTTCTAGAAGCCTCCAGATCGTCGATCGGCGCTCGAAGATCATCGACCACTGCTTGACACGTCCGTGATAAGCTTGTCACCCCGGTGACCCCCACGTGTCACCTTCCCGAACCTTCCAGAACGACGCCAGCTCGCCGAAGAAGCCAAGTCAAATACGGTAGCTGTGACACGCCCCCCTATCATGCCCGTGACCATGGCGTGTCACACCCGAAATTTTGCCTATAAATAAAAATTTTCTGTAATGCCCAAGGGTTCACTTTTTTGAGCCAATTTTAGTGTGTCTTCTTGTGGGCTGCCCTTGGTGTTTCCAATCAAATGTAAGGAGAATTTTCTCCCCCTCCCTTCTTATGTTTGTTTTAGCTCTCTCTTTTGCTTTTTAATAGTTTGTAATAGTTTTAATTATTGAAATAAAAAGTCTGTTCTTTCTTTTTTCTCACTACTTGGAATGAAAATGGATTTGGGTGGCTCATTTTTCTTCTTCTTTTAATCCTTCTATTCATCTTTGTTCATCTTTATGAAAGTGTGTGTGTGTGTATGAGAGTAATTTGTTTTTTATATGCTCTTAGTTAGTTGTCATGATAGGTTTCATTATAGGTTTTTATCTAAAAAATGAGCCGTTATAATGACAAAATTTGGTTTAAGTCTTCCTTTCAAAATCAAAGTTGTATTGAAAACTTTTTAAAGGCTTATGTTTTCATTCCTATGAAATTGTAAAAGAGGTTTTAAAGTGTTTTGTTTTTTATTACTTTGCTTTGTTTTAAGATTGTAAAACCTTTTTGTTCCATTAATTTTTATTTTCACAATTTCATCACTTTTATGAAATCCTAAGGATGAAAATGTAAACGTTTCAATTTTTCAACAACTTTGATTTCAACTTTGTTTTAAAAACACTTTTGCTTCTTTAATTTTTATTTCATCTTTTTATTTGTTTTTTGCAAGTTTTAATGGTAGAAAAGTTGTAGTTCTAATTTTTAGATAACTTTCATTTTCGTGTTATTTTTATGTGTGTGTGTGAGTATATGAGACTAACTTTTCATGCTTTCTTCAATTATGTAGAGTGCGTGCGTGTAGGTGATAATTTTATTGCTTTCATTCTCCCGCCCACTCATTCGAGCCTGGACTCGCAATTTTATTGCTTTCTCAATTATGTAGAGTGTGTGCGTGTGCACATCTATTTCCGTCTACTCATTAAGAGTTAAACGGCGCTCTGCTTTAATTTTCCGCCTACTCAGTTTTGAGTAGGACTTGTAATTTTCATTTTTTGTAACTTAGTTTCTTTTTATTTATGCATTTATTTCCGCCTACTCGTTAAGAGTTAAATGGCGCATTGCTTTAATTTACCGCCAACTAAGTTTTGAGTAGGACTTGTACTTGCATTTATTTCCCGCCTATTCAATCGAGTAGGTCTTGCTTTATTTAATTTCTTTATGGTTTTGAAGTGTGCGTGAGTGCCTGCATCAATTAGCTTTCAATTTATCTAACCGCCCTGTTTTTTTATGTTTTCTCTTATAACTGTTTAGTACTTAATTTCAAACTCACGTTTAACTAAAAACCATAAAGCCGTCCCCATACCGATTAGTGGCTAATCACTTTTAGCCTTGTGGATCGAAGAGCATTGGGACATATAAAATGATTTGAAATAATTAAAGAACGTTATTTTTATTTTAATTTAAGGACTTAAGGTTTGCCCCGGGTAAATGTTGCATAGGACCACATAATCGATGTGTAGGCTCTGTTTTCGTTATCCATACGCAACGCCGAGAGGCTGCACGTATGGATCAATCCCCCTTGTGTAAAGAGAACTGCGTACGCCCCCTCGAAAGATGAGAAGCGTAGTTATGCCAGATTGTGTTCCCTACCCAATAGCGGGGTTCTTAGCATAATGCGGGCGTTAAGGCGAATCCTTCGTCGGACTAACATTCGGTCGAATAGCCTTAGCGTCAAGGTGAGTGACATCCCTAGACCCAGGTGAGCTCATGTTTATGGAACCTCCACGGCCAAGTGCCTTTTATTAATTTAAAAACAAAGTTCAATAATTGTTAAGAATTATTTTTGTCTTAATCTGATTCGATGTCGAGCGTTAACTCGTCATCGAACTAACTTAGTAAAAGCTTGCTCTCATTCTTTCCATTTTAATTTAACTAAAAATCACACCTTACTGATAGTAAGATAATAGTCTTCCTGGAAGAGTAAATATAATTAACGCGCCCCCGAGAATAATATGACCTCGGTATTCTCCCGAATACCGAGTACTACCCAATAGGTGCACTGGCCTCTTCTCGTTAGAAAACTCGATATTCTATCTCGGCCCGCGGAATCTGACCATTTCAAACCACCCACAGTCAGTCTCTCTTTTGCGGGCATCAAGCTCCAGTGTTGTGTTCTTAGCATTAAGGCATACAGAGGCCTAGGCTTGGTAGTGTGGATGCCTTCCTAGTCGTGGAAAGCCCGTTCCGCTATCACCATCTGGACATAACGGATGACACCTGAGAGGTTAGCTACCTGCTCAAAAAGTGGGAACTATAAGTCTATCTTGACATAGGAATTGCATGTGTATGAGCATGGGTGAATCATCATAAGTCATTCATAGCATTGCATTGCATTACATACAAAAGATCCTTATCATTTAAGTATGTGTGGGCACTCTTATATAATGAGTTACTTTTTTGCTAAGCCGATCCTTAACTTACATGTCTGTAAAGGCATTCATATAAGTTAATTTACTTTCTGTTGTATATTCATACTTGTACACTACTATTGATTATAGAACTACTAGTATATACTGTTGTAGTTACATTCTAGATTTAATGTTGATTACCCTGACATTACTTAGCTCGTTACCACTGGTTTTGTACTATAGCTATTATATATATATATATATATATATTATACACTTTTCCTTTCTCCGCCCGGTGCCTAAGAGTCGTCTGGGGAGCGGATGTGAGAACCACTTAGTCTTTATGACTAATGATTGCTACGCATTCCTTTAGGTGGAAACCCCGCATATAGAGAAGCGACAGGTTATGCAGGAGGGCAGCCAGGCCAGGGTGAAAGGCACTAATGTGACAATGCCATGGATGCTATTAGTGACTGATGTGAGTTTTTGAGAGACTCATTTTGTAGTCTCTATGCATATGTACTATGATATTATAGAATCCTTGGTTTCTTCTTTTTATTTGATGTATTACTTTTGGACTATATGCTTATGTGGATTTTGACTAATGCTTATATTCTTATGTTGGGTTGGCAATGATGATATTTGTTTTAGCCGACAGGAAAGGCATCTTATGGTACATGTCGACCCATGTGTTGGCGCTACTACAAGGCAGCTGTTTTGGACATAAGACTCCGCTCGGCCGTGTCTTGTGTTTTGGGAGGGGGGTCTTACAGGATGAAGGAGCAAAAAGTTTTATCTCTATAACATAGACACTTGAAGCGAAAGTCATACCTCCCTTCATCTTTTGCAGACCCTCATTGTACGAAGGACAATTCCTCCACCAATGACAAGCCTTACCATTATGGTGGCATTTCCCTTCTTTCAACAAGACTTTATTTTTCAGTGCTGAAGACTTGGTCTCCAAAGCAAACTTAGGTCCTACCTTCGTCTTCTTGAATCCTTTGGCCTTGCCCTTGCCTTTATGCACCATCAGTATGGGGCTACCAGGCTTGGCCTTCTTCATATTGATCTCGGCAGTTCTCAACATTCCTAGGAGCTCGGGCAGTTTCTTGTCTATTTCATTCATGTTATAGTTGAAGGCAAACTGCTCAAAACTATCCGGTAACGATTGCAGGATTAGGTCTATAACCAACTCTTAGCCCATAGGGAAGCATAGTCTCTCAAGGTTCTCTATTTACCCAATCATCTTGAGTACGTGAGTTCCTACAAGGTCCCGAATTCCCATCTTATATTGGAAAAACGCCTGAGTGATGTCAAACCTCTCTTGAGGAGTTAGACCATGAAACTATTTCTTGAGATGCTCGTCAGTTTCCATGCAACCCATGGTCTCATGTTGCTTTTGGAGCTCAGAGTTCATTGTTTCTAGAATGAGACATTCAACGTCTAAGGATTCGTCAAGATACTTCTTATAAGCATCCTAATCAGTAAGGGATGTATTCCCGACAGGCTCTTTAGGAGATTCCTCTTCCAAAACATAGAGCTAGTGCACTTGCCTGAGAAAAATTCTCAAGCTCCTATACCAGTCTAAATAATTAGTCCCACTTAGCTTTTCCTTCTCAAGGATGGCTCTGAGGGACATTGTGGAGTGTGAACCACTTTCCATGGAAATTCTACAACGAAAAGTGTAAAGTAAAATCAGTACTACATTTCAAAATAAAATTTTTATTTCGATTAGGACTTTAATCAAAATAACACCCACTATTTTTACCAAATTGATAACCCTCGATATGAATTCGATGAGTTTGTGCGAGTAACTCTCTTAGTGGACAAGATCCATATTTCACTAACACTATGAGTTAGTTTTTGCTTTCTCTCATAATACAGCTATTTAGGTAAGCAACACTTGCTAATTACATCACAATGCAACTCCTGTATGGCTGGTGAATAACGCTTTATTTGCATCCATCATATTGTGCATGCCGACCCAATTCCTCTGGGCACTCAACCTTTGAGGTCACCCAGTTAAGTTTGACCCGATGTCGACAGTGGGATATCAAAATTATCTCCTCGCACCATTACCAAGATAGATTAATGCAGCTTTCTTTGGCAAGCCCACACTTCATCGATCGAGGCAGGAGGAGTGTCATTCATCAGAAGGCATCCAAACACTTAATATTTCTTAAGGTATTTTAGATTCTTGATTTACACTTAATTATGGTTAACAATTAACCAATATGCACTTTTCACAAAGTAAAATAAGACAGCATTCATAATCTAACTGCATCCCAGATGTGCACAAGAAGGATCATCAACACTTGATGAACTGGGCTAAATCTAAATGCCTAGAACCCTTCTAAATATTCAGATCTACATGCACTGGACATGAGCAACACTAAAACCACTTAAATAGTAGACAAGCTCATCTCTCTATGTGAGATAAATAATCAAGCATACTTTGTTTCACAAACCAATAAGAGGGGCGGTTACTACCAAAGGGGTAATAAGGATATCAATTATTGTTGAAACCGAAAAGTCAGTCTCGAGGAGTCCACCCTTGGGGAAGGGTTGATCACACACTTACTTCTCTCCGGCGAGCCGAAAAAACCAAGGAAGAAGAACTAGGGACAGACCAAAGGCTCCAACATAGAGGTCCCTCCACACCCCCGGAAGTTCATATAGAGCTTCCCCTCCTTAGACAAGTGGTAAAGATAAGGTATCTTAGAAAGCGCTGGGAGACCGGGCATAAGTGAGCTTGCCTTTCTGAGATACCCCTTGGGCCCTATTTATAAGATTCTGCAAACTACCTGTAAATAGCTGAATCCCGCTATTCTGAACAGCTTTGTGCAGCCCAACTGGGTCTTCCAATTGCGTAACTCTGATGTTCTAACTGGCAATGGGAAGTAAAGCAGGGGAAACACGGTAAAAACACAGTATGGGCTTAGGCGAACAACCCTCTAAAGCCTCTACTAGTCCTAGAGGGGCGAGTGCTTGGCGGAGCTCCCGCCCGCCTCCACTCCTTGGTCTCGGGCGAATATGGGCTCGGTCGGCTATGTTCGCCTGACGTCCAACCACCATTCATCGTGCTCAGCTCGACAAACTCCGAGATCGGCCTGACGACTGCTGGGCTTGGCATGCTCGGCACGGCAAACTCTGAGATCGGCCTGACCGAAGTAAAGCTCGACATGCTCGACTCGGGCCTAAATATTTCCCTACCAAGCTCTCGTGGGGCTTGGGCGGTCTAAACCGGTTAAATGGGGCTCCAGTCAACCCTTTCACCGGATACAGGGTTGTACACAATCCCCGCTCAATGTGTGGTTGGTAAAAGATCGGAAAGAAACAACCAACCCCACAGGATTCGGTGAGTACGACGGGCGCCCTGACTAACCGGTTGTTGAAACAAAAAGATGGTCTCTAGGAGTCCACCCTTGGGGAAGGGGTGATCGCACACTTACATCTCTCGTACGAGCCTAAAAATCAAAGGAAGAAGAACTAGGGACAGACTCAAGGCTTCATTACAGAGGTCCCTCAAGGAACCCAAAAGTTATTAGAGCGCTTCCCCTACGTAACAAAGTACTGAAGCTAAGGTATCTCAGAAAGTGTTAGGAGACCGGGCATAAGTGAGCATGCCTTTCTAGTATACCCCTTAGGCACTATTTATAGGATTCTGCAAATGGCCTGCAAAAAGCCGAATCCCGTAGTTCTGAACAACTTTGTGCAGCCCAACTGGGTCTGCCAACACCGTAACTCCACTGTTCTAACTGGCTATGGGTAGGCCAACGGGGGAAATGCGGTAAAAACATAGTATGGGCCTGGTTGAACAACCCTTTGAAGCCTCTGCTCGCCCTGGAGGGGGGAGTGCCCAACAGAGCTCGCGCCCACCTCCCCTCCTTGGTCTCGGGCGAATACGGGCTCGGCTGGATCTGTTCGCCTGACTTCCAACCCCCATTCTTCATGCTCGGCTCTACAAACTCTGAGCTCGGCCCGAAAACTGCTGGACTCGGCATGCTCGGCTTGGAAAACTTTGAGCTCGGCCCGATGGAAGTTGAGATCGACATTCTCGGCTTAGTCCTACATATTTCCCTACCGAGCTCGCCTTTGGCTTAGGCAGTCTAAAACAGTTAGACGGGGCTCCCGTCAACCCACTCGTCGGATACGGGGTTGTACATAATCCCTGCTCTTTGCGAGGTTGGGACAAGATCGGAAAGAAACATCCAACCCCACAGGATTAGGTGAGTGTGATAGGAGCCCAAAAGAATCTTTTGGTGGGGGCCACCAGCGGCTATATATACATGCGCCTGCATACCTGGCTGACCTTTGCCATTCTCCTTACTTGAGCCTTGTCAGGATGCCGCTTCCCAAAGAGGTTCTAGAACGAGTGGCGCGATCACGTAAAGAGGCTGCAGCTCGCATCGCGGGCCTGAATGACCTCAGTGCCCCGCCTCGTGACTTTGCTGAGTTTAGTTCGGCCAAAAACGTGAAGACTCTCCCATAAGATGTCGAGCCCATCTATAATGAACTTAAAAAAGCCCTGAATAACGAGGCAGGTTCCTCCACTCAGCTGACTCCTGAACCTAAGGGTAAAGATGTCATTGTACTATCCAATGACCAGACAAGCCGAGGAAATAGCGGTGAGATATTTACCCCACGAGCCAAGAATCCCATCGACAATTCGCAGAATCGGGCTTCTGATGCATGCCTACGGGCCTCTCCCCCCTCCTTCAGGTCCACGGGATTTGACTCGCAGAAGCCGAGGTCATCGGCTCATCGTTCTTCACAGCAACCTCTTGCCCAAGCACCTGTGGGAAGAGGTACTAAGGTCATCCCCACCCCTAGATTTATCCGCATCTCTCTGGAGGCTCCCGACATTGCCGTGGAATGGTTTTAGGCCATCCTCATCCTCGCATCAACCTAGAGGAGCCGGGTTAGCACGGTAGGTTTTCGACTTAGCCAAATCCTGCTCGGCTTCGGCGGTGCTCGCCCCCTTCATTTAATGTTACCTTCAACTATTAACGCACACATCTCTGTGGAATCTGAGGCCGAAGAATCCATAGGATAGGTTCGATACTTGACCCTCCCTTCTCCACGCACTCTGGACGCCTTCCTGGACTCCGAGCAGGAGTGCCCCAAATGGTCGAGGTGAGAATAGCTGGTTATCAAGAAGCTGGTGCGCGAGCTCCACGAGGTGTGGAGAGACAACAACTGGCTGCAGCGGGAGTGTGCGCGGATTGCGGACATGGCTAGGGTCAGCCCAGTATTTGAGGCGGCATCTTCTTCCATGCTCCTGGACGAGATCGACGAGAACTCCACCGACAACCACCTGCGGCAACAGGGTCGCGAGACCGGGGTAACTAGAGATGGCCCCCTAATGGGCCTACCGGTACTTGCCCCCATTCTCCCCTGGTCCGCGCGTGTCGGGGTTTTTTCATTTCTATTTTGGGCCTTATTCGGATCCTGCCAGTAATAATTTGGATTATTTTTCTATCATTTTTAATATTTTTAAATATAATAATAAACGTCACATCTGTCTCATCTCTCCATAGCACAAGGTTAGCTCGTGGTGGTCGGCAAGCTTGGGTAGGCGAGCCGGACTGACCAGCCGGTTTGGTCTCAAATCTCTCTCTCTATAAATAGGCCTTCACAGCAACCCCTTTCACGACTTTATTGCCTCCATACTTTTCCCCTTGCTTATACTATCCCCGATGCTCGCGCTTTTAGTTTCGGCAGGCATGGGTAAGGGGAACCCAGATACTGATTTGTGGACAAAGTGTGCTCGACACTTTGTCGAGCAATGCTTCTTGGAGGGGAATACAACCGCGGAAGAGGTCTCTGAGTGCGTGGCTGACTTCGTTCCCTGAGGCTTCACGGCTCGCCTTCCATCAGACCATGAGGCCATCTAAAAGTGAGTGTAAGATCAATCCTTCACTCTAGAGGGGGGCGAATAGAGTGTTTTAAAATTATTTTGCAAATATGAAAATTATTCTAGCAGTGGAAGACTTAATTTAGTTAGTGTAGAGTGCTTGACAGAAATCAAAATAAAGCAAACAAAAGAGCAAATCCACAGCACACAACAAATGAAATAGCAAGCAACCAGTAGACACAAGGAACTATAGTGGTTCCCCAAAACATTGTTACATCCACTCTTCTACAACCCATGGTAGGAATCCACTGGAGGATGAGTTGATCAGGTGTCCTGGGCACCAATGAGCTTTTGATCAGGTGCTCAAAAACCAAACCAAATTTTTTGATCAGGTGTCTTGCCACCACTGAGTTATGATCAGGTCTCAGAAACCAAAGCAAAACTTTTGAAGGGAGTTTAAAAACCATTTTACAGGAAAGGAAAAAGAAAAATGGTGAAGTTGTCTTCTCTGTCAACAATCAAAGAGAAGCATAAGTGGATGAGATGTTGTCAAAGATCCCCCTGAGATTAGCAAGAGTTCAGGAACTGGAAGTTTTGCAAGGGTGATAGGTCTTCGATGAAAAGAATGCTCCAACAGAAGATGATTTCAGCAAGAACTGAAATGTTTGTTTTCCAGAGTGTGAATGATGAAGACTTTTAATAAGAAGGAATCAGAAAGAAAACTTGTTCTATTTTTTGAGTTATTGATCTACTTTTTCTTTCTCTGTGTCTCTGTGTATACTGCTGTGTATGTTCTTGTTCTCTCTGAATGATAATAAGAAATCCAGTTCTCAAATCTTGATGATAGTCGTTAGCAGAGTCATAAATGCTTTCCTAAAATGTCAACTGTCTTTGGAGGAAAGAAACTAAAAACATTCCTCCTTTGTTTTCTTGAAACTTGCTCCAGATTTATTATAACGGCTAGAAATATTCTGCAATAAATGCTCTGACTTGAAGAGATTTGAAATCCTTAACAAACTGAAAAACTTCCAGTAATCGTCGATCTCAAAAGATAATCGTCGATCTGAGCTAAACTATCATCGAACTGAGCAAAGAGATATTGGAATTAGTCTAAGACAGAAATCGTCGATCAGAGCTCAGAGATCGTCGAACTGAGTTCGATGCCTCGTCAACTTGAGCTCAGAGATCATCGATCTGAGTTCGATGCTCTGACAACCTGAACTCACAAATAGTAAAACTGGTTTCGACGCTTCGTCGATCTGAGCTCGACGACAACTTGAATTCTTCTTCTTGGCTTCTCATCTGAACTAGGTGGTCTTGGGGAAAGATTCAAACCTAAGTCTTAAGCCTTAGACCAAACTAGTTAACCTTTACTCTATACAACAAGGTCAAAGCAACAATCCTATAGACATAGTGATCCTGACCCAAATTAGTAATTGGGTGTTCTAACAATCTCCCCCTATTTGGGTTAGGATTACTATTTACATGAGATATAGGAAATAAAAACAACAAAAATAGAAATACAAAAAGCATTGCAGAACCATAGATATATAATTATATCACAGCAAGATAGTTTAGCAGAGATATAAAGAGTTTTCAGCTTACACCTAGATTAATGCATATCATTTGTTCTTTTCTTTAAAATGATTTCTCTTATTAGATTTTCTGAATCTTTCGTTGATCTGAAGTCATCAGCAACACCAAGAGTCTTCTGGCTTCTATTTCTAGGAACTACAGCTTCAGGATGTAGCTGCATGTACTCCTCAGTATTGAAGAATTTCTTGGAGCTTTATATTTCAAGTTCTTGTATTCTTTGATTTGATAGAGTTGAGATATTGCAAGTATCTTGGCCTTTTTCTCTTGCTATCTTGATTTGATCTAGAGCAGCCATTTCTTTTAGTCTGGCTGTCCAGGAGACTGTGTTATTCTCTGGGTCTACAAAAGGAACTGGTGGCTCATACATATTGATGGTGTTAGTGGGAGGAGCTTTTTGATGAAATCCTTCTTTGAGATTATAAGGGAAAGGACCAGAAGTGGAATCACTTGGGCTTTGTCCTTCCCTTTGATAGGGTTGATGTCTGGACTGTCCTCTGGAATAAACATGATAATCTCATTGATTGCCTCTATACTGACTTCCTCTTGACTAGTTGCCTCTTTGCTTATATCCTCTTGATTAAGATCTTCCTTGAAACTGAGAGGATCTTTTAGATGAAGCATGTGAGGATTGATGAGCTGAGTTTCCACCAGATCCTGCACCTTGAGATGGGGGAGGAGGAGGAGGATTATAATGAGAAGTTCCTTGGTCATATTTCCTCTTCTTCCTCATGGCCTTGAACTGGTTCTTAGAGAATTGAATCCAATGCTCAGTTATAGGACAGCTGTGCAGAATATAATATGGAATGTCATGATAAAAACTAGTCTTGGACAATTGAACTCTTTTCATGGCTTTACTTCTAGCTTTCCTCTTCTTTGTAATAGTTGTAGAGGAATCATCAGAGTCAGTTCTGAATTTATCATCATCATCAGAACTCTGAGGCTCATCATTTGGAACATCTATTACCTTTAATATTTCTTTAGAGATAACAGGAGCTGGAGTAGGAGGAGCGGGAATAAAAACATCAGCAATTGAAACAACAGGAACAACAACATCTGAAACAATAGGCTCAGGAGCTGAACATACTAGTTCAACTGGCTCTATAATAGCCTCTGAAAAAGTAACATCAGCAGCAACAGCATCAAGAACCACAGAAATACTTTCCATAGATTTAACAGAATTTATATACATCTCAATCAAGGTTGGATAACAGCAGGAGAGGGGAACAATATCCCTGGTTAAATCTTCAGCAGGGAGAGGTGCTAGAGGACAACAGATATAAAGTTAATCAAATAATGATAGTAAAGAATGTATATCTACTGCATGACTAATAGTTGGAGCTGGAGCTGAAGCTGGAACTAAAACTTGCTCTAAAGCTGGACTTTCTGAAACTGGAATTTCTGATATCTGCATTTCTGAAGCAAAATCCTCTGAAGGTAGCACTTCTTCATAAGGCATCTTCCCCTGCCTAGGTTCAGTAAAAACCGAATCTAGGACCCTAGAAGAAGGGGTGTCCTGAAGGGAGAAGGAAGAAGATGTTCTAATAGATAACTCATTCAAAGTCTTGACTAAGGGAGCCAAGGTTGAATCCAGTAAGAGAGTTAGATTGGGTGCCAACATCTCATACGATCTATCTGCTTGGGGTAGAAGATTTACTTGCTCAAGATTAACTTTAGTAGTGGTAGAGGGAGGGGCTGCAGAGATGGATGGAATTGATTCAGTGTGAAGTGGTATGGATGGTTGAGAGAAGGGGATAGATGTAATTGATGGAGCTGGGATAGTGACTGTTGATAGAAATGAGGAGGTGGTAGGGGAAAAGGATGGTTGAGAGATGATGTCATGAAGGATTTGTTGAAAGGATGATGATGTGGATGGAATGTCTTGAGGTGAAGAAGGGGAATCATCCATGAAGGAATCATCTAAAAGGTTGAATGATGGATGATGGGAGGATGATTCTAAATCAATGGATGAGAAGTAATGTAGTGGATGGAAAACTTCTTCATGGGTGGCTTGAGGAGGTGAAGAAGCTATTTGAGATTGAGAGGGAGGTGAAGGTATGGAAGAAATAACTGGATGTGGAGAAGGAGGAGAGGATATGGAAGGGGATGGCAACACTTCTGCTGGGGCAGTGGTATGAGGAGGAGTGACAGATTCAGTCCTTGTGCCTGAAGGAGCATTTGCTGTAGGAGCCATGCTGAGTTTGACAATTTGTCTCTCCCACTTGCCAAAAAGAGCTTAAGAAAGCCACTTTGAAGCATTGATGTGCATCCTATTTGACACTAATAACTGAGGGCACCTATTCTGCAGGAATAGGCCCAAGATCCTTCAAAAATTCACAAAGTTCTTATTTACCTTTTTTTTAATCAAATCAAAGAAAATGGTTCCCCAATCCAGGTGTTTCTTATTTATAATTGCAGCCATTAGACAGAATTGATGTCTAGATATTGTATCATGGGCTGAATGTTTGGCCAAAATTACTTTGCCTACAACTTTTGCTAGAAATCTATACTCCATAGATAGATTTTTCTTCAACAACTTATTAGGGTTCTCAGAATTGTGACCCATTTTATCTAACATTTCAGTAAATTCTACCCCTGATAGTTCTATGCTATCATGTCCAGTACTTAATCCAAAAATTTCTATAAGAATGGCTTGGGTTAGGGATACCTGTGTCCCTGAGATGGTTCCTATAACTGTGTTTTGATCCAGATTGTGGGCAGTATACACCCATTCTTTTATCTCATCTGCTGCTAACTTGATTCTGGTAGTCATGATGTTCACAAGTTGTTTCTCATAAAAAGTTCCAGAATATCCTTGAACATCTGATAAGTTCCTTCAAAAAATTCCATGTCAATGTTAAAACCAGTGCCGAACTTCATTACGGCTAGAACGGCGACTGAGACTGACATAGTTCCTGCAAAAACAAACACGATCAAGTGTAGAAAAGTTTGGAGGGAAAGAAAGTTCTTGCAGAAAGGAATGAAAGCGCAAAGGAGAACGACGCTTGAAAAATGATTTTATATCAGTGTTCGAAACAGAAAACGAAAAAATCATTGA
Organism: Platanthera zijinensis; assembly: GCA_039513925.1. NCBI lineage: Eukaryota > Viridiplantae > Streptophyta > Magnoliopsida > Asparagales > Orchidaceae > Platanthera > Platanthera zijinensis. The sequence goes on along the minus strand of CM077078.1, from coordinate 136,217,687 downwards.
ACTCAGTTTGACGATCTATGGCTCTAGGGGAAACTGAAAGGTCTAGACATCGTCGATCTTCGTTCGACGATTATTTAGATCGCTGACCGAGAAGGATAGTTTAGTACTATCTGGAAAAACGCCGAGCTTCGTTCGACGATTCCTAACATCGTCGATCTCCGTTCGACGGAAAATGAAAGATAGTTAAGTACTATATGGAAATGACGAGCTCTGTTCGACGAGATTCAGGAAAATCGTCGAGCGTAGTTCAGAGATAGAGAAAACCTATAGACACTAGGAAATTCAAATTTTTAGCCTAGTCTTTGTCTCTTTTTTGGTTTAAAGATTTTGGAACTTAATTAAGACTTCATCTAACATTCTTAACTGATTAAGGAAGAAAGTGTGTTTCTTTTCATCCAAGGGTTTGGTGAAAATATCTCCCCTTTGTAAATCAGTTGGGATGTATTCCAATTCAATTTTATTTTTCTCTACATTATCCCTTAAGAAATGATGTCTAATCACTATATGTTTTGTCCTACTATGGAGGACTTGATTTTGAGCAATTAAAATAGCACTAGTGTTATCACAAAATATTTTGGACTTCTCTAAGTTGTAGCCATAGTCCAGGAGTTTATTTTGAATCAACAATATCTGTGAGCAACAACTACCTGCTGCCATATATTTAGCTTCAACAGTAGATGTGGACACAGATATTTGTTTCTTGCAAAACAAGGAGACAAGTCTGTCAACAAGAAACTGACAAGTTCTACTAGTGCTTTTCCTGTCTACTCTACATCCAGCATAATCAGCATCAGAAAATCCAATTAAATCAAATCCTGAATCAGCTAGATACTAGAGACCTAGATTTGGATAACTTTTCACATACCAAAGAATCCTCATAACTAATGTGAGGTGTGAATCTCTAGGGCTGACTTGGAATCTAGCACATATGCATGTAACAAACATTATATCAGTTCTACTAACTGTAAGATACAATAAGGATCCAATCATTGCTCTATATGTGGTCTGATCAACTGGTTTCCAATGTTCATCATCATCTAATACAACATTAGTAGGCATGGGTGTTTTCATAGAGGATGCATAAGACATACCAAATTTCTTTACCAATTCTTTTGTATACTTGGTTTGAGAAATAAAGATTCCATCATCATGTTGTTTGACTTGCAATCCTAGAAAGAAGGATAGCTCACCCATGCTACTCATTTCAAATTTGGAATGCATTAGGTTGGAGAACCTTTTGCACAAATTTAAATCAGTAGAACCAAAAATAATATCATCTACATAGATTTATACTAGTAGGATATTGGACTTATGGGTTCTAATAAAAATAGTTTGGTCTACTCTACCCCTTTCAAAAACATTTTCCAAGAGAAAGCAAGCTAGGGTCTCATACCATGCTCTAGGAGCTTGTTTGAGACCATATAATGCTTTATGCAATTTATAAACAAAATTAGGGTGAGTTAGAGAGATAAAACATGGAGGCTGTTTTACATAAACTTCTTCCTTGATATCACCATTGAGGAATGCACTTTTGACATCCATTTGATATACTTTGAACTTCTTATGAGCTGCATATGCTAGGAAGATTCTTATGGCTTCTAACCTTGCAAATGGTGAAAAGGTTTGGTCATAGTCTATGCCTTCTTCTTGAGAGTATCCTTGAGCAACCAGCCTTACCTTATTTCTTACTATAACTCCTTGATCATCTAACATGTTTCTGAATACCCATTTTGTTCCAACAATTGGATGATTCTTTGTCTTTGGCACTAGCTCCCAAACTTTGTTTCTTTCAAATTGATTTAACTCCTCTTGCATTGCAATGATCCAGTTTGGATCTTGTTCTTCATCTTGTATGGATTGAGGCTCAATTTGAGAAAGAAAGCAAGTGTGCATCAAATTTTGATTGAATTGGTTTCTGGTTTGCACACCACCTGAGATGTCTCCAATCACTTGGGAGAGTGGATGATCTCTTGATGTTACTAAATCCATAATGAGTGTTGATTGTTCACCAACCTGTGTTGTTATTTCCTCTTGTGGAACAACAATTGGCTCTTCATTTGGATTGTCACCATGACTTGATAAAATCTGACAGTCATCTTCATTTTCACTGGTAGCCTTCATCACATAGCTGACTGATACTGATAAGATTGTACTTTAGTCCTTCCACATATGCTACCTTCTTGAATGTTGCTGATCCAATTTAGACTGCACCAAATCCTTTGGTATATTTAAAGTTTGAATCTCCAAACATGACTTTGGGTCCATGTTTATCCTTGAATGATATTTGGTAATCCTTGCTTCCAGTCATGTGCTTGGAGAACCCACTATCCAGATACCAATGCTGGTCCATGGTTGGATAGGTCTTCACCTACAGAAATAACAGTTCATTTGTTTTTGACACAGTTTACCTTGGGTCTAGCTTGATAACCTTTGAAATCAGAAATGAAAGACATCTCTGGTTGACTCTTATATCCTTCAGGATGATATCCCTTAGGAGGAATTATCCATTCAGTATAAGGGTTGAACCCTTGAGATGAAGGATATCTAGAATTAATTTTTGACATACCTCTTGAGAACTGGTCATATCTCTGAGCTCCGTACGACGATCATGTGTCTGTGTTCGATGATCTTGGGTCAGAACGTCGAGCTCCATTCAGTGATCATTCTTGCTTGTGTTTAGAGATCAGAGATCATCGACCTGAGTTCGACAATTCAGCATGAAAACACTGAGCTCTATTAGAAGATCGTCGAGCTCTGTTCGAAGATCGTCGAGCTATGTTCGACGATATCTGTTGAACTTTGTTCTTTTTGGGTAGATCAGAATTTTTTCTAACTACCTCCATAACTCCTTTTCCTTTATCAGAGATAAATTTAATGGGACTTGTTAACACAATAGCTTGGCTGGATGAAGCACCCAAGCCCAGTGTACTATTGAGTCTTGAGTTCACTGTGCTTGTGATGTCCATCAGTTTGATACTTCTCCCATTGAGGGTTTCTTCAAACTTCTTGGCCTCAGATAGTTCACTTTTCAGTGAAGCTATCTGCTCTCTACAACATTCTAACTCATCTGAGAGTTTTAGGTTATCTGAACTTAGGGTACTGTATTAAGATAACTGATTTCTGAGAGAGATAATTTCTTTCTCAGAATTGAGTAGATCTAAACACAGTGCTTTAAATTCAGACTTGAAGTCCTCAGAATTAAAATCAAATGAATCAATTACCGGATCTTCTTCTAGCTCTGGTTCAGATTCAGATTCAGATTCATGTTCTGCATCAGTGTTGTTCTGAGATGCATTGATAGCCATCATGAAGAATTCTTTTTCTTGTGCATCATCTTTATCATCACTTGAGCTTGATGATGCATCAGATTCTTCTTCTATTGCACTCCATGTTTCAGTAACAAATCCCTTCCTATTGTGCTTGTTCTTGTTGGAAGAGGATTTGTCATAGTGATTTCTTCTGGAGTCATTATCTTTTCTCTCTTGTCCTTCTTGTCCTTGTTTTGACTTTCTGGACAATCAGGCAGTATGTGGCCTGGTTTCCTGCAACCATAACAAATAATCTCTTTATTATTTGATTTATCATACCGTGGCTTTTCTTGGCCTCTAGATGACCTTTTTATGAAATCCTTCCTAGCCATTTTTAAGAACCTCTTGGCTAGGAGGCTCATCAGTTCTTCATTGCCTCTGACTTTGTGTTCAGACTATCCTTCTGTTTCCTTGAAAGCAATTGACTTTTCCTTCCTGATTGCTGGAGAAGTTGTCTTCTGCTCTTCTTCTCTATTCTTGATGAGCTGCTCATAGGATTTGAGCTTGCCCAATAGAGCTTCTATAATGATCTCATTCAGACTTATGGCATCCTTGATAGGCCAGATCCATGAATCCCAAGTGCTGGGGAAGCACATTAGGATTTTTTTCATTTATCTCTGTGAGAGAGATCTCCTTGTCCAAGGTCTTGAGTTCACTGACAATAAGACTTAGTCTGATGTACATGTCAGCTACTGACTCATTTTCTACTTTCTTGAAATTTTCATATTGGGTGATAAGATGAGATCTTCTATCTTTTCTCTCATCAGCTGATCCTGATACAATCTCAGATAGTTTGTCCCAAATCTCTTTAGCTGAGTTGCATTCAGCTACCTTCTAAAAGATATCATCAGACATTGTTTGATCTAGGATGTTCATAGCCTTAGCATCAACAACCTTCCATTTCTTTATATCATTATCTGTTCCTTAAGGTGGTGGAACAACATTTGTACTTGTGCTTGCAGGAGGCTTTGGGCAGTCTGTCAAAAAAGAATTAAAGATATCTTCATCAATAGAATTCATGTATAATCTAATCCTTGCCTTCCAAAGTGCAAACTTCGAGAGATTGCACACTGGAGTTCTGGTGCTAGCATAATCTTTGTTCTGTGCCACGGATTTAGATTAAAATAAATATTTTAAAAATAACCCTCTATTAAGGATGGATCTTAAGAGAGATCTTTTGGTTCAGGTGTTAGCCTGTATGAACAACCAAACTTGCTGAACAACCAACCTGGCTCTGATACCAATTGAAAGTGATTGTAAGATCAATCCTTCACTCTAGTGGGGGTGAATAGAGTTTTTTAAAATAATTTTGCAAATATGCAAATTATTCTAGCAGTGGAAGACTTAATTTAGTTAGTGTAGAGTGCTTGACAGAAATCAAAATAAAGAAAACAAAAGAGCAAATCCATAGCACACAACAAATGAAATAACAAGCAACCAAAACACAAAAGGATCTATAGTGGTTCCCAAAAACCTGGGTACATCCACTCTTCTTCCACCCTTGGTAGGAATCCACTGCAGGATGAGTTTATAAGGTGTCCTGGGCACCAATGAGCTTTTGATCAGGTACTCAAAAACCAAACTAGATTTTTTGATCAGGTGTCTTGCCACCACTGAGTTTTGATTAGGTCTCAGAAACCAAAAGCAAAACTTTTGAAGGGAGTTTAAAAACCCTTTTACAGGAAAGGAAAATGAAAAATGGTGAAGTTGTCTTCTTTGTCAACAATAAAAGAGAAGCACAAGTGGATGAGATGTTGTCAAAGCTCCCCCGGAGATTAGCAAGAGTTCAGGAATTGGAAGCTTTGCAAGGGTGATAGGTCTTTGATGAAAATAATGCTCCAGCAGAAGATGATTTCAGCAATAACTTAAATGTTTATTTTCTGGAGTGTGAATGATGAAGACTTTTATTCTGCAGGAATCAGAAAGAAAACTTGTTCTATTTTCTGAGTTATTGATCTTCTTTTTCTTTCTCTGTGTCTCTATGTATACTGCTGTGTATGTTCTTGTTCTCGCTGAATGATAATAAGAAATCCAGTCATCAAATCTTGATGATAGCCGTTAGATGAGTCATAAAGGCTTTCCTTAAATATCAACTGTCTCTGGAGGAAAGAAACTAAAATAATTCCTCCTTTGTTTTCTTGAAACTTGCTCCAGATTTATTATAATGGCTAGAAATCTTCTGCAATAAATGCTCTGACTTGAAGAGATTTGAAATACTTAACAAACTTACAAACTTCCAGTAATCGTCGATCTCAAAAGATAATCGTCGATCTGAGCTCAACTATCGTCAAACTGAGCTCAAAGATATTGGAATTAGTCTAAGATAGAAATCGTCGATCTGAGGTCAGAGATCGTCGAACTGAGTTCGATGCCTCGTAGACTTGAGCTCAGAGATCGTCGAACTGAGTTCGACGCTCTAACAACCTGAACTCACAGAAAGTCGAACTTCGCCTAAGCCTTAGACCTAATTATTTGACCTTTACTCTATACAACAAGGTCAAAGCAACAATCCTATATACATATTTATCTTGACCCAAATTAGTAATAGGGTGTTCCAACACCATCAACTTCTTTTACCCGGACGAACTCACTTTCCCCATCTCGCATTTCGAGGTGGGGTTGTAACGCCCCCAATTTTTCTGCGATTATTTAAATTCTCGTTTGGAGTTACGTCGATGCATTTTCTTGTCTTGCGCAATCTGTGGAGTGTGGTCTTAACTCCTTAGAACTAGGTGCCCTATTTTGTAGCCTGTTGGCAGGATCTCCCTAGCAAGCCGAGTCGTTTTGGGTGACCCGGTGTGGCCTCTCGGGGGATGCTTGTGTTTTGGCTTCGGGAGGGTATAACTCGAGTTCTGTTCATCGAAAGTTAGTTTCGACTTCGCCGTTGTGTTCGTAGCGTGGATATTTAGCTATAGTGCGAATTTCGTCGAATTCCGAGGTGGTTCGGTTTTCGAGTCGTTTTGGGTGTGCTATTAGTAAAAAACAAATTGGAAATCTGTTTGCTTAAGTGAACCGGCGGCTTAGGAGGCGGTTAAGATTAGGCGTGATTAGGCGGGCCCACTTTTCTTCTTCTTGCCGAGACCGAACCCGCCTCTCCTGTATACGGAAAAGCAGCGGAGAAATCGCCGACCTGCTACTCTTCGGGCGACGATTCCGGGAGCGTTTATGGACGGAATTCAATTCCGAAAGCGGATTTGGGTAGCTCTCTCTTGGACCTACGTTTCTACGGTAAGAGATTTGATTTTCGTGGAGTATTAGGAGGCTTGGGTTTTCGGTTTCTTGTGGTTTCCCGCCATTAAAGTGCGGGTTTACTTGTTAGGTGCTGCTCCTTCTAGTGCAAAACGAAGAGGAGGGAAAGCCGACCAAGCTTCTCCGGAAATCGAGGCAAGTGGTATTCTTGCCCTTGCCATTGTTGTTCTTTTGAATTTTGGAATGTTTCCCGGTTAGCCCTAGGTTAGAAACCAAGCATATTCTCCTTTATCTTGCTAAATTTTAGGGCTTAGATTCTCCTATGAGCCCTCTCCTTGTGCTGTTTGCTCAACCTGCTAGTTGTGTTCACCATTTAGACTCCAAATTTGTAGTTCTAGTTGGGTGCTTTTGCGGGTGGGGCCGAGAGAGAGAGTGAGGGAGGAAGTTGTGGTAGGGCTCTGGTTAGAACCAGTCTTAGTAGACTCTCGGGTTATGGTGTTTAGTGTGGTGCACACACTCAAAGTCAAAAGCCGTCAGGACTTGGCATTGAGTGTGGTGGACACACTAAAAACCATAGTTTGGTCTGTTCCTTGCGGCTGAGTGGTGGGGTGATTGAGTGAGAATTTTCGTCTAAGTCAAAATCGACGGGAATCACCAAGTGATTCCCGCTGATTTCGACGTGTATCGCCAGTGATTCCCACTGTTCGGCGAGAATCATCCTTGATTCCCGCCGATTCGGCGAGAATCATTCTGGATTCCCGCCGATCGGCGAGAATCATCCTGGATTCTCGCTGATTCGGCGAGAATCATCCTGCATTCCCGCAGATTCGGTGAGAATCATCCTACATTCCCGCCGATTCAGCGAGAATCAGTCGGCATTCCCCCCGACCTACTCTTGTTGGCGATGGTTAAGGGTTTTCCTGCGGGAGTGAACTTTTGGGTAGAGTGAGTTGACCTCACTCAACGCCAAAGCTGCTTTGGCGTCGAGGGAGGTGGACTCACTCAACGCCACCGTTGGGTTTTGTGGTTTTGCTGAAGGCATTGAGGGAGTGGACCTCACTCAACGCTATGGATGTTTTGGCGTTGAGTGAGGATAGCTCACTCAACGCCAGAGCTATTCTTGCGGAGGTTGTTGGGTGAGTGATTCTCACTCAACGCCATGGCTGTTCTGGCGCTGAGTGAGGCTAACTCACTCAACGTCAAGGTCTGGTTAGGCGCTGAGTGGGTTCAACTCAACGCCAAGCCCTGTTTGGTAACTTTAACACTATTTCTCTTTCCTCGATTGTCGTTCCCGAGTGAATTCCTTGATTTTATTTTGAGTTTCCTTGTCGGCCATGTTTTTTTTCTTTCCTAAAGGCCGAATCGTGGGTCGTGGTTAGTAGTGGTTGTTTGAAGCTCTTCATGGGGGAGGTGTTGTCTAATTTAGCCAAGGCCACCCTTATTCTTCTATCTTGCTCCAGCTATGGGCTGGGCAAGGGGGTGGAAGGTCCCTTGTGCTTTCACATGTAGACCCTTGAGCTTGTTGGCTTGGAAATGGTGGTTGGGGGACTGAGTTTGCCTCCAACCCGGATCCATGTTGTTTGTTTTTTCTACTATCATCTCCCACAGCTTAGGGTGTTAGAAGTTTCTCCCTTGGTATATTACAGCACTTTGGGCTCTTATTAGCCTAGTAGACCCTGCAGGATGTAGTTTCTGTGCAGGGTTGGTGTTGATTCCTCGCACGTAGTGCATTCCTTGTTGTCTTGCCTTGGGCAGTTGTGACTTTTTCTGCTGTGTGTTTTCCCCTTTTATTTATTCTCTGGTTGACACTTCCATGCAGTTTTTCCTTATTTTGCTTCTTGAGGTATTCCTTCTCCTTTTTAATGCCCCAGGTTCTGAGCAGTAGCCAGTTTGGTGGCTAGGTTGCGGTGGTGTTGGTGGTGGTCTCTTGGACTTTGGAGATCTTGTTGCATTATTAGTGAGGTAGTTTTTCTGTACTTTTCTTACAGACATACATATTTGCCTGTTGGTTCATGTCAGGTTGTTGGCGCCCACTGGTAGTTTTTACCTTTGTACTAGATATATTACTTTTGCTGCTACCATTTTCTGGAGATAATCTACTTGCTCTGGGGAGGATTTATGCTAGGTTGCTAGATATTTTAAAACTACAATTATTATTATTATAAGATTATTGCATGATCAGCATGTTCTATAAAGGTAAATCATTATTTTCCAAACAACGTATAAAGATCGTTTCCTTATATATAATATAAATTAAATGTAGAGTCTTGCATGACATAAGTGGTTCTCTTAGGGCTCTTATGCACTTCTTAGGATGTCAAACCTGAATAAAATATTTTTCCGCAGTGCTTAAGTAAAGTTTTTAAAGTTGGACTAGGTGATCCGCCGAGCCGAGGGATACGACCTCTTAATTATAACTGATTTTCTAATCATTAAACTCATAAATTTTTTTCATAAAGTGTAGTAGATGGTTTTGCCTGAGCGTCAGCAGTTATCCCCTGCTTGACGTGGCATCATGACGCGTGTTTTCTCATACTCTGATAATTCTCTAATTCGGAGAAAATGCGGGTTGTGACAGTTGGTATCAGAGGGAGGTTGCTTGACATGTTAGTCGGGCAACCTTACTTTGATTGGTTTAGTTGTTCAACATCATGTCATTCACATACCAATATATCATCAGCACGTCTTGGCAAAAGCACGAACACTACACTTATAGCATAATATAAAGTATACGAGGCACATTATGTAGTATGGGATGCATAATATGTGTTCGTATATGGATCCACCATAGGGCCAACTTGTGAGGGTTATGTAGTATGGGATGCATAACCTCACCACATGGCTGCGACTAGCATGTTTTCTTTTCTTCGTTGCATGCGAATGTTATGTAGTATGGGATGCATAACATTTTCATGCGTACGCCGCTCATAACATGCATTAGGGCCTTTTTAGAATGCATAGCACAAACATGTATAGCATAACATTGCAAAAGCACAACGTGCCAAGCTAAAGACTGGCAGGATGACATATGTACACACATAAGTTTTCGAGTCAAAAATAATATAAAGTCATGCATTCCCGATCTAGGCACAATAATTAGTATGGTGGTGGTTAACCATCCTATGTTAGGGCATAACAACAATTTTTGTAAAAAAAATAAAAAAAAACTCCCAGAGCAAGTTTAACAGCTTTAAGTTCAAATTTATATATGTATTGTCTGTACTTGTAGTTGGGTCTAGCTGTTATACTAAGATCTAACTAGTATAGCTTTACTTTAGGATGGCAAGATGTCCTTCGACTAGATCGACTCCCCTGTCTGAGGGTGAGTCATCTGGAGCTCAGAATGATGCGGTAATCGAAAGCTTGTGGCAGAGTAGCGATTCCTTGACCAGGTAGTTGGTGGTGGTGCGAGCCCAGATCCAGTCTTTGGAGGAAGTTGTGGCAGGTCAGACTCAGGGAGTGCAAGGCCCTGCAGGGGGGATTGTTGTTCCTCCACCTCCAGCACCCTTAAGACCTCCAGTGGTGGTGCCAGCGGAGATGGCCTTCATCTCGCAGTTTCAGAGGCTGAGCCCTCCCACTTATGACGGGAAGGCAGATTTCATGGTGATAGACGATTGGCTGATATCCATGGAGGAGATGTTCACGTACTCAGGGATTGCAGACGATCAGAGGGTGATGTTAGCCGCCTATCAGCTTAAAGGTTTGGCTAAGAATTTGTGGCTGAGAGAGAAGGAGAGCTTGATAGCTGGATGCTCTTGGGAGGTGTTCAAGGAGATGTTGTTGAGGAAGTTCTTACCCTCAGTCGAGCGTGACCGCCTCATGAATGACTTCCTCCATCTGAAGCAAAGCCAACTCACGGTGGGTGAGTATGAGATAGAGCTCAGCAAGTTGAGCCGTTTTGCCCCTGGATTGGTCAGCATTGAGGTCGATCGAGTTAAGCGATTTCTCGGTGGTTTGAGGAATGAGGTGCAGCAGTTGACCAGTGCTTATGGGTCAGAGACTTTTGTAGGAGTAGTGGAGGCTGCTCTGAAGGTGGAGGCTATTGAGACTGCGAAGAGCAGAGGACAGCAAAGTAGGAAGGATAAGAGGAAGTCTGTGGAGGAGAAGAAACCCCATGTACCTGAGGAAGCTCCGAGAAATAAGAGCAAGGTGGTGTGCAGCTTTTGTGGCCTGTCAGGCCACCCTGCCGAGAGATGTTTCAAGAGGGCAGCAGCTCAGAGGAAGGAGCAAGTTCATGCGATTCAGGGTGCTCCTAGGAGAGATGTCTCCTGTTCTATTTGCAAGTGACCCGGGCATGATGCTGCCTAGTGCTGGTCCAAGGATAAGGTCTGTTTTTAGTGTGGGCAGAAGGGAAACATCAAGTCTAGGTGCCTTCAGGTCAAGTCTGCTCTTCATACAGTTCCTCTTCAGGCATTACCTCCACCTCAACGTGTGGACAAAGGAAAGGGAAAGCTGAACGTGATCTCTTCCGAGGAGGCTCAAGCTTCGACTCAGGTCATCTTAGGTTAGTTGTCTTTCCAGCCTGAATGTTTTGTTATTGTCTTGCTAGAATGTTTGTAGTATTGTTGTGGTTGTTCTTTAGTTATATATGTTCCTATAGGGAAGTTTAAGGTGAAGAACCACTGGGCGCGGGTTCTATTTGACTCCGGCGCTACCCACTCGTTCGTGGCTAGAGCCTTTGTAGAGAGACATCGGTTGACTTTAGATCAAGTTTGAGATAGCTTTCGTGTCAAGTTCCCCTCTGGTGAATCTGTGTTGTCAGAATTGGGCATGTTAGATTGCCCTGTTTTGTTGGGGGACTTCCTTGCGAAGGCAGACCTGAAGATGATTGATCTGGAGGACTTCGATGTTATTTTGGGAATGGACTGTCTGTCTAGGTATGATGCAGTAATTCAGTGCAAAGGATAGCGCTTGGACTTCATCAGGGATCACGGTCAGCCCGGAAGTGTGTATGCAGATCTGAGCCAGGATTCTCCTGTCATCTTTGCTGTATGTGCTCAGAAGTTTTTTCTTTCGGATTGTTTTGCTTGTTTGGTTTTGGTGGTTGGGACTGCTGTTAGTGTACCGCGCTTAGAGGAGATTCCTGTTGTTCGTGATTTCGCCGATGTTTTTCTTGATGAGCTACCTGGTCTTCCTCCTGAGCAGGATGTTGAGTTTATGAATGATTTGGAGCCGGGTACGCATCTTATTGCTAAGGAACCATACCAGATGGCCCCTCGAGAGCTAGTGGAGTTGCGAGTCCAGTTAGATGAGTTATTGGCGAAAGGGTTTATCAGGCAGAGTTCGTCGCCTTGGGGTGCTCCTCTTCTATTTGTAAAGAAGAAAGATGGGTCAATGCGGCTTTGCATCGACTATAGGGAGTTGAACAAAGTCACAATTAAGAACAGGTACCCTCTGCCGAGGATCGATGATTTATTTGACTAGTTGTGCGGTAGCACGGTCTTCTCCAAGATTGACCTTCGTTCAGGCTATCATCAGCTTAGGATCCGTGAGGCAGATATTCCACGGACTGCGTTTAGATCGAGTCATGGACATTTTGAGTTCTTAGTGATGTCGTTTGGATTGACCAATGCTCCATCAGCGTTCATGGATATGATGAACCGGGTGTTCAAGGATTTCCAAGATAAGTTCGTGGTGGTCTTCATCGATGACGTGTTGGTATATTCTGGCAGTGCTGAGGAGCATGAGCAGCATCTGCGCTTGGTTCTATCGGAGTTGAGGAACCATAAGTTATTCGCCAAGTTAAGCAAGTGCAAATTTTTGCTAGCTCAGGTCTCGTTTCTGGGCCACGTGGTGAATAAGAATGGGATCTCGGTAGACCCGAAAAATATCGCAGCAGTGATGGATTTGAGTAGGCCGGGCACGCCCAAGGAGATTAGGAGCTTTCTAGGATTGGCCGAATACTACAGGAGGTCTGTGGAGCGTTTCTCTACCCTAGCTGCATCTTTGACTAAGCTTACTCAGAAGAACGTGGCTTTTGTTTGAAGCGAGATGTGTGAAGAAGCCTTCCTGGAGTTAAAGAGGAGATTGTGCACTGCTCCCGTTCTGACCCTGCCTGCTGAGGGTGTGGATTATGATGTATACGTGGATGCATCACATGTAGGTCTGGGATGCGTATTAATGCAGGTTGGTAAGTTGATTGCCTATGGGTCAAGGCAACTGAAGACTCATGAGAAGAATTATCCTACGCATGACCTCGAGTTTGCAGCGGTTATTTATGCGTTGAAACTGTGGAGACACCTACTTTATGGGGTTCAGTGCAAGATCTTCACCGACCATAAGAGCCTGAAGTACGTGTTCACGTAGAAGGAGTTACATCTATGCCAGCGTCGGTGGCTAGAGTATGTGGCCGGTTATGACGTAGAGATCCAGTATCATCCAGGCAAGGCCAATGTGGTGGCCGACGCCCTGAGCCGTAAGACGGGAAAGATCTTTAATCACACCACCGATCATTTAGTGGAGGAGTTCCTCCTTATGGATATATCAGTGGGATGTTGTGGCCTGCAGAGTAGTTTGTCAGTGGCAGAGCCGTCTTGGATTTCTTTGACCAGACTGCACCAAGAGGACGACCCGGATCTTCTACACTTATTCTCCAGGACTGAGAGAGGAGAGTTGCTGCATTATTCCATCGATGATGCGGGAAATTTAAAGTACCGCAGTAGATTTTGCATCCCCGCGGTTGGGTACATTCGGGGTATGGTTTGCAGAGAGGCTCATGGATCCAGCGTTGCCTACCATCATGGATCTACAAAGATGTATCGTGACTTAAAGCAAATTGCCTGGTGGTATGGCATGAAAGGAGATATAGCCCAATTTTTTGCGGAGTGCCACACTTGCAAGCGGGTGAAGGCCGATCATGGAAGGCCTGGTGGCAAGTTGACTCCGTTAGAGATCCCGACTTGGAAGTGGGAAAGTATATCTATGGATTTCATCACGGGTTTACCCCGATCCCCGAGTGGATTTGATTCCGTTTGGGTCATAGTGGATAGACTGACGAAGTGTGCTCACTTCGTGCCATATAAGATTGATTACCCGATGAAGAAGATAGCGGAGTTGTACTTGAATGAAGTCATCCGACTACACGGTGTGCCGGTTAGCATCATTTCTGATTGATACTCCCGGTTTACTTCTCGTTTTTGCAGAGTCTGCAGGAGGTTTTGGGTACGGATCTGAGGTATTCTACTGCGTACCACCCACAGACTAATGGGCAGACAAAGCGGGTGAATCAGATAGTTGAGGATATGATCTGATGCTACATTTTAGACCACGGTGGAGCGAGGGACGAGCGGCTGCGACTTATGGAATTTGCATAAAACAATAGTTATTAGGAGATATTGCAGATGGCTCCATTAGAAGCCTTGTATGGGAGGAGCTGCAAAACTCCGTTATTTTGGCGCTGAGGCTGGAGAGAGGCCTTTGTTGGGTCCTGATGCGCTTGAGGAAATGGAAGTCGCAGTGAAGCTTATTCGAGAGAAGCTTCGTATAGCTCAAGAGAGGTACGAGAAGAACGCCAATCGGCATAGGTCTGCCTTGGAGTTTTCTGTAGGGGACCTTGTATTTCTTAAGGTTTCCCCGATGGTTGCTTTAAATAGGTTTTGTAAGAATCGGAAATTGGACCCGAGGTATGTGGGCCCGTTTAAGATTTCTTAGCGGATTGGTGTGTCAGCTTACAGGTTGGATTTGCCAGCAAACTTCCCAAGTGTTCATAATGCTTTACATGTTAGCCAATTGCGGAAGTGCGTGCGCAGCAGTTGGCAAGTCTTGGACATTGTGCCCCAGTTAGAGCCCAACCTCTCTTTTGTTGAAGTGCCGGTCCGTATTTTGGATACTCAGGAACGGGTGCTGCGAAAGAAGTCTATTCTGATGGTGAAAGTACTTTGGAAGAATCAGGATTTTGAGAGCGTGACTTGGGAGTTAGAGTCGGCTATGAGGGAGGCTTACCCTCAGCTGTTTCCCTGATTAATTTGGTTTGTTTTCTTCTTGTAATGTTTGGATTATCACTTTCCTTCTATAGTAGAAGTGTAGTGCGTAAAGTATCGTGACAAAACTTTCTTTTAGGGTGAGTGACTGTAACACCCCGGATTTTTCTGCGATTATTTAAATTCTCGTTTGGCATTACGTCGACGCATTTTCTTGGCTTGCGCCATCTGTGGAGTGTGGTCTTATCTCCTTAGAACTGGGTGCCCTATTTTATAGCCTGTTGGCAAGATCTCCCTAGCAAGCCGAGTCGTTTTGGGTGACCCGGTGTGACCTCTCAGGGGATGCTGGTGTTTTGGCTTCGGGAAGGTATAACTCGAGTTCTGTTCGTTAAAAGTTAGTTTCTACTTCGCCGTTGTGTTCGTAGCGTGGATATTTAGCTACGGTGTGAATTTCGTCGAATTCCGAGGTGGTTCGGTTTTCGAGTCGTTTTGGGTGTGCTATTAGTAAAAAACAAATTGGAAATCTGTTTGCTCAAGTGAACTGGCGGCTTAGGAGGCGGTTAAGATTAGGAGTGATTAGAGTTATTTAAAAAGCCTTAATCAGTAGATGGCGGGCCCAATTTTCTTCTTCTTCCCGAGACCGAACCCGCCTCTCCTGTACGCGGAAAAGCACTGGAGAAACCGCCAACCTGCTACTCTTCGGACGGCGATTTCGGGAGCGTTTGTGGAAGGAATTCAATTCCAAAAGCAGATTTGGGTTGCTCTCTCTTGGACCTATGTTTCTACTGTAAGAGATTTGATTTTCGTGGAGTATTAGGAGGTTTGGATTTTCGGTTTCTTTTGGTTTTCCGCCATTAAAGTGCAGGTTTACTTGTTAGGTGCTGCTCCTTCTAGTGCAGAACGAAGAGGAGGGAAAGCCGACCAAGCTTCGCCGGAAATCGAGGCAAGTGGTATTCTTGCCCTTGCCATTGTTTTTCTTTTGAATTTTGGAATGTTTCCAGGTTAGCCCTAGGGTAGAAACCAAGCATATTCTCCTTTATCTTGCTAAATTTTAGGGATTAGATTCTCCTATGAGCCCCCTCCTTGTGCTGTTTGCTAAACCTGCTAGTTGTGTTCACCATTTAGACTCCAAATTTGTAGTTCTAGTTGGGTGCTTTTGCAGGTGGGGCCGAGAGAGAGAGTGAGGGAGGAAGTTGTTGTAGGGCTCTTGTTAGAACCAGCCTTAGTAGACTCTCGGGTTTTGGTGTTGAGTGTGGTGCACACACTTAAAGCCAAAAGACGCCCGGACTTGGCGTTGAGTGTGGTGGACACACTAAAAGCCATAGTTTCGTCTGTTCCTTGCGGCTGAGTGGTGGGGTGATTTAGTGAGAATTTTCGTCTAAGTCAAAATCGATGGGAATCACCAAGTGATTCCCGCCGATTTCGACGTGTATCGCCAGTGATTCCCACCGTTCGGCGAGAATCATCCTTGATTCCCGCCGATTCGGCGAGAATCATTCTGGATTCCCGCTGACTTGCGAGAATCATCCTGGATTCTCGCTGATTCGGTGAGAATCATCCCGCATTCCCGCCGATTCGGAGAGAATCATCCTGCATTCCTGCCGATTCGTCGAGAATCAGTCGGCATTCCCGCTGACCTCCTCTTGTTGGCGATGGTTTAGGGTTTTCCTGCGGGAGTGAACTTTGGCGTAGACTGAGTTGACCTCACTCAACGCCAAAGCTGCTTTGGCGTCGAGGGAGGTGGACTCACTCAATGCCATCGTTGGGTTTTGTGGTTTTGCTGAAGGCGTTGAGGGAGTGGACCTCACTCAACGCCATGGCTGTTTTGGCGGTTAGTGAGGATAGCTCAGGCAATGCCAGAGCTGTTCTTGCTGAGGGCGTTGGGTGAGTGATTCTCACTCAATACCACAGATGTTCTGGCGTTGAGTGAGGCTAACTCACTCAATGCCAAGGTCTTGTTAAGCGCTGAGTGGGTTCCACTCAATGCCAAGCCGTGTTGGGTAACTTCAACACTGTTTCTCTTTCCTCGATTTTCGTTCCCGAGTTAATTCCTTGATTTTATTTTGAGTTTCCTTGTCGGCCATGTTTTTTTTTCTTTCCTAAAGGCCGAATCGTGGGTCGTGGTTAGTAGTGG
Organism: Platanthera zijinensis; assembly: GCA_039513925.1. NCBI lineage: Eukaryota > Viridiplantae > Streptophyta > Magnoliopsida > Asparagales > Orchidaceae > Platanthera > Platanthera zijinensis. The sequence continues at coordinate 136,201,137 of CM077078.1, read as the reverse complement.
TGGTTTGAAGCTCTTCAGGGGGAGGTGTTGTGTAATTTATCCAAGGACACCCTTATTCTTCTATCTTGCTCCAGGTACGGGCTGGGCAAGGGGGTGGAAGGTCCCTTGTGCTTTCACATGTAGACCCTTGAGCTTGTTGGCTTAGAAATGGTGGTTGGGGACTGAGTTTGCCTCCAACCCGGATACATGTTGTTTGTTTTTGCTACTACCATCTCCCACAGCTTAGGGTGTTAGAAGTTTCTCCCTTGGTATATTGCAGTACTTTGTGCTCTTAGTAGCCTAGTAGACCCTGCAGGATGTAGTTTCTGTGCAGGGTTGGTGCTGATTCCTCGCACGTAGTCCATTCCTTGTTGTCTTGCCTTGGGCAGTTGTGACTTTTTCTGCTGTGTGTTTTCCCTTTTATTTATTACCTGGTTGACACTTCCATGCAGTTTTTCCTTGTTTTGCTTGCTGAGGTATTCCTTCTTCTTTTTAATGCCATAGGTTCTAAGAAGTAGGCAGTTTGGTGGCTAGGTTGCGGTGGTGTTGCTGGTGGTCTCTTGGACTTTGGATATCTTATTGCTTTGTTAGTGAGGTAGTTTTTCTGTACTTTTCTTACAGACATACATATTTGCCTGTGGGTTCGTGTCAGGTTGTTGGCGCCCACTGCTAGTTTTTACCTTTGTACTAGATATATTACTTTTACTGCTTCCATTTTCTGGAGATAGTCTACTTGCTCTGGGGAGGATTTATGCTAGGTTGCTAGATATTTTAAAACTACAATTATTATTATTATAAGATTATTGCATGATCAGCATGTTTTATAAAGGTAAATCGCTATTTTCCAAACAACGAATAAAGTTTGTTTCCTTATATATACTATAAATTAAATCTAGAGTCTTGCATGACATAAGTGGTCCTCTTAGGGCACTTATGCACTTCTTAGGATGTCAAACCTGAATAAAATATTTTTCTACAGCGCTTAAGTATAGTTTTTAAATGTGGACTAGGTGATCCACCGAGCCGAGGGATACGGCCTCTAAAGTATAACTTATTTTCTAATCATTAAACTCATAAATTTCTTTCATAAAGTGTAGTAGATGGTTTTGCCTGAGCATCAGCAGTTATCCCCTACTTGACGTGGCATAATGACGCGCGTTTTCTCATACTCTGATAATTCTTTAATTCGGAGAAAATGCGGGTTGTGACAGGGGTTGCGTCTACCTCTCTAGCGAAAAATCCATCAGATGCCTAAGTACTACGGCACGGTGCCCACGCAGCTTAACTCGAATTCCATCACTATGATGGTCGCATTTGCTTGCTATCTCCACCGAGAGCGCATATAGTTAAACCTGACGGTCTTCCGGAAGATGTTCTCTTACAAAGCCACTCCCGACGGTGTCGCCTACCTCGGTGGCTCTTCCATAAAGGTTCGCGTGGTCGCGAACAAAAATCATAACTGGATGTCAAAGATCTTCTTCGTCAAGGGCGATCTCGGCAACATCCCCTTTTCCCCCGAGGAGGTATACTGCCCCCCTCAGTATCTGGTAATGATGTTGACTTGCCTTCCTCTACCGAGGCGTCGAATCGCTCCTTCCCATCCTCCCCGGTGAAGGTTTTCCTTGATTCCTTTTTTTGTTGGGCTCGGCATAAATAATTACAAAATTTGACTAAGTTTTTTTCTCAGGGGAGCGGCTAATCCCCGAGAACCCTCCTTTTGCGGATTTGGGGCTTTACTATGACCCGCTCAAGCTCGCCTGGGTGGCCATGCTGCCTTGCCAAGACGAACAAGTGCTGATGTAACCCTACTCCAGCATGAGTCGGTTGCACACCGAGGGGTCGAGCCTGCCTCGCCGGCCCCCGACTAAGAAGAAGAGGGCCAGGGTGGTGAAAAGGATGTCCCCCGCATACATGGACTCGGCTGCGACCTCTTCCGATGCCTCACCAGAGAGCCCACTAAAAGAGATAACGGGGAAGGATCTAAGGGGGCGCGGGCCCTCCCCCCTGGATGCAACTGAGGAGATCACGCCCCGCGAGTTGTGCATACCCAAGGACCACCCCCTTTTTGGCATTGGGGGAAGGGAAAGGACTCGGTTGGTGAGTCGATGGTTATGTTGGATGAATAGACTCATCGAGTCTCTATCTCCACATGCCACCCTTCTTGGGGTGCTCGCCAACCGCCCACTGGCCACGCCTATGTGCTCGGTTTCAACCTTTATGGCCATGATGTCCCCGAGGCTTACAAATGCATGACCCTTACCAGCTGGGTCACGAGGGTCTGTGGTCCAATATAGGATCCTTAGATCTGCATCATATGATGGTGTGCCTCGGCTTCAACCTTAGCCATCTCAAGCTAAAAACCGAGATGGAGCGCGATGTGGCAAAGGACAAAGCCGCCAACGTGGATAGACGGTGTTGCATCGCCGAGGGTCTTCTCGCAAGGGCTGCAGGCGGGCTGGTTAGTATTGGCAGCCACTTCAAAATTTCTCTTGTACTTTTTGCAACAACACTCCCAGTTTTCGATTCACACGATGTCGAGGCTGCGCACAAACCGCAGAACCACACCACTGGGTTGGAGGAGAAGGTCGTCCAGCTTAGAGCTCGCCTTGCCGAGCAAAATTCTCGCTCTGGCGAGCAAGAGGCTCATGATGCCGGACAAGAAGCTCGTGCTACCTAGCTGGAGCCCGAGTTTGGGCAGTTAAAGGAGCAGACACGAGAGCTCAATAATGAGGTCCTTTGGCAGGCAGAGATTTTTCTCCCCGAGGGTGGCGGCGGGCCCCCATATCCCTATTAGAGGTCACAGGTCTTCGGAAAAAAAGAGTTCATCGAGCGGGTGCTAGTCTACTCGATTGAGTCTACCGAGTGTCTTCTGGACGTCATGAGGGGTCCGGGGGTACTGGCAGAAGGCTACAAGGAGGTCGCAGTTCGGGACCTCCTGCCAAATTTATTCCTGTCGAGCCCACGCGGCAATAAAGAAGATAGCTTCGCCTCACTTTTCGGGGAGATGGACAAGGGCCAGCAGCATGGGGGAGAGGCGGGCCACACATCGGGGGAGGAATGCGAGAGTTGATCGAGTACACTTTTGTAATTTCTTTCCCCCCCCCCTTTTTGTAAACTCGCCAAGGCAAGCTCCCTTTAATGTCTGTGATATTATTAAAGAAATAAAATTGCATAATTTTTTCTATCTTCTTTTCCCTTGAACTTGCTTGCAGTGTTGTAATTGCCTGTGATCCTTTTATCTTGGGCGATCTCACTAAGATCGACCTCGTCATTAGAATACACATGAGTTAGGACACGTGCTCGTGATGAGAACCTTAGATCCAGCCGTTTTGTCGGGTATAGGGCCTTCAAGCTCACCTTCAGACGTTCAGCTCGCCCACGAGCACTCAGCTAGCACGAGAGTACTCAGCTCTCCCGCGAGCTATGCCCCTCTTTCTCTTGTCTCCCAAACTTCAGGCTCTGCCACCGGGCCCATTGGCTAGGTGAGAGTCAGATTACGAGTGTTGAATGTCCTCTAGGCTAAACCCTAGGGTCATAACAACTTCCATCGATACCCTAGCCCTTCCAGCTAGGTAGAAGCCTGGCAGCGGGAGTATCGAGACCTAACCTCAGAGTGAGAACACTTAGAGAATTTTCCACTCCCGGGTGCTACCACCATGCCAATCAGCTTGGTGAAAGCCTGAAGGTGGGTGTTTAACATCCTCTAGGCTCAGCCCTAGGGTCATAACCACATACATCGAGACCCCAGCCCTTCCAGCAAGGTAGAAGCCTGACAACGGCAGCATCGAGACCTAAACCCAGAGCGAGAATACTTAGAACACTTTCCACTACCGGGTGCTACCACCAGGCCATTCAGCTAGGTGAAAGCCTGACGGCAGGTGTTGAACATCCTCTAGGCTTATCACTAGGGTCATAACGACATCCATCGAGAGCGCAACCCTGCCATCTAGGTAGAAGCCTGACACCGGGAGCATCGAGACCTAACCCCAGAGCGAGAATACTTAGAACACTTTCCACTCCCGAGTGTTACCACCGGGCCAATCAGCTAGGTGAAAGCCTGACGGTGGGTATTGAACATCCTTCGGGCTCATCCCCAGGGTCATAACGACGTCCATCGAGACTCAATCCCTGCCAGCTTGGTAGAAGCCTAGTAGCAGGAGCATCGAAACCTAATCCCAGAGCGAGAATACTTAAAACACTTTCCACTCTCGGGAGCTACCACCAGGCCAATAAGCGAGGTGAAAGCCTGATGGAGCGTTTTGAACATCCTCCGGGATAAGCCCCAGGGTCATAATAATGTCTATCAAGACCCCAACCCTGCTAGCTAGGTAGAAGCCTGGCAGTGGGAGCATCGAGATCTAACCCCAGAGAGAGAATACTTAGAAAACTTTCCACTCCCGGGTGCTTCCACCGGGCCAATCTGCTAGGTGAATGTCTGAAGGCGGGTGTTGATCATCCTCCGAGCTCAGCCCCAGGGTCATAACGACATCCATGGGTACCCCATCCCTGCTAGCTTAGTAGAAGCCTGACAGCGTGAGACTCGAGACCTAACCCCAGAGCGAGAATACTTAGAACACTTTCTGTGACGGCGAGCGTCCGAGCCCCACCTGCTAATAAGGTAATTGACAAGCAAAAGGTTGAAAGAATTGGACAATTTATATTCATAAAAATGGAGCGCATACAAGGTTTATGGAAAGATGCGTTTCAGGTCATCGCCAACCCAGGTATGGCTCAAGATCTCGCCCCCCACACTCTTGAGGTCATATCCTCCCGACCTTAGTTCTTCCAGTACAATGTAGGGCCCTTCCCAGTTGGGGTTAAGTTTTCCGACGATGGTTGACCTTCCTGCTGCATTTACTTTATTCAACACCAGGTCGCCTTCCGCGAACTGTTTGACCCTAACATGCTTGTCGAAGTACTTAGCCATTCTTGCTTTACCTCCTACTGTCAGATGGCGGATAGGTCACACATCTCCTCAACCATGTCTAGGGAGAGTCATAGCTCCTCCTCATTCTCGGCTCTCCACTCTTCCCGGCCTTCCTAGGATTCTGCCACTCGAGGTGTTCAGACATCAAACTTCACTGGAAGCACGACCTCACAACCATGGGAAATCGTAAAGGGAGTCTCACTCGTGGCCGTGTTCGGGGTAGTTCGCAAGGCCCAGAGGACTGAAGGGATTTGCTCGACCCAGCTCCCCTTCAAGTTTTCCACCTTCTTTTTCAGTAAGTTGATGATGATCTTGCTCGCCGCCTCCACCTGCCCATTTCTCTTGGGGTGGTGAACTGAAGCTAACCTGAGGTCAATCCCGAGCTGCCCGCAGAAACAGATGAACTCGGTACTAGCGAACTAAGGCCTGTTGTCGGTGACTATGGCCTGGGGCAGCCCATTCCTACAGATAATCTCTCCCCAAACAAAATTCCTGATCACCTGGGAGGTCACTTTGGCCAGCGCCTTCACCTCCATCCACTTGGAAAAATAATCGATCATTACCAACAAGAACATTCTCTGCCCGCTAGCTTGAGGAAAAGAACCTACAAGATCCATCCCCCATATTGCGAAGGGCCAGGGAGCCGTGATACTCTTGAGCCGCTAAGCTAGTTGTAGTTGGAGGGGGCAAACAACTGACATTTGTGACACTTCTTTGCGAACTCCGTGGTATCATGGCCTAGGGTAGGCCAAAAGTATCCCTGCCTCATAATCCTTCCTTCAAGGGTTCGACCTCCTGATTGACTACCGCACTCCTTGGAGTTGACCTCCTCAAAAATCCTCGGTACCTCCTTCTCGGCCACACAATGAGCCAATAGCCCCGAGAGGGTCTTTCGATATAATTTCCCATCGCACATGTGGTAGTATGCTGACTTATGTTTGAGTTTATTCCTGTCCGTCCCCTCCGGGTAACTCCCTGTTGACAAAAAAGTGATGAAGGGATCCATCCACGTGGGGTGCTGATCCTCCTCCATCAAATCCCCCTCTTCGATGGATGGGCAGAACAAATCGGTGATGGTACCCCCCATCCGGGGGCCGTGCTTGCCTAATTGATCCACCTGATAATTTTCCTCCTGCGGGACATTTCAGATGGAGAAGGTCTGGAACGCACCGATGACCCCATTCACCTTTGCCAAATATAGCTGAAGGGCAGGCTCTCTTGCCACAAACTCCTCGTTGATCTGGGAAGTCACCACCATGTAGTCAGTGAGGACCTCCACATCAAGTACCCCCAATTCCCTGGCTAGGCATAGCCCTAAGATCACCGCCTCGTACTCGGCCTTGTTGTTGTTGATGGTAATGTGCACCGCCATTGTTTGGTCGATCCTCGTTCCCTGAGGACTCTACAAGATCACCCCCACCCCCAGGGAATGCCTCCCTGAAGACCATCTACCATTACCTTCCAGTAAGTAGGATGAGTGAGGTTCGCCTCTACCACTCCAACCACGTAGTCTGCTAGCAAATTGGCCATCGCTTGGGCCTTGATTGAGTGGAGGGGAACGAAATAGATAATGAATTTGCTCAATTCCACTGACCATTTGGCCAACCTGCCCGAATGCTCCACCTCCTCGAAGGTGTTGCGGAGGGGGTGGTTAGTCACCTCTCAGATCGAGTGTGCCTTAAAGTAGGGTCTGAGTCTCTGGGCTGAGATGACCAGAGCGAAGGACAGCTTCTCCAAGATGGGATAACGAAGTTCTTTCTTTCTCAGTACCCGACTTACATAATACATGGGGAGTTTCTTCTTCCCCTCTTACCAAACCAGGACAGAGCTTAAGGCCTTTGCCACAACCCCTAGATAAAAAATTGTTCCTCCCCCTCCTTTGGACCTTGGAGCAGGGGGGCCTGAGTCAACTGCCTCTTCAAGGCCTGGAATTACTCCTCGCACTCCCTAGTCTATTCAAATTTCTGACTTGCCCTCAAAGTTTTAAAGAAGGTGGAGCACTTCTCTCTGTCCCAGGAGAGGAACCTCCTTAATCCTACAAGCTTCCCTGTTAGTCGTTACACCTCCTTAACGTTCCGAGGTGATCCCAACTACATGATTGCCCTTACCTTGTCAGGGTTGGGCTCCAAACCTGTAGTAGTAGGGAGATGGCCTAGGAAAATGCCCCTGCTTACCCTGAAGACGCACTTCAGGGGGTTTAACTGCATCTTATACTTGCGTAGGGTGATGAAGGTTTCCTCCAAGTCCCGGAGGTGAGAGTCAACATCTCGACTCTTGACCATGAGGTCATCCACATATACCTCATGGTTCATCCCCCATTACTCTCAGAATACATTGTCCATCAATATCTGATAGGTCGCCCCTGCATTTTTTAGCCAAAAGGGCATCATTTTATAACAATAGCACCCATCCCCGGTGATGAAGGAGACATCTTTGATGTTGGGAGGATGCATCCTGATCTGGTGTGTTGGAACACCCTATTACTAATTTGGGCAAGGATCACTATGTTTTTAGGAAATCAGTTTGAACTAGATGTATAGTCGAAAAGGTCTAGTTAGAATGAGTCTAGGGCTTAGAACATAGGTTTGCAGCTGCCCCCAGGACAATTCAATGATCAATACTAAGAGCTGAGACAAAGACAATTTTCGTCGAGCTCAGGTCGACGAAATGTCGAACTCCGTTCGACGATCTCTGAGCTCAACTCTGCTTAGTCGTCGAACTCCGGTCAACGATCTTCGAGCTCAGATCGACGATCTGCCTTCAGCTAGTTTCCAAGTCACTGAGCTCAATTCGATGATCTTCTAGCTCAGTTCGACGATCGTAAAGCTCAGTTCGACGTTTTCTGTCTGATGTTCAATCCAATCTCTGAGCTCAGTTCAACGAACGTAGAGCTCAGATCGACGTTTTTCTGAGAGATCGACGACTTTAAGAATTCAAATTCAGTCGGCCTTTGGAATGTTTTTAAAATTCTCTCAGCATTTATTTCAAGAGATTTGTTAGCCGTTTTCATTTATTCTAGAGTATGTTTCAAGGGATTTCTCAGAAAATGTTTATTGGACTTTCCTCAAGAAGACAAAATATTTATGGAAGACATTTATGACTGCTAACGGCTATTTTGGACAGAGGATCATCAGAGAATAAAATACACAACAGCAGATCAAGAGAAGAATTACTCAATACAGACATACATAGATAGTGAGATCAACTCAGAGATAAATCAAGTGATCAATCCTGAAAAGTTAGATTGAAAATTAGCATACTGAAAAGTGTTCATAGCTTCAACATCAAAGACTCCAGACAACTCATATTTCAGCCTCTACTGAAATCATCTTCTGCTGGAGATCTGAAGCTTCTGAAGGCCTATCACCCTAGCAAAGCTCTCACTCCTGAACGATCTACATCTCAGGGGGAGCTTTGACAATACAATCAATCCACTAAGGCTTCTCTCAGTGATTGAGACAGAGAAGACAACTTCACCTCTTCCTTTTTCTTTTCTTGCTGTAAAAGGGTTATCAAATCTCCCTTCAAAAGTTTTGAATCTGGTTTTGAGAGCCTTGTCAAAACTCAGTGATGGCAAGACACCTTATCAAAAAATCTAGATCTAGTTTTTGAGCACCTTCTCAAAAGCTCAGTGGTGCCAGGACACCTGATCAACTCATCCTGAGTGGATTCCTACCAAGGGTGGTAGAAGAGTGGATGTACCCAGGTTAATTGGGGAACCACTATAGCTTCTTGTGTTTGGTTGCTTGTGTGTATTCTTTGCTGTGTGCTGTGAATCTTTTGTTTTCTTTTTATTATTACTTCTGTTTTATTGCTGCAACACAATACACATACTATATTAACTTTACTCTTCCTCTACAAAGTTTTATTTTGAAAAATTATTTTAATAAACTCTATTCACCCCCCCCCCCTCTAGAGTCAGACTGATCTTATCCTCCACTTTCAAATTGTATCAGAGCCAGGTTGGTTGTTCATATAGGCTAACACCTGAACTAAAAGATCCTTGATAAGATCAATCCTTTAAGAGGGTTATTTTAATTATATTTAATTTTATATAAAGACATGGCACAGAACAAAGATTATGCAAGAACCAGGCCTCTAGTGTGCAATCTATCCAAGTTTGCACTTTGGAAAGCTAGGATTAAACTTTATATGAATTCTATTGATGAAGATATATTTAATTCTGTTTTGACAGTATGCCCAAGTCCCCCAGCAAACTGAAGTACAAATGTTGTTCCTTCTCCTTCAGGAATAGATGCTGAAATAAAGAAGTGGATGAGGTATTTCAGAAGGTAGCTGAATGCAACTCAGCTAAAGAAATTTGGGACAAACTTTCTGAGATTGTCTCAGGATCTGCTGATGAAAGAAATGACAGAAGATCCCATCTCATAACCCAATATGAGAATTTCAAAAAGGGAGAAGCTGAGTCAGTAGCAGACATGTACAACAGAATAAGACTGATTGTCAATGAGTTAAAGACTCTGGATAAAGAAATCTCATTGACTGAGCTGAATGACAAAATCCTAATGTGTTTCCCCAGCACCTGGGATTCAAGAATCTAGCCAATCAAAGATGCCAGAAGTCTAAATGAAATCACCACTGAAGCTCTACTGGGCAAGCTCAAATCTTATGAGCTGCACATTAAGAATAGAGTAGAAGAACAGAAGGCTGCCTCACCAGCCACAAGGAAAGAGAAGTCAATAGCCTTTAAAGCTATTGAGGACCTACCTGAAGAAAAGGTCACAGGCAATGAGGAGCTAGTCAGCCTATTGGCCAAAAGATTCTACAAAATGGCCAGAAAAGATTTCATAAAAAGGTCATACAAGGGACATGATAAGCCAAGGTATGATAAATCAAATAACAACAAAGAAATTATCTGTTTTGGTTGCAGGAAACCAGGCCATATTGTGCCTGACTGTCCATAAAACAAAAATAAGGACAGGAAGGATAGAAGAGAAAGAAGAAAGGAGAAAGACTTTAAGAATAACAGCTCAGACAAACCCTCATTTAACAAGAACAAACATACAAGGAAGGGATTTGTTGCTGAGACATGGAGTGAAACTGAAGAGGATTCTGAAGCTTCATCCAGCTCCAATGATGATGAGGATGATGCTGATGAAAAGAAATTTTGCATGATGGCAATCAATGCCTCTCAATCAGATTCAGAAGTAGAAGAGTAAGAGTCAGATTCTAAAATTCAACTAGAAGAAGACCAGGTAATCAATTCATTCGATTTCAATTCTGAGGACTTTAAACATGAGTTTAAAGTACTATGCCTAGATCTATTAGAGTCTGAGAAGGAAATCATTTCCCTATGAAAACAACTAACTGTCTGAGTATAGTACTTTAAAATCAGAGAACCTCAAACTCTCTAAAGAGTTAGAATTCTATAGGGAGCATATAGCTTCACTGAAAAGTGAACTATCCAAGGCCAAGCAGTTTGAAGAATCCCTTAATGGGATAAGCATCAAACTGATGGATATCACAAGCATAGTGAACTCTAGACTTAATAGTACACTGAGCTTGGGACCTTCATCCAGCCAGCCTATAATTCTGACAACTCCAATCAAATTTATCTCATATAAAGGGAAGGAAGTTGTAGAGGTAGCTATGAAGAATGCAGATTTGCCAAAGAAAGTTATAGTTAAACAGAATGCGTCGAACAGAGCTCGACGATCGTCGAACGGCGCTCGACGATCCAAGAAAAAATCGTCGAACTCAGCTCGACAACACCTTAACTCTGAACTCCAGGACAGTCGATCTTCGAATAAGGCTCGATGATTTGACCCAAGATCGTCGACCTCAGCTCGACGATCGTCGAACAGAGATTAGGGATTTGAACAATCTTTCAAAGGTACATCTAGATTCAATCCTAGAAGTCCTACATCCCAAGGTTTCAACCCCTATACTGAATGGATAGTACCTCCTAGTAGATACCATCCTGAAGGTTATAAGAGTCAACCTTAGTTGTCTTTCATTTCTGAATTTAAAGGATATCAACCTAGGCCCAAGGTAAACTGGGTCAAAAACATGTAAATTCTTGTATGTACAGGTGAAGACCTATCCAACATCAAACCATCTATGGTATCTGGATAGTGGGTGCTCAAAGCACATGACAGGGAATAAGGACATATTCACATCCTTTAAAGACAAGCTTGGACCCAAAGTAATTTTTGGTGATTCAAACTTTGGAACAACAAAAGGATATGGTGCAGTCCAAATTGGAACAGTTACCTTCAAGAAAGTAGCTTATGTTGAAGGACTCAAGCACAACTTGATAAGTATCAGTCAACTTTGTGATGAAGGATATCAAGTGACTTTCAACAAAGCTATATGCAAGGTCAAGTCAGAAGACAACATAACTGTGTTGACAGGTAACATGAAAGGTAACATTTACTTAGTAGATTTTCATTCATCTAAGGTAGATATCTGCTTGTTCAATTCCATATCTAGACCTAATATACTGTGGCATAAGAGACTAGGGCATATTAACCTTAGAACTATTGCTAGGCTATCCAAGGACAACATTGTTAGAGGACTACCTTCTGGCCCCTACAAGAAGGAAGGACTTTGCAAGGCTTGTCAATTAGGCAAGCAAACTAAAAACAATTTAAAGTCACTTAATAAGAGTGATTCACCTATGATTTTGTATCTGTTACACATGGATCTTTTTGGACCCATTACAGTACAAAGCTTAGGAGGGAAATCTTATACTTTGGTGATTGTAGATGACTTCTCCAGATTCACTTGGGTATTCTTTCTGAGGAAGAAGTCTGATAACTTTAAGTGTCTGACAGAGTTTCTCAAATGTATACAGATTGAGTTCAATACTCACATTGCCCTGATCAGAAGTGATCATGGGACAGAGTTTGATTCTCTTCTTATGCAAGAATTCTGTCAGAGTGAAGGGATCAGGCATACTTTGTCAGCTCCTAGAACTCCTCAACAAAATGGGGTAGCAGAAAGGAAAAATAGAATCCTAATTGAATCTGCAACTACATTATTAACAGATGCTCACCTTCCTCTATCCTTTATGGCAGAAGCAGTGAGCACCTCCAACTATGTGTTGAACAGAAGTTTGATACATAAACTGAAGGGCAAGACTCCCTATAAATTACTGAAAGGGAAGAAACCTAAAGTAGATTACTTCAAATTTTTTTGTTGCATTTGTTATATTCATAATAATGACAAGAAATATTTAGCAAAATTTCAAGCAAAAGCTGATCAAGGAGTGTTTCTGGGATACTCCATAATCAGTAAAGCTTATAGGTTTTATAATAAAACTACTCTAAAAATAGAAGAATCTGTCCATATTTCCTTTGATGAAACTAATATGTCTTTCAAGGAGAAGAATACTTCTACCATAGAACATTTGCAGGTACACTCTCTAGCTGAAGACTTGGACAGATTGCAAGTTACTAAAAAGGATGAAAGTAGTGAAGATGAAGAATTTCCTCAACATCTGGAAGAAAATCTTCTTGAAGAGCCAGTTGCTGTTCCATAAGAGGAAACAACAACACAGGTTGGTGAACAATCAACACCCCCTGTTGATTTAGTAACATCAAGAGATCATCCAATCTCCCAAGTGATTGGAAACATCTCAGCTGGTGTGCAAACCAGAAATCAGGTCAACCAAAACCTGATGCACACTTGCTTTCTCTCTCAAATTGAACCTCAATCCATTCAAGATGCAGAGAAAGATCCACACTGGATCATTTCAATGCAAGAGGAGTTGCATTAATTTGAAAGAAACAAAGTTTGGGAACTAGTGCCTAAGCCAAAGGATCATTCCATTATTGGAACAAAATGGGTGTTCATGAACAAGTTGGATGATCAGGGAGTCATTGTAAGGAACATGGCAAGGCTAATTGCTCAAGACTACTCTCAAGAAGAAGGAATAGACTATGACCAGACCTTTGCACTAGTTGCAAGGTTAGAGGCCATCAGAATATTCCTAGTTTATGCTGCTCACAAAGGATTCAAGGTATACCAGATGGATATAAAGAGTGCATTTCTCAATGGGGAGATCAAAGAAGAATTCTATGTCAGACAACCCCCAGGTTTTATCTCTCTAACTCATCCTGATTATTTTTTCAAACTACATAAAGCATTATATTGTCTAAAGCAAGCTCCAAGAGCATGGTATGAGACCCTAGCATGCTTTCTTCTGGAAAATGATTTTATAAGGGGTAGAGTAGACCAAACTCTTTTTATTAGAACCCATAAGTCCCATACCCTACTAGTACAAATATATGTTGATGACATTATCTTATGTTCTACTGATTCAAAATTGTGTAAAAAGTTTTCCAAGCTGATGCACTCTAAATTTGAAATGAGTAGCATGGGTGAGCTCTACTTCTTCTTAGGATTGCAAGTAAAACAACATGCTGAAGGCATATTTATTTCCCAAACCAAGTTTGCAAAAGAACTGGTTAAGAAATTTTGTATGTCTGATGCATCATTAATGAAAACACCCATGCCTGCCAATGTTGTATTGGATGCTGATGAACATGGGAAACCAGTTGATCAGACAACATATAGAGCAATGATTAGCTCTTTATTGTACCTTACATCTAGTAGGCCTGATATAATGTTTGCTACATGTATATGTGCTCGGTTCCAAGTAAGTCCTAGAGAGTCACACTTAACTTTAGTAAAGAGGATTCTTAGATATGTTAAAGGTTGTCCAAATCTAGGTCTCTGGTACACAAATGATTCAGCATTTGACTTAACTGGATTCTCAGATGCTGATTATGCTGGATGCAGAATAGACAGGAAAAGCACCAGTGGAACTTGTCAGTTTCTTGGTGATTGACTTGTCTCATGGTTTTGTAAGAAATAAACATCTGTGTCAACCTCAACTGCTGAAGCTGAATATATGGCTACAGGTAGTTGTTGCTCACAAATATTGTGGATACAAAATCAACTCCTAGACTATGGTTACAACTTAGAGAAGTCTAAAATATTTTGTGACAACACCAGTGCTATTTCCATTGCACAAAATCCAGTCCTCCATAGTAGTACAAAACACATAGAAATTAGGCATCATTTTCTAAGGGATAATGTTGAGAAAAACAAAATTGAACTTCAATATATCCCAACTGATTTGCAAAGGGGAGATATTTTCACAAAACCCTTGGATGAGAAGAAACATACATTCTTCCTAAATCAGTTAGGCATGTTAGATGGAGGAAGCCTAAAATAAATTACAAGATCTTAAAAGCTAAAAACAGACCAAGATTAGGCTAAAGACTTATTTCTTTTTGTGTCTGTAGTATAGTTTCTGTCTCTAAACTGCGCTCGATGATTTTCCTCAAGATCGTCGAACGGAGATCGACGTTTTCCCAAAATGTCGACCGGAGTTCAGTGCTTGTCAGATAGTTTTATACTATCTCTTTCAAGTCAACGATCGTCGAACGTAGATCGATGCTCTAAAGATCGTCGAACTGAGATCGACGATGTTGAAGACCTTTCAGCTACCCTTAGGAGCCCCGATCGTCGAACGGAGATCGACGATCCTTCCTTTTCTGCATCAAACCCTAATATAAAAATCATTTTTCGGCCGTCGTTCTCCTTTGCGCATTCATAGTTTCTGCAGGAAAACTCTTTTTCCCTCCAAACTCTTGCTGCACTTGTTCTTTATTTGTTCATCTTTGCAGGATCAAATGGTCGTTTCAGTTGCAGCTCTGTCGGCAATGAAATTCGACAACGGATTTGACATCGATATGGATTCCTTTGAAAGTAGTGATCAAATATTCAAAGACATACTCGAGCTCTTCAAAGAACAGCAACTAGAGAACATCATGACAACAAGAATTAAGATAACAGCAGATGAAATCAAAGAATGGGTATATACAACACAGAATCTGAATAACAACACCATTGTCGACATGATCTCGGGAAATCAGGTATCTCTTTCACCTGAGGTTTTATCAGAAGTTTTTAAGTTAAGTATAGGAGAAGATAGCATTGCTTTGTCTGGAGAAGAATTCTCCAATATGCATGAGAGGATGGGGCATACAGCAGCAAACCCCAACAAGCTTTTAAATAAAAATCTGTCAGTGGAATACAGATTTTTGGTAGATGTGGTAGGGAAACTGCTATTAGCCAAGCACTCTGCCCATGATACAATTTACAGGTATCAGCTCTGTTTGATGGGAGGTCTTGTGGACAAAAAGCACCTGAACCGGGGAGAACTATTTTTTGATTTAATCAAAAAGAAAATAAACAAGAGTTTTGTTAATTTTTGTAGAATAATTGGGTTATTTCTTCATTCTAAGTGCCCTGAACTGTTAGTTTCAAGTGGAATGCATATCAATGCTTCCAAGAGGCTCACTTGTGCCTTATTTGGAAAATGGGATGGACAGATTGTCAAGCCCAGCAGACCTACAGCAACTTCATCTTCAGGCACAAGGACTACTACAGTCACTTCCCCTCAGGTCTCTGCCCCAGCAAAAGATTTGCCTGCTTTTTCTCCAACTGTTTCTACAACCATCTCCACATCAACAACAACAATCACCTCAACCTTATCTATCTCTTCCCCCAATACCATTTCATCACCCTTATCTCCTCTAGCCACTTAAGAATCATTCCACCCACTACACTATTATCCACCTCTCACCATTCCATCATTCTACCTCTTGGAAGACTCCTTCATGGATGATTCTCCTTCCTCTCCTTCTGAGATTCCATCTACCTCCTCCTACCAACAACTCCTTCAGGATATACTCTCACAACCATCCTTTACTCCATCCATTTCCACTCCCATATCATCCATCTCCTTTCCAGTACCATCCATCTCCACAATCTCTACTACTGAGCCATCCATCCCTATACCTCCTACCAACACACAATCCAACATTATGCCAGCAACATTAACTCCTACCTCTACTTAAGCCCATCTTGAGCATGTAGATCTTCCTGCATTGACAGACAGGCTGTATGAGCTGCTAGCCCCCAGGCTATCCTCATTGCTGGAGACCACAATGGCTCCACTTCTGAAACATGTTAGGGAGCTGTCTGACAGGCTATCTTCATTTCTCTCTTCTCAGGCAATCCCTTCCTCTGGGTGCCTTGATCCAGTTCTTACTGAATCAAGGCAGGTTGAGATGCCTAATGAATTTCTGGAATTGCCTGCTGTTGTTGAAGCCTCAATTGCTACTCCAGTGTTTGTAGTGGATCTCCAGAGCCTGTTTTCAATTTTTGATGCTGTTTACTTCAACTATCTACCAATTCAACAGTGTGAAGATCTCTCCAAGGCAATTGTGCCTGTTTCAGTATGTGAGCCAATTTTGCTAGTTTCTTTTATAGAATCTGTCCAAGCTGAGGGCAAGGCCACTACTGCTGTTGCTGCTGCTTGATGCGTAAGATCACGGCAGTGAACCGGTCGCACAATTAATATAAAATGGGCGAGTTTTCCCAAGTATCGATCTCACAAGGAACACAGTAAGGTGGAGTTAATTTTGAGGAGGACTTGAGATTGAAGTCCTTAGGTCGGCGGTAACGATGGGGGGTTTTTATGGTTGCGATAAAAGAAGATAAAACACTATCAACTACTCCTATGAAATGCCGCTATGCGAAGCTTCGCCAAGCGGGATGGAAGACTAGTCGGGCAACTATGCACTAAATCGCTAGGCGGATGGAAGAGTAGGCTAGCGGATGAGGTGGAGAGAACGGCGGAATGAGGGTCGTAAGCACCTCTTCGCTATGCACGCTTCTAGCAATTGCTAGAACGACAAGAACAGATGGTGGATGGAATATGGCGCACCTCAAGCAAATATAACAAAATTATACTAACTCACATAGGCATGAATAAGAGAAAATTGTTTATCAAATGTAATAATACTTCATCAATACATGGAAATTAAACAAAGCTAACAAAAACAAATTAAGAGAAGTGTGCGAAATCGACCGGGTCCGAAGCCTTATTGAGGGTTCATGGTTGGAATCCCGGGTTGTCAATCCGAGTCCAAGCTCGGTCCTCAACTACGTCCAGGGTAGAGGAGGCTATCACTCACTCCCAGTGGCCCGTCTTCTTCGTATCATGCTGCGAAAGATTGAAGCACATGCTCCTCCTAGCTTGATGGAGGAAGCTAGGTCAAATCTCCCTTGAAGCTCGAGGATGAAGGAGGAGGCTGAGAGGAAGCTCCGGCCATGATTTGGCGTTGAAAGCTTTCCCGGAGCACCTCCTTATGGTGGAAGATGATGGAGGACGGTGGAAACCCTCCTTGGAGACGAAAATGGCGGAAAAACGGCGAACTTTTGTGATTCCCCAAAAATTAGGGCGGAACCTGCGTATTTATAGAAAGCAAAAATAAATAGTGCGCACGATCAGCGACGCACGACCACTGGTCGTGCGCATGGTTCGGTCGATGACCGTGCGCAGCACACCTGAAAACTTGCAGCTTGCCAAAGAAGTCAGATAAATAAGCGTACGAGCAAAGGCGCACGATCGGTGATCGTGCGAGGAATGGTCAGTGCTCGTGCGATAGCGGAGATAGGGATTGCATAAAATAGGTCGTTATTGCGCACGATCGGCATCGCACGAGCAGTGATCGTGCACAGTATAGCTGTTGACCGTGTGATATGGCGGGACAGAAATTTTACAAGAGAATCCAAACTACGCACGACCGATGATCGTGCGCCAAAGAGGTCGATGGTCGTGCGCGGGTAAAAACGCACGACCATTGACTCCTTTACTAAAAAATGGTGAAAGCCCTATCACGGGCGCCCACACGATCCCCGAACCTGCAGGAAAACTAGACTGGTTGTCGACCATGGCAGTCACAGATATTAATAAAATGCAAAGCAAGATGGAAATACACACACGCACAGAAATAGGCTAATAAAGTGCACAAGACGTGGAATGTCGCAGCGAACCAAAAGGAGTGCAAATGGAGCTAAATGGTAGTGCAAAGACATGCAAATGAGCCCAGATGAGTCCGGAATTAAGTTTAAAATATGGACTCATCACACCCCCAGACTTAACTGTTTGTGCGTCCCGAGCAAACACAATCTAAGCAGGTAGGGAAAATATTCTAGCTGACATAGAAATTGAAATACGGAGTACCATGCGAAGTCGCATTCTCGCGTGCATAAAAATATAATAGAAGAAATTCCTAAGTATGCAAAATAGTTTATATCTTTCAAAATCCATATCAAAATTTTATTATTACTCAAAAATGGAATCACGGTGAATCAACCGGTCAAGCATAGGAAGAAAGTAGACTAGCCACTAAGGTGAGCATTGCAAAAGATTGGGGCTCAGGATCACCTCCAAAGGAATCCACCAATGTCGGGGACCATACGCTTGCCCGTTCACACTCTCTCAACAGCACTAGTTAGACTCAAGCACAAATCTGTAGGACTTTAGGATAATCACGGGGCTTGGGTTACGGTGAGGTAAACAATGATAAAAAGAAAGGCTATGTACCTAACCCAAATGAGCTAGCCTAAAACAAAAGAATCCAACCGCTAACCCCAAAATATAAATGAGTACACCACACCCCCAGACTTAATTTTTTACAACATGGGTTTGTGCACCGCCTACTCCAAATCAAAATCATCTCAAATACTATTTTCAATAAACTTTTTCTTTTCACTTTTCTTTTTCACATATTCTTTTTTCTTTTCAAATCATTTTCTTTATTTTCACAATCTCAGCAGATATAAATCTTGGAGCACATCCACATATTCACAAATAATAACACCACATCACATCCCAACATGAAAATATAAACTCTAAGCTCGACTTGGGTCTGCGACTAGGATAGGCAATAAGGCTTTGGTGAAATATAGGTGGAGCTGAATCAAAAGAACGGTAGGCACTACGGGGCTAGCGAGAATATGACGCTAGGAACGGTACAATGCTAAACCAGGCCAAAATGATGGCCTACATAATGCTCACACAAGACTAACCATGTACCCATGCTTCGAGAGTAGCTTGGGGCAAGTTCTTAGCCACCGAGAAAGATAATCCTTCCTCCCGACTCGAGCAAAACGAGTCTAGTGATGGCTACACACATCCCTACACTACCGTTTGATTGACACCGGATTCACCAACTTTTGAGTAGAATAAAAAGATCTTTACACAAATAGAAAATTATAAAACTATAAGCATAAAGAACAATTAAATCTACTCAAATTTCTACATAAGACAAGAGCAATTGACTAGGAACACAGCAAGGCCAACATTTTACTCTGTCTTACAATCCTAAGCCAGCACAATAATTTTCCAAAATCTGACAAAGACACGAGTTTAACTCGCAACACGCAAAAAGTTAAGCACGCGCTCATGTGAGTGTAGCGGTGTGTAATGCAATGAACAAAACAAAATAATACTATAAAAGCTTCTAGTATGCAATTTCATTGTGCACGTGCAAAAGGTAATAACTGACTCTCCTCCAGACTTAAACTAAGCAGCATAGCATACAATATAGAAATTTAAATCAAAAAGATCTAAGGGAAGAGGTTACCTAATGCTCAGCTAGTGAGCATACCAGAAGACGCATGAGAAGTAGAAGCAGGCCCGCAAAACGAAGAATCACAACTTCGCCAATGCGTAGTTTCCATGAATACCTGCAGGGGTGAGCTCCGCAAAAATAAAAGAAAAATATACAAACAGAAATTCTAAAACTAAAACGAGACATGAAAAATAAAATACAGGAAATATAAGATAACTACTGGGGTTACTGTCATCCCAGCACGACTTATTAAATTCTATACAATTCAAGCTAATGTGCCTATGAAAAGAAAAATGAACAGGTAACTGTTCCATTATCCGTTGCGGTAGCAAGTACCGATACGGAGAGAGAGCAGTTACCCCTCTGCCTAAATAATCATACCTGCTCCTCGCAGGCAGAGGAAATAAGAAGTAAGATGAGGAGGAGGCCTGGTCCTCACTCATCTCACCACAAAAAATATCCTTGCCTGGCAAGGTATTGTCCACCACCGGTTTGTAGGAAGCGACTGCAGCGGCAAAAATGCCAAGCGCATCGACAACCTCACATACCCGTGGAGATTCCACCTGCACAGGCTCAGATAAAGAAGGGGGATAAAGAAATAAAGTAGAAGAAAAACTAAAAGAATCAGAAATAGGGAGAGTGATCCCGGAATCACTCTCAGTAAGATCCAAGCATAGATCACTGTCGGTGTCATGTGAGTCATGGGGAGGGGAAGGTGAGACCATGAGGTCCTTGGTGGTGATTTGGACCTCCTCAACCAACAAGGAAGTGGGAACTTCGTCATCAGCAAGGATCTCCTCATCAACACACCTCGGTGCATCACCGTGTTCCAAGACATAATACTCTCCATTGAAGAGAATAATTTCCTCGTCACACCATGGCGCATCCTCATGTTCCCAATCTCCAAAGGGAACAACATCATCAACCAACTCACTAAAAAGAGGAGTAGATTATTCTTGCAAAGAAAGCGGAGGAACAACAACATAAGAGAAAATAGGTGCAGGTTCCTCCGGGGGTGAATCAAGAAGAGGGGAAGAAGGTATAGAGGGCGACGGTACCGCAATGTCGTCACATCGATTAGTAGAATGTCTGATTGGTGTATCCACAGTAGTCCCCCATAGACAAGGTGGTACTGCGGATACATAATCAGAATCAGAAGGAGCAGCCATTTGAGAGGTGGATGAGACAATCCGGATATCCGGTTCATCATCTGCCTCCAACTGGCGCTGAAATTCTACGCAATCTCTCAACACATGGTCAGTGCTACGATAACACAAACAATGTTTTCCATTACTCCTCGGTCCAGGTGGGACCGGAGAGGAATATGAAAAAGGTGAAGGTGGAGAAGAGTAGTGACCATAAGAGTGGGGTACGGTGTATGAAGTACCATAAGACAACGGTGCTCCATACACTTAACTACGAGAATTAAGCTCCCATTCTTCAGTGGGGCACTCATCACTGTTATGCCTATAATCCCCGCACCAACGACAATGGATATTCGCATAAAAATACATGGTGCAGCAAGAAAGAATTCACCACGAGAATTTTGTAAGCAAAAACTAACTACACACAAGCAGATAAATAAAAAGGAATACCTGCTACTGAAATATCAAAATTAGAAAAGGGATACAGAAAAAAATAAGCAACAAATTATAAAAACTAAAGCAAAGAAAAATAAAACATGGAATGAACAGATGGAAAAGGGCTTAAATCTATAATCTCCCTCTCCAAAAACTTGCACGACTGTGTTCCCCAGCAACGGCGCCAAAAACTTGATGCACAAGATCACGGCAGTGAACCGGTCGCACAAGTAATATAAAATGGGCGAGTTTTTCCAAGTATCGATCTCACAAGGAACACAGTAAGGTGGAATTAATTTCGAGGAGGACTTGAGATTGAAGTCCTTAGGTCGGTGGTAACGATGGGGGTTTTGATGGTTGCGATAAAAGAAGATAAAAGACTATCAACTACTCCTATGTAATGCCGCTATGCGAAGCTTTGCCAGGCAGGATGGAAGACTAGTCGGGCAACTATACACTGAATCGCTAGGCGGATGGAAGAGTAGGCTAGCGGATAAGGTGGAGAGAACGGCGGAATGAGGGTCGTAAGAACCTCTTCGCTACGCACGCTTCTAGCAATTGCTAGAATGGCAAGAACAGATGGTGGATGGAATATGGTGCACCTCAAGCAAATATAACAAAATTACACTAACTCATATAGACATAAATAAGATAAAATTGTTTATCAAATGTAATAATACCTTATCAATACATGGAAATTAAACTAAGCTAACAACAACAAATTAAGAGAAGTGTGCGAAATTGACTGGGTCCGAAGCCTTATTGAGGGTTCATGGTTGGAATCCCAGGTTGTCAATCCGAGTTAAAGCTTGGTCCTCAACTGCGTCCGGGGTAGATGAGGTTGTCACTCACTCCTAGTGGCCCGTCTTCTTCGTATCACGCTGCGGAAGATAGAATCACATGCTCCTCCTAGCCTTATGGAGGAAGCTAGGTCAAATCTCCCTTAAAGCTCGAGGATGAAGGAGGAGGCCGAGAGGAAGCTCCGGCTATGATTGGCATTGAAAGCTTGCCCGGAGCACCTCCTTATGGTGGAAGATTAAGGAGGACGGTGGAAACCCTCCTTGGAGGCGAAAATGGCAGAAAAACGGCGGACTTTTGAGATCCCCCCAAATTTAGGGCGGAACCTGCGTATTTATAGAAAGTAGAAATAAATAGTGCGCACGATCAGCGACACACGACCAATGGTCATGCACGTTGTTCGGTCGATGACCGTGCGCAGCACACTTGAAAACCTACAGCATGCCAAAGAAGTCAGAGAAATAAGCCCACGAGCAAAGGCGCACGATCGGTAATCGTGCGAGGAATGGTCAGTGCTCATGCGATAGAGGAGACAGGAATTGCATAAAATAGGTCGTAAATGCGCACGATCGGCAGCGCACGAGCAGTGATCGTGCGCGGTATAGCTGGTGACCGTGCGATATGGCGGGACAGAACTTTCACAAGAGAAGCCATACTGCGCACGACCGATAATCCTGCGCCAAAGAGGTCGATGGTCGTGCGTGGGTAAAAACGCACGACCATTGACTCCTTTGCCAAAAAATGGTGAAAGTCCTATCACGGGCGCCCACACGATCCCCGAACCTACAAGAAAACTGGACGGGTTGTTGATCATGGCAGTCACAGATATTAATAAAATGCAAAGCAAGATGGAAATACACACACGCACAGAAATAGGCTAATAAAGTGCACAAGACGTGGAACTTCCCAGCGAACCAAAAGGAGTGCAAATGGCGCTAAATGGTAGTGTAAAGACATGCAAATGAGCCCAGATGAGTCCGGAATTAAGTTTAAAATATGGACTTATCACTGTTGTGCTTATATCCACTGATATTGCAATGCTGCCTGTTGATATGCCTGCTGATATTGATAATACTGCTGATGAAGAATTGGCAAAATATTTGGAAGTACAAGTCTCTGAGACTCCTGCTATTTCATCTGCTCCTGCTGGGAGTACTGCTATGATTACTGCTGTTGTATCAACACCTCCTGCCACTGTTTATACTGAGAAATCAAAAGTTCAAGAGGAATACATCAAAAGTATAGATGATTTGTATGACAGACCACAGAGTTTTGAAAGTGATCAATTCAATAAAGAATCTGATTACTCTTCTGGCACTATTGCTAGGAAAAGGAAAGCTAGAAGTAAGGCCATGATGAAGGTCCCTCCTACAAAGGCCAAGGATGTTAATGAAATACCCTATTATATTCTACATGACTGCCAGATAACTGAACCTTGGATGCAGTATTCTAAAAACCAGCTAAAGGCCATGAAGAAAAGAAGAAAGTTGGATAAGTATGAGAAAGGATCATCCCAGTTTCAGCCTCCTCCTCCTCCTCCTCCAGAATCAGGATCAGGTGGAGACTCAGCTTCTCAAACCTCTGCTCCAAAGCAAAGCTCCTCCCAATCTTTACAGAGATATCATCCCAGAGGGCAATATCAAAGAGGTTATCAGTCCAGAAGGGGACAATACAGAGGTAATCAGAGAGAACACAGGATTCAATCAAGACAACAAAGGGAAGGACAAAGACATATGGACTCAACTCAAGGTCCTTTCCCTTATAAACTCAGAGAAACTGTTGATATAAGGACTTCTACTGCTTCAGAAACTATTAATAGATATGTACCTGCAATCCCTTTTGAAGATCCAGAGAATAATCCTTTATCATGGACTGCTAGGATGGAAGAACTTTTTGCCTTAGATCAGTTGAAGAAGGCCAGAGAGCAAGGAAAAGACACTACCAACATCACTACCTTGTCAGAGTAAAGGAAGGCAGAACTGGAAAGATATGCTTCAAGTAAGTTCTTTGACCCAGTGGATTACATGAAACTGCATCTTGTGACTGTGGTTCCCAGGCCAAGATCTCAAACCTCCTTAGGTGCAGATGATGACAGATGGTCAAAGAAAGAGGCTCTCAATCCCAACAGGGAAATCTTATTTAAGAAAGGAAGTGAAAAAAAGTGATCTCTGTAAGCAGACAGTACATTCACTTTAAAACACTTGCTGATATTCTATCTGAATGCTGCTATGCTGCATGTTCTGCTCTGTTTCTTCAATATTTTTTTTTTGCTTTTCTGTATTTGCTTTTGTATTTATTACTGAGCTCTGTAAATAGAAATCCTAACCCAAATAGGGGAAGATTGTGGGAACACCCTATTACTAATTTGGGCAAAGATCACTATGTTTTTGGGAAATTAGTTTGACCTAGATGTATAGATGAAAAGGTCAAGTTAGAATGAGTCTAGGGCTTAGAACTTAGGTTTGCAGCTGCCCCCAGGACCATTCAATGATCAAGACTTAGAGCTAAGACAAAGATAATTTTCGTCGAGCTCAGGTCAACGAAACGTCGAACTCCGTTCGACGATCTCTGAGCTCAACTCTGCTAAGTAATCGAACTCCGGTCGACGATCTTCGAGCTCAGATCGACTATCTGCCTTCAGCTAGTTTCCAAGTCACTGAGCTCAATTCGACGATCTTCTAGCTCAGTTCGATGATCGTAGAGCTCAGTTCGACATTTTCTGTCTGATGTTCAATCCAATCTCTGAGCTCAGTTCAACGATCGTAGAGCTCAGAGCGATGTTTTTCTAAGAGATCGACGACTTTAAGGATTCAAATTCAGTCGGCCTTTAGAATGTTTTTCAAATTCTCTAAGCATTTATTTCAAGAGATTTGTTGGCCGTTTTCATTTATTCTGGAGCAAGTTTCAAGGGATTTCTTAAAGAATGTTTATTGGACTTTCCTCTAGAAGACAAAATATTTATAGAAGACATTTATGACTGCTAACGGATATCTTGGACAGAGGATCATCAGAGAATAAAATACACAACATCAGATCAAGAGAAGAATTACTCAATACAGACATATACAGATAGTGAGATCAACTCATATAAAAATCAAGTGATCAATCCTGAAGAGTTAGATTGAAAATTAGCATACTGAAAAGTGTTCATAGCTTCAACATCAAAGACTCCAGAGAACTCATATTTCAGCCTCTGCTGAAATCATCTTCTGTTGGAGAACTGAAGCTTCTGAAGGCCTATCACCCTAGCAAAGCTCTCACTCCTGAACCATCTACATCTCAGGGGGATCTTTGACAACACAATCAATCCACTAAGTCTTTTCTCAGTGATTGAGACAGAGAAGACAACTTCACCTCTTCCTTTTTCTTTTCCTGCTGTAAAAGGGTTATCAAAACTTCCTTCAAAAGTTTTGAATCTGGTTCTGAGAGCCTTGCCAAATCTCAGTGGTGGCAAGACACCTTATCAAAAAATCTAGATATGGTTTTTGAGCACCTTATCAAAAGCTCATTGGTGCCAGGACACCTGATCATCTCATCCTGAGTGGATTCCTACCAAGGGTGGTAGAAGAGTGCATGTACCCAGGTTGATTGGGGAACCACTATAGCTTCTTGTGTTTGGTTGCTTGTGTGTATTCTTTGCTGTGTGCTGTGAATCTTTTGTTTTCTTTTTATTATTACTTCTGTTTTATTGTTGCAGCACAATACACATACTATATTAACTTTACTCTTCCTCTGCAATGTTTTATTTTGAAAAATTATTTCAATAAACTCTATTCACCCCCCCCCCCCCTCTAGAGTCATACTGATCTTATCCTCCACTTTCATGGTGGTAACCTTAAAATGCATCTAGAAAACACATTACAGGAAAACAGATAGCTGAGTCAACCAGCGTGTCGATCCGAGGCAAGAGGGAACAATCCTTGGGACATGATTTATTAAGCAAATAAAAATCAACATACTTGCACCACCAGCCGTCTCCTTTTTTAACCATTACTACATTGGAGACCCAACTGGGGCAATTGTATTTTGGATACAATTCCAGCCTTGATAAGCTTGGCTACCTCATCCCTGATTGGCTCGGACAGCTTGTCCGTAGTGGACCTCTTCTTTTGCTAGATGGGGCGAGCTCCCGGGTCCAGGTTGAGGCAATGGCAGGCCACGTCAGCATTGATCCCCGGCATCTCCTCGGTTCTCCAAGTGAAGATGTCCATGTTCTTTTGGATGCACTCAAGCATCCTACACATGTCCTCCGGGGTCAGCCACCTGCTGATGCGAACCTTATCCACCCTACACCCTAGGGTGAGAACCTCCATCTCCACCACTTCTTCCACATCCTCTAGACGGGACTGCTCACCCCATTCTTCAACATCCTCCCCTCCTAGGGCAAGGACTTCTTCCTCAGCCTCCTGCACGACCATCGCTCTGGCCGACTCCCGGACTTCTTCCGCCTCCTCCTCCCGAGT
Source organism: Platanthera zijinensis (assembly GCA_039513925.1). Taxonomy (NCBI): domain Eukaryota; kingdom Viridiplantae; phylum Streptophyta; class Magnoliopsida; order Asparagales; family Orchidaceae; genus Platanthera; species Platanthera zijinensis. Next base: position 136,174,928 of record CM077078.1, on the reverse strand, counting down.
GTGGTTCTCCTCTTCCTCCATCCCCTCTACCTCCTTTTCTTCCTCCTACATCTTCCACTCCATATCCTTGGGCCCCTTCTGCCAAGAGATAGAGTTTACCGCCATCACATAACATTCCCTTGCCTCCTTGGGATCGCCATGGACTCGTACCTAGATCCTCTCCGGGGTGAACTTAAGGCACTGATGGAAGAATGAAGGGACGCAGTGGAAAGCGTTGATGAGGGGTCATCCAAAAATGGCTTTATAGTTGTTGGGGGCGTCCACGATGATGAACCTGTAGTTCTTGGACTGCCCCCCTAGAATGACATGGAGTCCCTCTCCTCTTTCCACTTCCTTCCTTTCCCTAGAGAATTTGAAGAAAGGTCCTTCCGAGGCCAGCACCCTCTTTAGCTTCCACCTTCATCGCGTCGAATTGCTTTTTGAAGATTACGTTGATGGAGCCCTCGTTGTTAATGAGGATCATGTAGACAATGAATTTTTTGATGGCTGTATGAATGACCTACGCATCGCAAAAAGGGTCCTCATGGCTCGGCATGTCTTCCCTTGAAAAGGTGATCCTCTTATCCGAGGGCAAGATCTGGGATATTGAGTCGATGCTCCTTTGATACGTGGCGTGGAGGCTTACCTTGCAGGAAGTTTCGACCCCTACCAACCACCCCCCCCCCCCCCCCCCCCCCCCCGTGGATCACTGTGATCCCTCCTTGTGTTCCGACATCGGCCCGGTCTTTGCAACTATCCTCCTCTTCCCGAGGCCAGACCTCTCTGATCCGTACACCATGCAGGTCCTGTCTCCACTACTGCTCCCTGTTTCCCCTCATCTCGAGGAACTCTAGGCACGTGGTTGTGGTGTGCCCCTCCTCCTGATTGATATCCTAATAGGGTAGGTCCATCCTGACCTCCCTGCTCCTTTTTGGCTGTCCTCTCTTCCTTCCCCCGAGGGCAATTGTCATAGCCTCCTCCTGATCGAGGAGAGGGGGTCTCTGACCCTACCTCCCATCTTGGGAGAGAAACTGACTATGGCCAACCTGGTTGTTATCCCCTCCATGATAACATCTTTGTGTCCCTTGGTCCTGCCACTCCGGCCTCCACCCCAGCCAATTGGTCAGCTCCTGAAGCCCCCACCTAGTCTACTGCTGCTACAGCTCTTCCATCTGCCGAGGCTCAGCCCTCCTTTCCTCCTGAGCTCGGCCACCCAATGGCGTCTCCTCCTCTGCTGCCCACCTGGACAACCTCTGGGCAAACTCTGGGTGTGTTGCCTCTATATCGGCCTCCCTTAACACCCTCTCCATGAGTGTCTCAAAAGACACTGGAGGAATCCTCTTCAGTTCCATGGCAAAAATCCCAGGTTGGAGGCCCAGGATGAGGGCCACCATCATGGTGTGACTCGACATCTCATGGACTTTTGACAGTTCCTCCTGGAACCTGTCCATGTAGCTCCCCAGGGCCTCACCTACTCCTTGATTGACATGAAACAAGGACTCAACCTCCTTCTTCCGCTTTCTAGAAGTGGTGAACCTCAACATGAACCCCCGGCACAGGTCCTCAAAATTGTAAATCGAGCCGGTCGGGAGGTGGACGAAGCAGTCTCTCGCCTTTTCCCTGAGGGTTATGGTGAAGAGCTTGCACTTGAACCCATCCGACATCTGTCGAATCGAAACCACATCGTCGAACCATTGGACATGCTTGACCATATCTCACTTCCGGGTGTAATAGGACATCTCCGGCTCCCAGAACCCCTCTAGGACTGGGGCAGAAGAAACAAACCCGCTGAAAGGGCTTACCTCCTCGGCCGGGCAAGCTGGGAACTCCCCTCCTGCCGTCTAGCCAAAGTGGTACTTGCCTGCCGAGCCTGTGAATAGGAATCGCCCCCGCAGCTCGCGCTCACCTCCGCCTGCGACCTCTTTAAAGGCCTACCGAAAGGGTGCATCGTCGAGCAAGGTTGGGGCGGCGACCACAGGAACTGCCGGCGTCGTACTCTCGGCCCGCATGCCGAGTGTGACCCTAATGAGACCAAGCACTTCCTATCTGAGCTCCGCGGAGATCCCCGCCGCTGCAGGATGGGGAGTCGAGTTAGCCCCGCCTAAACCTCATCCTTCATCTCCAGCCATCGAACTTGCAAAAGATTTTCTTTACTAATAACGCTCCACGCTCACCGCACCAATATTTTGAAACCGAAAAGCCGGTCTTGAGGAGTCCACCCTTGGTGAAGGGGTGATCGCACACTTACTTCTCTCCTGCGAGCCCAAAAAACCATGGAAGAATAACTAGGGACAGACCAAAGGCTCAAACACGGAGGTCACTCCACACACCAGAAGTTCTTAGAGCGCTTCCCCTCCTTAGCCAAGTGTTGAAGCTAAGGTATCTCAGAAAGTGCTAGGAGACCGGGTACAAGTGAGCCTGCCTTTCTGAGAAAACCCTTAGGCCCTATTTATGCGGCTACAATTACTAGTATAGAATAGTCGAATCCCATTGTTCTGAATAGCTATGTGCAGCCCAACTGGGTCTGCCAACAAATAACTCCGGTGTTCTAACTGGCTACGGGCAGGCCAGTAGGGGCAACATGGTAAAAACAAAGTATGGGCATGGGTGAACAACCCTCTAAAGCATCGGCTCGCCCTGGATGGGGGAGTGCACAACGGAGCTCGCACCTGCCTACCCTCCTTGGTCTCGGTCAAATACGGGCTAAGCCGGCTCTGTTCGCTTGACGTCCAACCCCAATTCATCGTGCTCGGCTTGACAAACTCTAAGCTTAGCACGACGATGGCTGGACTCGGCATGCTCGGCTCAGCAAACTGAGATCTCGGCCCGGCGGAAGTTGAGCTCGACATGCTCAGCTTGGGCCTTCATATTTCCCTGTCGAGCTCGCCTGGGGCTTGGGCGATCTAAATTGGTTATTCAGAGCTCCTGTCAACCCACTCGCAGGATACAGTATTGTACAATTATGATATCACAGCAAAATCACATGCATTCTTGGAGGGATCCCAAGAATAAATTTGGGCAATTAGAACATTTCAAAATTTCTAAATTTATAGGCCTTGGATTTAGCACTTCTTATACCACGATCATTGTCGGAACCACGCTCTAATACCACTGTTGGGTTTTAATAGATGACACAACACTTGTGTATGTAGAGAAAATAAAGAACAAGAAAACCAAAAAGAAGTTCGGATCTAGCAATGGACACGTATCAAGAAGAAAATGTTCTATTTAAATTTACCTCTGCGGAATTGAGTCAATACTCAACCTAGATGCTCCAGGAGATAAGCTGATCACTATGCGGCTATAATTACTAGTATAGAATAGTGTCTGCACCTCTACAGGAAGTACACAAGAATAGGAGAACCCGTAGAATCATGTCGCACAAGATCTAGGTCGAGAGGGAAATCTCTGCGTCTTCACGGACTGGTAGGTCAGTTATAAAATAGGTGGCGGCGACACTCACCAGGATCAGGCTAAACGACAGAGATGGGATTGGCGGCGGGCGGAACAACTTCCGTCTGCTTTTAGGATTTCGGGATATCGCACAGTACGGCTCGTGTGCAACCCATCAAAATCGATCTATAGTAATCATAGTTCTGGTTGTTTTGAGAAAACTTAAAAATCTTTCTATTTATACGTAGAGGAATAAACAGGACACCCTGTCACTATTCGTAGACCCAAGACTTAGAATCCAGCATTTTCAACCAGGTTACCCATGTCCCGACGAATCGTCGAGTATCAATGACATATATGATAAATCATCAAGTATATAAACTATAGTCGACGATTCGTCGAGTATCCATATAATATTCAATGAATGGCGTTGAGTGAACTCAATGCCTCAGCGCCCTCAGTGCTAAAAACCTGTCGAATCAACAGTTGACTTGACGAAGGCATTGAGTGGACTCAACGCACTCAATGCCTAAGTGATAGATTCTTCAAGTCAACCTTTAACTCAACGAAGGTGTTTAGTGGACTTAACACATTCAATGCCAAAGTGCCTGATTCTTCATGTCAACCTTTAACTCGACGAAGGCATTGAGTGAACTCAACGCACTCTATGCCTGACACTAAGACTTGTTAAATCAACTCCTTGACTCAACAAATCGTCGAGTATACTCAACACACTCAATGTTTTAGTGTCATACTATTAAAATCAACACTTTGACTCAACGAATCATTGAATATACTCAACCAACTCAATGCCATCATTCATGAGTCAAAACTTGACTCGAAGAATGCATTAAGTGGTCTCAATGCACTCGATGCTTCCAAATGCGGGTTGTGCTAAGTCTTTTCAACTCATCATATGACCAAAGTGAAACTAAGCCAATCTACTAATTTCTCCAAACGTTCTTATGTGTGGCCCTGATAGGCTCATACTGCGTTGGCAGTGAGGCTACATACTTAATCACTTCCAGATCATAATGGAAATACCAACTGGGGCATGACCTCAATCACGGGTTGTGACTTCCTCGAAGTGTCTAGATCTCTATTGTACGTCCATTTAAAGTTATACACCCCCTTCCACGGGCATGATATGTAAGCATGACCACTAATCAGGGGCATGACTCAGTATTAAAAAAGCCAATTTTCGCCACGTATAGTTTCAGCTTACATGCCCATGGTCATGGGCGTGCCCATGGGGCGTGACCTCACTTGCAACTATTGAATTTACTCCAGATCATGTTGTTTCCCTCCGTTCGCACACCGAGTCAAAACATGCCCTAGGTCACGGTCATGTCCTAGGGGCATGACCAGCAAAATTACAGTTTTGGCAGTTTTTCTCCCAATGTTCTCGGGCTTTCAAGATGGCAGTTTTGTACCTTACATGCTGTTTGTCATGGGCATGACCTAGGGACATAAATTTCTAGACTTTTCCTTATAAATTGTTGTTGCTGATAAGAAGTCCACCATCTAGTCAATGCTTTGATTAGATCATTCCTAGCATAGTTTTCCTTCAGTTTTTTTGTACTTTTCTTTATTGCAATTTTACTGTCTTATTTTGCAATTTTAATTCCAAGCTTAGCTTTTATTTTATGAACTTTTATTCTTCCTTTCCATAGTTATAAAATGTTATTTTTCATAACCATGTCTTTCTAATTTTATAACATTTGATCGGCTAAATTTTTAAGTACTTTTATTTCGTAATTTCCTTTTCATAACTATTTAAAGTGAATATTACAATTCACCTTTCATTATTTTTTATCGATTTCATTTTATCGACAAATGATGATCGATTCTTGATTCGTATTCTAGTTGATCGAGAGATTCATGATTACAAGTAGATCGTTCATTGGTGGAAGGAGTTCCATGAACTCCTCGAGAGAGGATTACATAAATCTTCCGGATTTGAGTCAAATCCTTTAGTATAGTTTACTGTCTAAAGCAAACTTAGGGGTATCCACTGGACTAGGGGTCTTAATCGATCAACCTACGGTTAGTTGTTTGCATATTCTCGAGTGAGATACTTTCATATATTTGGAACCTCCATGGTCGAATTGTTCTCAATCTTTACATATGAATTTGAGATTTACGAATTTTTTTAATTATGAAGGATTTTTGATCAAATGCTCTTCTTTCCCTTTTTATTCTTTCTTGCTCAAAAATATATTTCCAATAAAATAATATTAATTTGTGTGAGTAAAAGTAATCAACAGACCCATGGAATATTAAAGGAGGGAGTTATTAAGATCTACTCTAGAGGGGGGGGGGGGGGGTGAATAGAGTGTTTAAAACTTTTGGTTGTTTTATGTTATTCTATTAAAGTTTAAAACAGGTGATACATATAATTAAATAAATAAAGAAAACTAAAGAGCTATTCTAAATATCACAGCAAATAGCAAGAACAGAAAGAGAAAGAGCAACCAGACGGCAAAAGAAATTATTGTGGTTCCCCAAATATTGGTACATCCACTCTTCTACCACCCTGGTAGGAATCACTCTCAGGTTTTTTATCAAGTGACTTCCACCAAGAAATATATATTCCCAGGGAGATATAGCAAACCTTCTGGCTTTTGATCAGGTGCCGGAAAACCACTTGAAGACTTTTGATCAGGAGACCTCACAACTAGGAATTACTTTTGAAGGGAGTAAGAACCCTGTACACAGAGGGGGGAAAGAAAAAGTTGAGTTGTCTTCTCTTTTCTCAAACAAAATGAGAGAAGACTTGATAGTGATCCTGATGGAGTCAAGGCTTGTCCTGATGATCTTGATTGGTTTAGGAATCTGAAGCCTTATACAGGGTGTAGGTCTTGAATTCCAGAAAGCTGAGACTGATTGAAGATGAATGTCTCTACAAGCTTCCTGGATGAATACTGGTACGAAGAACTGAAAGCTGTTCTTTTTTCTCTGACTTGTGTTCTCTAACAAAATCAGTCTGTGTCTGTCTAAGAAATAATTCTCTTTATCTTTTATTCTCTGAGTCTCTTTCTCTTTGAATAATTCCAAACTGAATTTGAAATGGCACATATTGATTGTCTGCAGAAATCACGGGAACTCGTGAAACGGCTATAAGAGAATTAACTCATTTCCCTAACTATCTCTAGAATGGCAGTATAATAACTCTGTGAATACCAGTAAATTAATGCTTTCCAAGGAATGACTATATTTAGAGAATATATGCATTAATCACTCATAGTCATATAAGAAATATAATAATCAGTCAATAAGGAAAACAATAACTGCAGGGAATAAAATGTTGTCTGGTAGTAATTGTTGATCTGGTCCAAAGATCGTCGAACTCAAACATCCTCTATCGTCGATCTGAGCCCTGTGATCGTTGTCCTCAAGAACTGCCTTCCAAACTGGGCTTCAAGATAATCGAACTAAGATAGTTTATCGTCGATCTCTATCCTAAAAGTAGATAATAGATCGTCTAACTAAGTTCAGCAATTATCGATCTCACCACTTAGAGAAATAACTCTTGAGTTCATCGGACGCAGAACGAAGATCGTCGAACTCTCTTTAGAGATCGTCGAACGACTTTTCTGCCTAGTTCAGTCTCTGTTGTTATCTAAGTCTCTGATGTATTGGTCTTGTCTCATTGAGTTGTTTATCTAACTGACACCTAAGACACAAGACTAGACCCTGGCTATACAATGTGGGTCTGACTTAGCCTAGATTAGTGAACCTAGCCCAAATCCAAAAAAGGGATCCAACAATCTCCCCCTATTTGGGTGAGGTCACTAAGCAAAAATAAAAGAATACAACAACAAAACTAAACAAACATATCTATCATGAATGATAAGAAAAATTCAACTGATATTTATAATAAGAGATACAGACACAAAAAAAGAATACAAAGACTTGCCAGAAGCTGGCTTAGTAAATTCAATTCTTCTTTTTGGATCTACTGCTTGCTGTCTTGTCATTTTCATGTCAGCTTCATCAAGAAAATTTATGAATACTGCTCTTGGAACAAATGCCTCAGGGTGAACCTGCATATATGCAATAACATCAAAAACATTCTTATCAATATCAAATAGTTCAAACTCTTTCTTCCTGTACTTGGACATTGTTGAAAATTTAGAAGGATCAGCTTCTTCTTATCTAGCTTTGTTTATCTGGGAGAGACCAATCAACTCATGAAACCTAGAAATCCTAAAGGTTGGATCTACCTCAAGTTCATACAGTGAAGAATCTTCTTTTGAATCAAGGGAGATCTTTTGATGCTTCTAGTGCCTGATTGCATGTTATTGGAATTTTGTTTCTGTTGTTAAATACTGAGACTGACTAACATGGAGATTTGGAGGAGGTCTGACTTCACTAAACTTTTCAGGAATTCTGAATATCCTGCTAGAATCTGAACCAGCTTCTTTGTCAGCCTGATCATGATATTTACCTCTCCTTCTTGAAAAACCCTTAGAGTAAGACCTGGATGCTCTACTGTGAGAGTGAGGGGCTTAAGAACTCTACTGTTGGTAGGAGGTAGCAGCCCTAAAAGCAACAATCCCACTAGAACCTGCTGAAGGAGGAGGAGGAGGAGATGGATCCTTCCTAAAAACTTTGACAAGAGAGGATCCAGTCTTTCTCCTTTTCTCATGAGCGTTCATCTCATTCTTGGAAAATCTCATCCAGTGAGGAGTAGTTGATGTGAGAGTAATATTGTGCCTGATGAAGTAAGGAATGTCATCTTGAAGATTAGACTTAGGCACTTCCTTCACTGGAGCTTTTCTTTTCTTGGTCATTTTCTTCTTCTTGCTGACATCTGGATCTGAGTCAGAATCTGAATCTGAATCATTATCAGATGAGCCTAGTGGATTATCATACAAATCATCAATCTCTTTGATAATTGAAAGTTCTTCAACTGCATCAACAGCCATAATTTCATCCAAATCTGGGATTGGAGAAGTAGAACTGACATAGGTTGGAGGAGAGAAAGTCTTGGGCTTTGAAATCTCAAACTATGGTATACTAATAAGCTCAGCCTCTGGAGCTGCAGAGAGCTCAGGCACTACAACAGAAAGACTCTGAAGAAACTGATGTAAAATATCAGTGCTCACTAGAGCAGTATAACATACAATATCTATACAATATGGAGGAATTCCAAAAGAAGGAATTATGCTAAAGGAGAGATCAAAAATATCTAAGATAGCAGACAATTCTCCTGAAGGATGTATAGTATGTTCAACAGAAAGAGTTTCTACTTCCAAATAATCCAAAGAATCATCTGTCAGAAAAGTTTGAAGCTATGCATCTATTAACACTGTATCTACAATCTCTGTATCTATCAAACCTGTATCTACAATCTTTGTATCTATAACTGCCAAAGTTGTAACTGCTGGAGGAGGAGGTACTTCCTCACTGGACATCTAACCCTGCTTGGTTGCAGTATTTTCTACTGCCAGGCCCCTAAATGAAGAAGGGCCAGAGAAAGAGGCAACAAAAGAGGTGAGAGAAGCTAGAAGAGGTATGATGGCATCCTCTATAATGGTTTTTATGGAAGGGGTAAAGAGAGCAATGAGAGAAGATTGGTCAGATTATGTGGATGGTAGGGAAAAAGTAGAATGTCCACAAAATGTACAGATGGTGGAAATGGTAGGTTTACTGATTGAGTCAGGTATAACCATTTGTTTTTGATGGGAGTGAGGTGGGGAAGGTAAATGAGTTGGGGAAGGGGAAGGTGAAGGTGTTGGAGATGAAAAGTTAAGATCAAAGGTTGGTGAGGTTTGGATAGAAATGGTAGTGGTTGGGATCTCTTTTAGATAATTTGGTAGAGGGGATAGAGGAGGAGGATATGTTGCAGTATGGTTTGGAGGTGGAGTTGATTGATGAAAAAGGTGAGAAGTTTGTCAGGCTGGGAGTGAAGGAGGAGGAGGAGGGATCTATGGCTAATCTTCCCTAGGGTGAGGAGTGACTGAATATGTCCTTATGTCCTTAGAAACCCTATGGGAGGAGGGAGCCCTAAAGGGCTTTAAGATAGTCGTCTCCCACTTACCAAAGAGAACTGGGGTCAGCCTCTTAAAAGCATTGGTGAACGTTGTTGGGGATGTCAACAGCTCAGGGAATTTTTCAGTGAGAAAAATCCTTAGAATCCTGCCAAGAGAGACCTCTCTCTTATTTGTCTTCTTCTTTATAAACTCAAAAGAGGTTTCAGCCCAATTTACTGTCTTCTGATTAACCAAGACACTCATCAAAAGAAACTAGTGCCTGGATATGTTATCATGGGCAGTGTGCTTCCCAAGAAGCACTTTACCCACAATATCTGCTAAGAACTTGTATTGAGGGGACAAGTTCTTTTTCAGAAGCTTGCTAGGGTTTGCATCAGCATGACCCATTCCGGCAAGCATGATAGCCAATTATTCTTTATCCAAATCAATATCATCTTCTCCATTAACAAAACCAAAAATTTCAGCAAGAACGACAGGGGTTAGACATACCTCCTGTCCAGAAATAATTCCTACCAACGAATGTTCATCTGATTATGAATTATAAGCGCATACCTTGATTTCTATCGCTTGCATCTTCATCCTTGTCGTCATCAACTTCTGTAACTTAGGCGCATCAAACAATTTCAACACATCCTGAAAAATCTGATCGCTGTGCTTGAATGATGCCAGATCAATATCAAAACCAGAATCGAATTTCATGCTTGAAAAAATTGCAGCTGTAATTGCCATTTGAGAGTTCTTGCAGAGAAAAACAAAGATCAAGTGCAGTAGGGAAATTGAAAGCACAGGACTATTTTCGTCTAAACTCTAGTTTATAAGGTTTAAGAAAACGAAGAGACGGGATTAGTCAAGCGAAATAACTACTAAAATAACTTCAAAACCAAGGTTGGCAAAATATTTTAAAAAAAAATGAGTTCGGTAACCTCACATCGAAGAGAAGGAATAAATCGTCTATCTCACATCGAGGATAAATTCTCTGAACCAAAAAATCGTTGATCTCCATTTGGCGATAATTGTTTCGCAAAGAAGTGATCGTCGACCTCCGTTTGACGATCGACTTAACGTGATGCTAGCAGATAGTTGATCTCCATTCGACAATCTGTCAACAAATCATAGATCTCAGACAGAAAGTTAAATATTCTCATCTCTATAAATCATACCTAGCTGATTCATGAAGAATAGATGTTACTTTTCATCCAAGGGTTTAGTGAAAATATCTGCCCTTTGCAAATCAATAAGGATGAAGGTGAGATTAATTTTCTTTTTGTCTACACACTCCCTAATGAAATGATGCCTTACATCTATATGCTTAGTTCTAGAATGATGAACTTGATTATGTGCTATAGAAATAACACAAGAACTATCACAAAATATAGTTAAATTATTTAAGTTTTATCCATAGTCTAGTAGTTGATTTTGTATCCATAACATCTGAGAACAACAACTTCCAGCTGCTATGTATTCAGCTTCTGCTGTTTTGTAGATATAAATATCTGCTTTTTACAAAACCAAGAGACAAGCCTAGCTCCCTGGAATTGACATGTTCCAAAGGTGCTTTTCCTGTCTACTCTACATCTAGCAAAGTCGGCATCTGAGTATCCAGTCAACTCAAATTCTGACTCAGCAGAATACCAGAGTCCTAGATTTAGGCAACTCTTTATATATCTCAAAATCCTTTTAAGTAAAATAAGGTGGGATTCTTTAGGGTTCACCTGGAACCTAGCACAAAGATATGTGGCAAACATGATATCTGGACTACTTACTGTGGGATATAACAGGGACCTAACAATGGCCCTATATAATTTCTGATCTACAGGTTTCCCATGCTCATCAGAGTCAATCACATCATTGGTAGCCATGGGTGTTTTCTTAGCTGAAGCACTTGCCATCCCAAACCTTTTGATCAACTCATTAGTATACATGGATTGGGATAGGAAAATGCCATCAGGTGCCTACTTGACTTGGAGACCAAGGAATTGGGAGAGCTCACCCATACTACTCATCTCAAACTTTGAATGCATAAGGTTGGAAAACCTCTTCCATAGTTTGGGATCTGTAGAGCAAAATATTATGTCATCTACATATATTTGTACTAACAATATTTTGTCATGATGATGCTTTATAAATAAAGTCCTATCTACTATGCCTCTAGAGAATCTAAGTTCTAACAAGAAGTTAGCTAGGGTCTCATACCAAGCTTTTGGAGCTTTCTTGAGGCCATAAAGAGCTTTATGCAACCTATAAATAGAATAAGGTTGAGATGGAGAGATAAAACCTAGTGGTTGTTCAACATACACCTCTTCTTGTAGTTCTCCATTTAGAAAAGCACTCTTTACATCCATTTGATAGACTTCGAATATTGTAGAAGCAGCATAAACCTAAGAAATCGTGATTTCCTCTAACCTTGCCACTGGTGCAAAGGTTTGATCATAATCAATGCCTTCTTCGTGCCTATACCCTTGAGCAACAAGCCTTGACTTATTCCTTATAATTGCTCCTTATGCATCCATCTTGTTTTTGAACACCCATTTTGTTCCAATTACTGGGTAGTTCTTTGTTCTTGGGACCAATTCCCAAACTCTACATCTCTCAAATTGGTTGAGCTCCTCTTGCATTGGAAGGATCCATTGGGGATCTTGCTCAGCATCTTCAATGGAATGAGGTTCAACTTGAGAGAAAAAACAGGCATACATCAAGTCCTGGTAGAGTTTATGTCTAGTGTGCACACATTCCGATATGTCTCCAATCACTTGTGATACATGATGATATTTAAGTATGACTAAATTAGCAGGAGGAGTAGGTTATTCAACAGCTGGTGGGGGTAATTCCTCTTGTGGAATTATTTCAGCTGCTAGAATAATATTACTGGGCTCACCGATTTCCTCATCACTGTTTTCAAATACTTGTGGAGAAGATGATGCAACAGCCTCATGGGTGAGGGTCACAGCTTCAAAATTCTCACACAAAGTAGGTACCTGCAATGTCTAATTGGTAGAAGTATTCTTCTCCTTATAAAACATGTTAGTTTTATCAAAAGATACATGTACAGACTCTTCAATTTTAAAGGTAGATTTATTATAGACCCTATAAGACTTGCTTACTTGGGAATATCCTAGAAAAATTACCATTTCAGACTTGGCCTTAAACAATCTAGTGTATTTTCTGTTGTTAATATATATGTAACAAACACAACAAAACACTCTAAAATAGTCTACTTTAGGTTTCTTCCCTCTGAGTAGCTCATAGGGGGTCTTAGCCTTTAGCTTATGTATTAAACTTCTATTCAAGTCATTGTTAGCTGTGCTCACTGCCTCTGCACAAAAGGAAAGGGGCAAGTATGCATCAACTAGTAATGTACCTACAACTTAAATCAAGGTTCTATTTTTTCCTTTGATCTACCCCCATTTTGTTGAGGAGTTCTAGGAGAAGAAAAACATTGCTTGATACCTTCCTTCTCACAAAACTCTTGCATAGGAAGAGACTCAAACTCAGTACCATGATCACTTCTGATCAATACAACTTGAGTAGAGAACTCACTCTGTATGCACTTGAGAAAATTTGTAAGAACCTTGAAGTTATCTGACTTATTTTTCAAGAAGAACACCCAAGTGAACCTAGAGAAGTCATCTACAATAAACAAGGTGTTAGACTTCCCTCCTATGCTTTGTATAGCAATGGGTCCAAAGAGATCCATGTGAAACAAATAAAAAATCCTAAGTGAGTCACTCTTATTAATTGATTTGAAACTATTTTTAGTTTGCTTGCCTTGTTGACAAGCCATGTACAGGCTTTCCTTCTTATAGGGGTAAAAAGTCAATCCTCTTATAAGGTTGTCCTTAGATAGCATTGCAATGTATTTTAAGTTTACATGTCCTAACCTCTAATGCCATAATTTATTTTGATTACAAGATTTGTTAATTAAACAAATTTCATTTATGGTTAAATTGAAGTTATCAATATAAATGTTACCTACTCTAGAACCTGTTAAGACAACTATGTTGTCAGCTGAAGAAATAATGCAAGAGGACTGATTGAATGTTACTGGAAATCCTTCATCACAAAGTTTACTGATGGAGATCAAGTTATGTTTAAATCCACTTACATAAGCAACCTTCCTGAATGTGACAGTTCCTATCCTGATTTCTCCATAGCCTTCAGTCTGGCCATAGTTGGAGTCACCAAAGATAACTTTAGGTCCTATCTTTAACTTATAGTTAAATAAGTTGTCCTTCCATCCAGTCATAAGCTTTGAGCACCCACAGTCCAGATACCATTGCTTGTTATATGATGGACAGTTCTTCACCTGCAACAATCAAAAGATTAATTATTCTTGACCCAAGTTACCTTGAGCCCTTTGTTTTCTTGATAAGAAAAGCTTGAGATAACAGAACTAGTTGGCTCAAATTTATATCCTAGTGGATGATATCTCCTAGGTGGTAATTCCCAAAGGGTGAAAGGATTAACTGTTTCTCTTTTCAGGTAAGAGTTTTTGTTAAGATTAGAGTTTCTGTTAAGGATAAAAGTTTTATTACTTTTTACTGGGTTCGATGATTGGAAGTGAGATCGTCGATCTGAGTTCGACGACATGGGTTGAGATCGTCGATCTCTGCCCAGAGAAGGATAATACTCATTCTCTGTGCCCCAAGTTTGTCGATCTCTGCTCGACGATCCATGCATAAATCGACGATCGCAGTAAGACGATTGATTATGGTAAAAATTTTGTTCAAGGATTGTCGATCTGGGTTCGACGATTGTTCACATTTCGTCGATCTGAGTTCGATGAAAATTACTGAACATTGTTTTTGTTTTGATTTTGCCTATTTCTATTTTTCTGTTTGTTAGGTTTGTTCTTATTTGCAGTTAAGGGTTTCTCATAGATTAGTTCTTTACCCTTTTCCGAAATAAATTTTATAGGAGTCCTTAATATATTTTTCTGAACTAGTGTGGGTTGGCTTGATGAAGCACCCAAGCCTAGCATTCTAGTGAGTCGGGCATTAATAGTGCTTGTAATGTCCATCAGCTTGAGGCTTCTCCCATTAAGGGATTCTTCAAGTTGCCTTGCCTTAACTAGTTCAGTTTTTAATTTAATTATCTGTTCATTTGCAAGTGTAATATCATCTTTTAGTTGATAATCTTTTGCAACTTAATTATTTTGATTATTTAATTGCTCTCTAAGTAGTTTAATTTCTTTCTCTGAGCTAATTAAATCCATACACATTATTTTGAATTCATGTACAAAATCATCAGAATTGAAGTCAAAGGATAAGAGTACCTGATCCACTTCATAGAGTGGTTCTTCATCATCTAATGAGTCATTTTCTGAATGAGTGCTGGAAGCATCAAATGCCATTAGGCAAACTTCCTTTGCCTTTGCTTCCTCTTCATCTTCATCACTGGAGCTATAGGAGGAGGAGTCCTCTTCCATATCACTCAAGGATTCTACTACAAAGCCTTTCTCTTTCCTCTTACGCTTGCTTGATGAAGGCTTGCTGTACTTCTTTTTTTTGGAGTCCGTGTCCTTTCTTTTTCCTTCTTATGATTTTCTGGACACTCAGAGATGTACTGTCTAGGTTTCCTACAACCAAAACAAACAACTTCTTTAGTTGGTGTTTTTTCATACCTGGGTTTATCTTCTTATCTTGATGACTTCTTCCTAAAGTCTCTTTTGCCATCTTGTAGAATCTCTTTGCTAAGAGGCTCAATAACTCTTCATTAACAGCAGGAGCTGCTGTTTCCAGTGTAGCCTTAAAGGTAATATTCTGCTCTTTTTTGACTGGAGTAGAAGCCTTCTGCTCTGCCTCCCTAGTCGTTTTCAAGTGTTCAAAAGATTTGAGCTTTCTAGAAGTGTTTCTATGGAAATTTTTGTGATACTTCTGGCATCCTTGATTGGCCAGATCCTTGTGTCCCATGAGCTGGGAAGACACATCAATATCTTGTCATTGATCTTAATCAGTGAAATGTCCTTATTCAATGTTCTCAGTTCATTGATGATGGCACTCAGTCTTCCATACATTTCTTTAATTGTCTCTGCATCTTCCTTTTTGAAGTTCTCATACATGGAAATGAGAAGGGATCTTCTGCCCTTTCTTTCTTCCACTAAGCAAGCCACCATCTGGTTCAAATAGTCCCAGATGGCCTTTGCTGATGTGCAATCAACAACCTTTTGGAATATGTCATCTGACATAGTCTGGGCCAGTATGTTCATGGCCTTTGTATCAACTATCTCTGCTTTCTTCTGTACATCAGTCCAATTTGGTGGTTTAACTGCATGAGTGTCAATAGATGTTGAGGTGGCTGTAGTTTGCTGAGGTGGACCTATAAAAATAGAGTTGAAGATGTCTTCATCAACTGAGTTCATGTAAAGTCAAATTCTTTCCTTCCTGATACTGAACTTATTTAAGTTATAGAATGGAGGTCTAGTGCTTGCATAGTCCTTGTTCTGTGCCATATGATAAATGAATAACTAAAAAAAGGAAATCTTAAAAAGCAGGGATCTTGGTTCAAGTGTTAGCTTGTACAACCAGGAAACACAACAATCCCCTGATACCAATTGAAAGGAGGGAGTTATTCAGATCTACTCTAGAGGGGGGGGGGTGAATAGAGTGTTTAAAATTTTGGCTGTTTTATGTTATTCTATCAGAGTTTAAAATAGGTGATACCAATAATTAAATCAATAATGAAAACTAAAGAGCTATTCTAAATATCACAGCATATAGCAAGAATAGAAAAAGAAAAAGCAACGAGACGGCACAAGAAATTATAGTGGTTCCCCAAATCTGGGTACATCTACTCTTCTACCACTCTAGTAGGAATCACTCTCAGGTTTTTGATCAGGTGACTGCCACCAAGAAATATCTATTTCCAGGGAGATATAACAACCCTTCTGGCTTTTGATTAGGTGCCGGAAAACCACTTGAAGTCTTTTAATTAGGACATATCACAACTAGGAATTACTTTTGAAGGGAGTAAGAACCCTGTACACAGAGGGGGGAAAGAAAAAGTTAAGTTGTCTTCTCTTTTCTCAAACAAAATGAGAGAAGACTTGAGAGTGATCCTGATGGAGTCAAGGCTTGTCCAGATGATCTGGAATGGTTCAGGAATCCAAAGCCTTGTACAGGGTGTAGGTCTTGAATTCCAGAAAGCTGAGATTGATTGAAGATCAATGTCTCTACAAGCATCCTGGATGAACACTGGTATGAAGAACTGAAAGTTATTCTTCTTTCTTCGATTTGTGTTCTCTAACAAAATCACTCTGTGTCTGTCTATGTGTGTCTGAGAAATAATTCTATATATCTTTTATTCTCTGAGTCTCTTTCTCTTTGAATAATTCCAAACTGAATTTGAAATGGAACACATTGATTGTCTGCAGGAATCACAGGAACTCGTGCAATAGCTATAAAAGAATTAACTCATTTCCCTAAATATCTCGAGAATGGATGTATAATAACTCTGTGAATACAAGTAAATTAATGCTTGCCAAGGAACGACTATATTCCGAGAATATATGCATTAATCACTCAGAGTCATATAAGCAATATAATAATCAGTCAATAAGGAAAAAAATAACTACAGTGAATAAAATGTTGATTTGACAGTAATCGTCGATCTGGTCCTGAGATCGTCGAACTCAAACATCCTCTATCATCGAGCTGAGCCCTGTGATCGTTGTCTTGAAGATCTGCCTTCCAAACAGGGATTCAAGATCGTTTAACTGAGATGGTTTATCGTCGATCTCTATCCTGAAAGTAGATAAGAGATTGTCGAACTAAGTTCAGCAATCGTCGATCTCACCACTTAGAGATTTAACTCTTGAGATCGTCGGACGCAGAATGAAGATCGTCGAACTCTCTTCAGAGATCGCGGAACGACTTTTCTGCCTAGTTCAATCTCTGTTGTATTGTAAGTCTCTGATGTCATGGTCTTATCTCATTGAGTTTTTGATCTAACTAACACCTAAGACACTAGACTAGACCCTGACTATACAATGTGGGTCTGACTTAGCCTAGATTAGTGAACCTAGCCCAAATCCAAAATAGGGATCCAATAGAATATGACAAAAAAACTTGATATTTTATTTTTAAAATATCTTATACTATAAACGATAGGTGCTCTTGCCTAGAGTTCATAGAATTTGGATAGTAATATTTATCCAAAATTTTATGTATGACCGACCTTCACCTCTAATACCTGAAGAATAGAGTCCTCAACCGCCAGACCTCCTATGAGTAGGCAAATGGGCCTCCTTCAAAAAGTTGTTAATTTCCTCAAACTTGTCAATTTTTTTCAAGACTTCATTAGTAGAGATACTGATCGAGGAAAGCACAGTCTCAGTGCCAAGAGTAGCCAACAAGGTCTCTAGAACTTTTTTTGAACTTCCTTATCACGCGTCCTATGTTGGAGGCTACCCGTGCGATCCTTGAATGAGATATTTAGTTCCTTCATTTCTTTGAACTTCTTGCTCGCCACTCATCAATAGTAAATTTATCCTTTTTATCACTTGATTTGGATGGCAACTCTTTTTCACAGTTTTTTTGTGGCGATCTGTCTGAGCGGACACAACCCCGCACAAAATGATCTAGTGTTATCGACAGTTAGAGCTAGAGAGGTTGCATCATGATCATCAGTCTGCATCTCATTCTCAGCAACTACCGGTCTCTCGGATTCCAGGTTGACCTCATCAAGAACTATTTTCATATAACTATCCTAGAGGCCGAGATAATTTGATCCATATTTGCATCGCCAAGAACAATTACAGAGGCCATTGTTGGATCAATAACCACCAACACACTGCCGGGATTGATCACATTCTATTGGGGAGAAGAGACCTTCTTTGGCAATGGTTTTGTCATATTCGCGGCCTTGAACTCTCCAAAAGACTCCCCAGAAATGCGGGTAGAGCCTTCAAACTTTTTCGCAATCTTCTTCTAATTCATGTGTAGTTGGATGGAATCCTCATGCATTGAGATCTATGATATTATTTTTCCAAGACCTATCATCGCGACCTAGAAAATGGTAACCATAAGAAGTGAGTGCGTCCCGTGGCTGAAGAATCATTCTAGAAACAACAAAACTGTCGGGATATTTATAGGCTTCTTAACATTAAAGATAGTTGTGGTCTCGAGGTTAAAGCCAATATTTTTTAAATTTCCAAAAATCTAGAAGTGTGTGGGGATCATGTTTAACTGAGATCCTACGATTAGTTTCAAGCCAACTCTCAAGTTCCATGGAAAGGATTTATCTGACTGTACTAGGCGTCAGTTTGCCAATAAGCAACCTCCTAGTAGGAGATTGTCCAGATCACGGTGGCTATCCGTCTAGTTGGGCGGTAAGGTTTTCCCTCTGTTTTGTATCCCATCACATCTAAATGATTCTCGTGTACTACGAGTAGGTAGTTATTTAAGCGCTTCCAATTTGGGCAGGCCCCCAAGCCTATAAATAGTGGGGACCGACACTCCCAAAGCAGGCTAACTTGAATCTAGCAGTTCGCTTGTTAAGAGCCACAGTCTCAATTCTCGTGATATGAGGTATCTTGATTGGATTGTGTTTTCTTACCAACACTTATAATCGCAAAAGAGGTATTCTCCGCGGTGCGCCAAGTCTGGTGTTGCCTCTTGGCAGCTCTTAAGTTCTTTTTTCTTACTATGGGTGTTTTTGTTCAGAGCCTCTTTTCTTAATCCATCCATCACATCTCACGGTAGAGCACGGAGAGTTGGTGTCAATCAAGGTACCAACATTTTCCCTTCTATAATGGCAGAAACCATTAATTTCTCGAATGCGAAAGCTAATTGTAGCCATTAATAGCAAAAAAGAGGAAACAACCTGTTTGCATAGGCCTACTTGAGCTCGGGCAGCCAGTTGAGAAAGGAGGGGAAATATGGTTTTTGAAATGGCCGGGTGAAGACCATGCATGCCAAACACCTCACTGTCATTCCATTTGGTCTAGAAAGGAGGAGAAATCGGTTCTCAATTGCATCCCTAGTCTTTTGGTGTTTCAGTTATTTAAATTATAAGTGAATATACAATACTATACTGAATCTAATCTTGGTATAACTGTAATTGTTGTTTTCATGTGTTTGTATTAATATTGTTGTGGTATGTCTACTCGTAGTTTGGTTTATATTATTTTCATTAGGTTCGTTTGGAGTGTGGAAATGAGGAAGAATTTCCTTTCGAACTATAGAACCATAATATCAATGATGAGGTTCTCCCTGAATTTTCTAAGTTAAACAGGGAATATTTCAACCAAATATGCGATGGGGAGCCAACAAGACAAAACGAGTTTCACACCAAGCCGTGCTTGCTAATAGACCCAAAAATACCCTTGAAGGAGGGAAAAGCCCGGAAGTCATCTCTGTCACCATCGACCGCTTCCACTATCACCGGCCTCCTGCATCACTTGGCAACCTGCCCGAGCCGCTCATCTAATGCCCCAAATGTCCCGTAGCCAGATTTCGACTCTAAAAACTACCGCCCGACGGTAGGTTTATCGCCGGCGGAAGTGTTGCGTGTTTGGTGCGGGCATGCTCTTTGCGAGTTACCGCGCGATAATAGATAGGTACCACGCCATGTTAACCTAACTAGTTTAGTCGAAGAGCTTTCGATAAGCAATTGCCCAACGATAGTAATACCGCTAGCGGTAGCATGGCCATTTCTCTTGGCAGAGCTTCGGGAGGATACCACGAGGCGGTAGTGATATAGTATGGCAGTAGTTGCTGGTATTGTAACCGACACATCGATTTCGCGTGGAGGTAGTAGGTTACCACACGGTGGTAGAAGGGCTGTAATGACGTGGCCACGTGTCGGCACATAATTGGAGGTTTTGGGCAGTGGCCGCATGATACAAGACGACGTTTAAAGGTTCCGCGCGGTGGTAGCTCGATACCGCGCGACGGTAGCTCAGTTTTAAGTCGAGGAAGTTACGTTTTCTATTCATTTCTCTTGAGGCTATCTTCTTCTGAGCGATTGAAGGAGAGAGGAGGAGAGGAGTACAAAGGAGATCCCACAGTAGTTGGAGTTTCGAAGCTTCGATTTACGAGTCAAGGTCGGATCATTGAAGGAATGTCCATTACAGTCATTTCCATCTGGCTAGATTCTCTCCCATGGCACCGAAATGAACGTCATGAGTAACAATCTTCATCCTTAGACATGTGAAGTCCTTTGTTTTGGCATTAGAGGGTAGATGCTTCACGATCACGTAGAAGTGGTTCTACCAATAGGTTAATCGGTTGTATCTGTGTTAACTTTGCATTTAGAATCTGGATTCAATGTACGGAATATGCATGCTCTGTGAAGCCCATCTGGACAGGGTGGTCTGGATTTGCGATGTTTGTTCTGTATGTCGGGGAAGACTTTGTGGTAAGCGTGTAGATTTTAGATTCACGGGTTGTAAAGGTGGTTGTAGTGAGAGTACTGGAGTAAGCCTCCAGGAAAACACCCATTCAGGGGAGGAAATAATAGTCTGTCCCGGCAGTACCACCGGCGGTAGCTCCAAAAGCAGCGGTAGCTCCCAATAAGCATTATTTGTAAGGCCTGTCTTTGTGAGACCTGGGGACCTATAAGTTGATCCATGAGCTTTAATTGCTCGCTATGGTGGATGTGCGAGCCAGTCTTGGATATAACATGGCTATGTGTTGTATATTTGGGAAAGGGGGGCTGACCCATACCATGGCTTGGGAGCCTGATTGTTTGAGCAACGGGATGTGGCTAACTTGTACCCACCCTATGATGATCAACTTGGAGTGAGTAAGTGGCATGGATCCAATGTAGAGAGTGTATTGACTTTATCATAGCATAGGAAGGATTGAGTCTCAGGCTACGGGCCGGAAAGACTAGCAATGCTCAAAGGTACTGTCTTATGTACAAAGTTGGGGCTTGAATCTCAGCACACAGTTAATGTGCTCTGAGTATATGGTGATTATGGTCGGTCGTGTCAATGTCTCTGGTGAATGGTGCATAAATTGCATGTTCCGTTTACCTTTATATACCTATGCTAAATGCATACAGGAAAGGAGAACTACCACCCCGAGTGAGGGGTGGGGTCGTTATAATTTGGTCATCTAATGATCACCGTTTCTACGTTTGCCACCGTTAGGGTGGAATGCGTTCATACAGGTGCAGCTGAGCCAACCAGGAAATAACGGGTTGAAGCCCTTGGTTGCTATACCGACACTTGAGGCCAAAGAGAAGTTATCTTTACTATTTACTATTTCATGTGTGGCAAGCCTGCATGCCGAAGTATGTACAACATTATTATTTGAGGAAACTTTGTAAGGCCTTAAGGCCGTAAACGTATGTGTATTTGGTTTATCAATCATGATTTTGTGGTAGTGGATATTCCTCTGTTTGGCTTCTATGTGAAATCTTAAAATTCTTCCGCTAGAATGCACTTTGAGTTAGGATGTGTGTTTATGGATTTTAGTTTCAATACGTAACTCCACTAACTGTCTATGGAAAATGGCGTGAGGCCCCGACAGACTATCAGTTATATTCTATGTGACATATAAGGGTGTTATAATTTGGTATCTGATTTTGGTATTGGTCTTCATTCTTTGAATTCGTGGGCAAATTATTTTAAGGGGTTGTGAGCACGTGTATGTGTGTTACCATTATAACATGGAATAACCCATTAATGTCCACTTAGGAATAAAAAAACACAAGTTTGAGGAACCTGCGTGTTCCTATAATTGCTTTTTGGCAATATTATTGGTCGCCTAATTCAGAGTTTCACGATTATATGTGACTAGGAGTGGTGCATAGCAGTCCCAACGTCAACACTTTGCGTAGAGTAGTGCGCCTAATGGCGTGCCTGTGACCCCTCCTTTTGCTGAAACCATATGATTGGTAGCTAAAGCAGTGTTCTCCATGATAAATTCCCAGCCAGGGAGGCAAGTGCAACCTACTTCCCCTGATGTACCTTTTTTGGAAAATCAAGTGTCTGCATAGCCTTTTGTGCCATGAAGAGAAGCAGAGAAACAACTCAAGCATGTGATGAGCTTCAACCCTCCAGTGTTTACGGGGACTAGAACCCCAACGCAAGTTAAAGACTTGCTCTCTCGTAATAAGAGAGTCATTATAGCAATGAAAATAAGGGAGTGGCATAAGGTGAAAATATCCAAATTCCTTTTGGATGGTGAAGCAAGGTTATGGTGGGATGAATTAGAGGTGCAACACTTTGTTGGAAGACAATTCACTAATATCCCGATGGATGAGTTCTCGAGATTATTCTTGGCGCGATATCTCCCTTCAGTGAAGAAAATTGCTATGGAGATTAAATTTTAGAGATTAACCCAGGGCAAGAGTAGTGTGGACGAATACCTGCATGAGTTCACAAGATTGGTGCGATATGAAGGTTCTACCTTTAAAAATGGGGAGCGCAAGACCAACCGGTCCTACGAAGGACTACACGATAATCTTAGGTTGCTGCTCTCAAGTCCAATGATGCAGGTTTTTCTGACCTTGGTCAATACAGCCCAACCTAGAGTTTACAACCTTGGCCCCCAGGAGGCCATTAAGCCAGGCAATGTGGTTACATGTATGAGTTAGGTTTTAGTGTTGATGCTTTCTATACCTTATGCCTTATGTATCGGTTGTATAATTATCGTAATTTAGGCTTTGTCTTGATCTTGGACTGTCTGGCGAGAGCACTATTTGATATAGGAGCTTGACACTCCTTTCTATTTGAAGACTTTATGATTCATATCAGAGTGCCCTTTTCCATATCAAAGGATTTAATTGACGTGTTGCTGCCTAACAGGTGTTCGATTTGCGCGGATAGAGTCCGTTGCGTAAAGGTGCAGATATGGAGTCAAGATTTTGACTTGAAAGCATCGTTATTGAGGATAGTAGAGTTTGATGTAATCTTTGTCATGGAATGGATATTTGGTGCAACATGCATACATCGACTGTAGTCTCAAGGTTGTCAATTTTGGGCTGAATATTGGTCATGAAACTACTTTCTCAGGTATAAAGGGATCGAGCAAGACGTTGATGTCTAATCTATAAGTAGTCAAAGCAGTTCGTGAGGGTGTGGAGTTATTCTTCACCTTATTAGAGGCTAAGAATCCCAAGCCAGGTTTGATTAGTATTCCTTTTATATCGGAGTTTGCTGATGTTTTACCCGAAGATCTCCCTGGAGCTCCACCTCAGAGAGAGATTGATTTCACCATCGAGCTAGTTCCAGTTGCCAAGTCCGTATCAAGCTCTACTTACCATTTAGCACCAAGGGAGATGGTTGAATTGAAAGTGCAGCTACAGGAATTGCTAGAGCAAGGTTATGTGCATCTAAGTTCGTCACCTTGGAGCGCAATAGCCCTTTTGGTAAAGAAGAAGGATGAAAGTTTGAGGTTGTGTAAAGATTATCGGAAGTTGAATCAGCTGATAGAGGAGAACAAATATCTGATCATGAGAATCGATGATCTGTTCGACCAGCTAGTTGGATCGACTATGTACTCGAAGCTAGATCTAAAATCTAGATACTATCAGTTGAGAATCTGTGGAAGTCATATTCCCAAGATGGCATTTAGTACATGTTAAGAGAACTATGAGTTCACTGTCATGCCATTTGGGTTGATGAATGCGGCATCCGTGTTTATGGATCTGATGAATCGAATGTTAAAATAGTACTTGGACAAGTTTTTTATAGTCTTCATTGATAATATCGAGGTGTACTCTCAATCTGAGGAAGAGCATGCAGATCATTTATGCCATGTATTGGAGACTTTGACCAGGAGTCAGATCTATGCCAAGTTCTCTAAGTGTGAGTTTTGGCTATCTTCGGTAGCGATCCTTGGTCACATAGTTAGTAGAGATGGAATTGTGGTGGATCCTGCGAAGATTATTGTGATATAGGAGTGGCCTGTATTGTCTACTATGGAGGAAGTCCGAAGTTTTCTATGGCTTGCCAGCTACAATAGATTCCTTGTAGAGAACTTCTCGCAGATTGCGTTACCCCTCACTACCTTGACAAGGAAGGATCAGAAGTTTATTTGGTCGCCAGTGTGTGTGCAATCTTTTGAAGAGTTGAAAAGCCGACTAACCCCGAAACCCATTTTGAGCTCTCCATGTGGTTCAAAGTGCTATGAGATATATAGTGACACCTCAGGGAGAGGCACGGGCTGCATTTTATTATAACATGAGAAGGTAATAGCGTATGGCTCGCGCTAATTGAAAGTACATAAGAGGAATTATCTGGTCCACGACTTGGAGTTAGCGGCAGTGATATTCGCTCTAAAGCTTTGGAGGCACTACCTGTATGGAGTAAAGGTCAATATATTTACAGACCATAAGAGCATGAAATACCTGTTGGACCAGAAGGACTTGAATATGCACCAAAGAAGGTGAATGGAGTACTTTGGGGACTACACCTTCAAGATACACTACGTTCCTGGCAAGGGGAACGCTGTTGTGGATGCGCCAAGTCGTAAGATTCCCGCACAGGCCAATAAGATATAGATGCATGACGAGCATCTTATTAAAGTTTTGGAGGCCTTGGAGATCTCTTGTGTGGATAGGATGTCTAGTGTGAAGCATGTTTGAACTGGACAGAAAGTACAGTATGACCTTGTCAGACCGGATTTGGCAAGCGATAGAGCTAGATGACCGTACGAGACGCTACTTCGCAGAGTCTTTGGATTTTTCAAATGTCTAGTTTACGGTCAGTGATGGACTTTTGCGGAAGAACAGTCTGTTGTGAATTCCAAATGTGGGCAAATTACGTGAGGAGTTGATGTACGAATAAGGTTTCACAAAGTACATAGTCCGCCTGTGGAGCACGAAGATGTTTAAAGACATGAAAAAGCTCTTTTGATGTTGTCCCATCCTAAAAGATCCTACATGGACGGCGTATTGATGACTCTCACTACGTTCAATGCCCTCTTTTCCGCACACTAATGAAACGCAACAAACACAATAGATTTTATTTATCTCTCGTGCTAACATAAGGGTAGCCGAACCGCAAGTGGATCGGAGAATGCCTGTAGGCCAAAATCCTCTCCGGCTAAAAGGAACAATATTGGTTCCGATGAGCTTTGAGTTGTACCAAAATAGATCCACCAAAGAAATCAAGATTTGAAAGTGGTAGGATTTATCACAACTATAGAAAAAGCGAGGGTCGCCAATCCTCTCAGGAGTTATCAGAAAACAAACGAAAATCACTAATCTATTATGAGTAATACCGCGATAATTAAGGCTTCGAAAATCCACGCAAAAAACTTCCACCACTAGAACTATCAAAGAGGGAAAATCTCTTGAGTAGGAATTTCGTTACTGATGAGTCCTCTTTATATACCTATTTTCGGACTCATCTAGGCTTATTTTCTTATCTTTGCACACCGTTTAGCGTCATTTGCACTCCTTTTGGTTCGCTACGGTTATTCCACGTCTTGTGCACTTTATTAGCCTATTTCTGTGCGTGTGTGTATTTCCCTTTTTGCTTTGCATAATATTTATGTCTGTGATTGCCATGTCGACTTCCCGTCCAGTTTTCCTGCAGGTTCTGGGATCGCGTGGGCGTCCGGGGTAGGATTTTCACCCTGCTTGGCAAAGGAGTCAATGGTCGTGCGTTTTTACCCACGCACGACCGTCGACCTCTTTGGCGCACGATCATCGGTCCGTGCGCAGCCATGACCTCTCCTGTGAAAGTTCTGTCCCGGCATATCGCACGATCACCAGCCATACCGCGCACGATCACTGCTCGTGCGTTGCCGGTCGTGCGCAGTCACACTTTCTTTTCCCACTTTTCTGCCTCCATATCGCACGATCACAGGCCATACCGCGCACGACCACTGGTCGTGCGCCTGTGATCGTGCGCGCTGTTTAAATCTGTTTTCTATAAATAGCGCAGGTCCGCCCTAATTTAGAGCGATCCGGGATCACGCGATTTTTCCGCCGTTTCTCGTCCCGGACGAGGGTTTCCGCCGTCTTCCTCCATCTCCCACCTTAGGGAGGGTCTCCGGGCAAGCTTACAACGCCAAATCAACGCCGGAGCATCCTCTCGGCCTCCTCCTTCATCCTCAAGCTTCAAGCGGAGTTTTGACCGAGCTTTCTCCATCAAGCAAGGAAGGGCCGGAGCCGCAATCTACGGATCATTTCAACGAAGAAGACGGGTCCATTGGGAGTGAGTGACAGCCTCCTCTACCCCGGACGCAGTTGAGGACCGAGCTTGGACTCGGATTGACAACCCGGGATTCCAACCGTGAACCCTCAACAAGGCTTCGGATTCGGTCGATTCGCACACCTCTTCCTCTTGTTGTTGTTAGTTTAGTTATTCTCTTTGTATTGATGAAGAATGTTTATTTGTAGTTAACTTTTACTCTAAATCATGTCTATGTGATTTGTGTTTTCGTTATTTATTTACTTGAGGTGCGCCTTATTATTCCGCCATCCCTCCACCCTTGCCGCACTAGCAATTGCTAGTGGCGTGCGTTGCGAAGAGGTGCTTACGACCCTCATTCCGCCGTTCTCTCCACCTCATCCGCTAGCCTACTCGCCCATCCGCCTAGCGATTCGGTGCATAGCGGCCCGACTAGTCTTCCATCCCGCCTGGCGAAGCATCGCATAGCGGCGTTGCATAGGAGTAGTTGTTAGATTTTTACTTTCTGTTTCCACAACCACCAAATCCCCCATCGTTACCTTCGCCCCGAGGACTTCAATCTCAAGTCCTCCTCGACATTAACTCATCCCTTACTGTGTTCCTCAAGAGACCGACACTCGGGGATTTATTCCCAAACTTTATTACTTGTGCGACCGGTGCGCTTGCCGTAATCCACGCATCAAGTTTTTGGCGCCGTTGCCGGGGAACACAGTCGTTTGAGTTTTTGGAGAGGAAGATTTAGATAGTTGCCCTTCCCATTTGTATATTTCATGTTTTATTTTTGTTTTGGTTTTTAGTTGTTGTTTTTATTTTATTTTATTCCCTTTCTAGTTTTTATTTTGCTATAGCAGGCTGTTCCACTCTTTATTTGCTTGCGAGTACTTAATTTTTGCTTAGAAAATTCTTGTGGTGAATTCTTTCTTGCTGCACCATGTATTCTTATGCGAATATTCGTTGCCGTTGGTGCGGGGATTATAGGCATAACAG
This sequence comes from Platanthera zijinensis, assembly GCA_039513925.1. Taxonomy (NCBI): domain Eukaryota; kingdom Viridiplantae; phylum Streptophyta; class Magnoliopsida; order Asparagales; family Orchidaceae; genus Platanthera; species Platanthera zijinensis. The sequence goes on along the minus strand of CM077078.1, from coordinate 136,147,481 downwards.
TGATGAGTGCCCCACTGAAGAATGGGAGCATAATTCTCGTGGTTCAGTGTATGGAGCACCGTTGTCTTATGGTACTTCATACACCGTACCTCAGTCTTATGATCACTACTCTTCTCCGCCTTCACCTTTTTCATATTCCTCTCCGGTCCCACCTGGACCGAGGAGTAATGGAAAACGGTGTTTGTGTTGTCAGAGCACCGACCATGTGTTGAAAGATTGTGCAGAATTTCAGCGCCAGTTGGAGGCGGATGATGAACCGGATATCCGGATTGTCTCATCCACTTCTCAAATGGCCGCTCCTTCTGATTCTGATGATGTATCCGCAGTACCACCTTGTCTATGGGGGACTGCTGTGGATACACCCATCAGACTTTCTACTGGTCAGTGCGACGACATTGCGGCGCCTTCTCTCCTTGTGCCTTCTTCCCCTATTTTTGATTCACCCCCGGAGGAACCTGCGCATATTATCTCTGATGATGTTGCTCCTCCGCTTTCTTTGCATAAATTACCTACTCCCCTTTCTAGTGAGTCGGTCGATGATGTTGTGCCCTGCGGGAATTGGGAATATGAGGATGCGCCATGGTGTGACGAGGACATTATTCTCATCAATGGTGAGTACTATGTCTTGGAACACCGTGACGTACCGAGGTGTGATGAGGAAATCCTTGCCGGAGAGGAGGTTTCTACTTCCTTGTTGGTTGAGGAGGTCCAAATCACCACCGAGGACCTCATGGTCTCAGCTTCCCCTCGCCATGACTCACATGACACCGACGATGATCATTGTTTGGAGCCTGCTGGGAGTGAGACCGGGACCACTCCCCCGATTAGTTCCTTATGTTCTTCGTCTCCTTTATTCCTTGACCCCCTTCTCCTTCTGCGCCTGTGCGGGTTGATTCCCTGCAGGTGAGTTGGGTTGACTTTGAGCCTTGCGCTCAGGTTGTCGGCGAGTGCCTCAGCTTGCGTGAGGAGTTTCCTACTCCTTTTGCAGTTGAAGCCTCTGCCTACACCTTCGCCCCCAACGAGCTTGTGGTGGACGATACCTTGCTAGGCAAGGATTTGTTTTGTGGTGAGATGAGTGAGGACCAGGCCTCCTCATCTTACTTCCTATTTCCTCTACCTGTGCGTCGCAGGTATTATTATCTAGGTAGAGGGGTAACTGTGCTATCACCGTATCGGTACCCGTTATCGACACGGATATTAGAACAGTTACCTGTGCACTTTTCTTTTCATAGGCCCATTAGCTAGAACTTTTCTATTGTTGAATAAGTCGTGCTGGGATGACAATAACCCCAGTACTTATCTTTCATTTTCTGCATTTTTATTTTTTTTATGTCAGTTTAGTTTAGTATTTTCTTTTTGTATATTTTTCTTTTGTTTTTGCGGAGCTCACCCCTGCAGGTATTCATGGAAACTACGCATTGGCGGGGTTGTGATTCTTTGTATGGCGGACCTGCTTCTACTTTTCACGCGTCTTCTGGTATGCTCACTAGCTGAGCATTGGGTAACCTCTTCCCTTAGCTCATTCTGATTTTAATTTCTATATCATTTGCTGTGTAGTTTAGTTTAAGTCTGGGGGAGAGCTATCTATTGTTGCCTTTTGCACGTGCACATTGCATGCGCATACTAGAAGCTTTTGTAGTTGTATTTTGTTTATGTTCATTGCATCGCACACCACTGCACCCGCATGAGCGCGAGCTTAACTGTTAGCGTGCCACGAGTTGAACTTGTATCTTTGTTAGATTTGGAAAATTTCTGTGCTATTTTAGGATTGTGCGACGGAGTAAAATGTTGGCCTTGCTGTGTTTCTAGTCAACTGCTCTCGTCTCGTGTAGAAATTTGAGTAGATTTAATTTTTCTGTATGCTTATAGCTTTATATTTTTCTATCTGCGTAAATTCTTTTTATTCTACTCAAAAGTTGGTGAATCCGATGTGAATCAAATGGTAGCGTAGGAATGTGTGTAGCCGCCACTAGACTCGTATTGCTTGAGTCGGGAGGAAGGATTATCTTTCTCGGTGGCTAAGAACTTGCCCCAAGCTACTCTTGAAGCATGGGTACATGGTTACTCAAGCGCGAGTGTGATGTAGGCCATCATTTTGGCCCGGTTGAGCTTTGTCCCATTCCTAACATCGCCCTTGCTAGCCCCGTTGTGCCTACCCTTCTTTTGATTCAGCTCCACCTATATTTCACCAAAGCCTTATAGCCTATCCTAGTTGCACACCCAAGTCGAGCTTAATGTTTTATATTTTCATGTTGGGTTGTGATGTGGTGTTATTATTTGTGAAAATGTGGAAGTGCTTCCAAGTTATATCTGCTGAAATTGTGAAAATAAAAAGATGAAAAAAAGAAAAGAAAAATATTTGAAAAAAAGAAAAAGAGAAAAGAAAAAGAGAAAGAAAAAGTTTGATTGAAAATCTTTTTTGGAGATGATTTGGATTTGGAGTAGGCGGTGCACACACCCATTTAGTAAAAGTTAAGTCTGGGAGTGTGGTGCACCTGGTTATTTTGTGGTTTGCTGAGCGATTCTTTTATGCTAGCTCAGTTGGGTTAGGTGCATAGCCGTCATGTTTATCTTTGATTTCCTCACCTAATCCCAAGCCCCGTTATTATCCTAAAGTCCTACGGACTTGCGCTTGAGTTGACTAGTGCCGTGGAGAGAGTGCGAACGGGCAAGCTTATGGTTTCCGACATTGGTGGATTCCTTTGGGGGTAATCTTGAGCCCCGGTCTTCGGCAATGCTCACCTTAGTGGCCTGTCTACTTTCTTCCAGCGTAGGACCGGATGATTCACCGTGATTCCACTTTTGAGTAATAATAAATTTTTATTACGCATTGTGAAAAATATAAAATATTTTGTATACTTAAAAATTTCCTCTACTTTCTTTTTTATGCACGCGAGCATGCGACTTCGCATGGTACTCTGTTTTGCAATTTCTTTGTTAGCTAGTTCATTTTCCCCGTCTGCTTAGGTTTTGTTTGCTCGGGACGCGCAAATGGTCAAGTCTGGGGGTGTGATGAGTCCTCTTTATATACCTATTTTCGGACTCATCTAGGCTTATTTTCTTATCTTTGCACACCGTTTAGCGTCATTTGCACTCCTTTTGGTTCGCTACGGTTATTCCACGTCTTGTGCACTTTATTAGCCTATTTCTGTGCGTGTGTGTATTTCCCTTTTTGCTTTGCATAATATTTATGTCTGTGATTGCCATGTCGACTTCCCGTCCAGTTTTCCTGCAGGTTCTGGGATCGCGTGGGCGTCCGGGGTAGGATTTTCACCCTGCTTGGCAAAGGAGTCAATGGTCGTGCGTTTTTACCCACGCACGACCGTCGACCTCTTTGGCGCACGATCATCGGTCGTGCGCAGCCATGACCTCTCCTGTGAAAGTTCTGTCCCGGCATATCGCACGATCACCAGCCATACCGCGCACGATCACTGCTCGTGCGTTGCCGGTCGTGCGCAGTCACACTTTCTTTTCCCACTTTTCTGCCTCCATATCGCACGATCACAGGCATACCGCGCACGACCACTGGTCGTGCGCCTGTGATCGTGCGCGCTGTTTAAATCTGTTTTCTATAAATAGCGCAGGTCCGCCCTAATTTAGAGCGATCCGGGATCACGCGATTTTTCCGCCGTTTCTCGTCCCGGACGAGGGTTTCCGCCGTCTTCCTCCATCTCCCACCTTAGGGAGGGTCTCCGGGCAAGCTTACAACGCCAAATCAACGCCGGAGCATCCTCTCGGCCTCCTCCTTCATCCTCAAGCTTCAAGCGGAGTTTTGACCGAGCTTTCTCCATCAAGCAAGGAAGGGCCGGAGCCGCAATCTACGGATCATTTCAACGAAGAAGACGGGTCCATTGGGAGTGAGTGACAGCCTCCTCTACCCCGGACGCAGTTGAGGACCGAGCTTGGACTCGGATTGACAACCCGGGATTCCAACCGTGAACCCTCAACAAGGCTTCGGATTCGGTCGATTCGCACACCTCTTCCTCTTGTTGTTGTTAGTTTAGTTATTCTCTTTGTATTGATGAAGAATGTTTATTTGTAGTTAACTTTTACTCTAAATCATGTCTATGTGATTTGTGTTTTCGTTATTTATTTACTTGAGGTGCGCCTTATTATTCCGCCATCCCTCCACCCTTGCCGCACTAGCAATTGCTAGTGGCGTGCGTTGCGAAGAGGTGCTTACGACCCTCATTCCGCCGTTCTCTCCACCTCATCCGCTAGCCTACTCGCCCATCCGCCTAGCGATTCGGTGCATAGCGGCCCGACTAGTCTTCCATCCCGCCTGGCGAAGCATCGCATAGCGGCGTTGCATAGGAGTAGTTGTTAGATTTTTACTTTCTGTTTCCACAACCACCAAATCCCCCATCGTTACCTTCGCCCCGAGGACTTCAATCTCAAGTCCTCCTCGACATTAACTCATCCCTTACTGTGTTCCTCAAGAGACCGACACTCGGGGATTTATTCCCAAACTTTATTACTTGTGCGACCGGTGCGCTTGCCGTAATCCACGCATCAGTTACCCCTCTCAGAAACGTAGATCCGAGATGTTTGATCAACAAGAAATAATCGCTCTTCCCTCGAAATCCACAGGAAGCGCACAACGGAAGAAGAACTCGTCTGTCTTCCCCGCTTCATGCTGTGGAAGTTGACCCAAGCCTTTCTTTCTTGCACTTGTATCTTCTCCACCAAGGTTGGCCAAAAATCTTTGAGGTTTTTGATAGAAACGTGGATGAGAAGATTTAGTAAGGAAGAGAGATGAGGGAAGAAATGATAATAAGAAGAGAGAGAGGGGGGCAGCCAAGAGCTAGAAGGAGGGGAAGACACCCTTGGCCAACAATAATGAGAGAGGGAGGGGGATATAGGAAATTAGGTTTTGGAAAAATCTTTGTTGATTTCAATATTTGTCTAACTTACAAAAAAAGTTTTGTCCTTATATAACGCTTACAACCAGGGGGCTATTAACAGCTAATATTTAGTGGCTCAACGCACACCACAAGTTCAAAATGACAGAAAAAAATAGTTTAATACAAACCACATAAATGGGTAAATGCAGACCATAAACTAGCAAGATAAATTAAATTTAAATCTTGTTGCGTGGGCAAAGATTGTAGCCGTGACCGCTAAGGCGCCTCAAGTCTTTGGCCGGTGGATCATCATTATCATCTTCCACCAATACCCCATGATCACCAAGTGCGCCATGGACGTCATCTTCATCACCATGTTGGTCGTCGTGGTGGACTTCGCCATCATCTTTTGGTCATCAGGATTGAATAAAGGCATAGCGTTATATATGGCGAAGTGTCAGACATATCCCTTAGAGAAGGACAAATGTCAAGAGTCTGATGGATTTTTGAAGTCATTGCCTATACTGGAGTGGAAGTTCAACAACATATCTATGGTTTTTGTGCACGGCTTGCTGTGATCGCAGAAGGGGAACGATGCCATCTGGGTGATCGTTAATCGTTTAACAAATATGTCGTACTTCATTCCAAACAGGAAGGATGATTCAGTGGAAAAGTTGGCGAATGTCACAACTCTTATTTTTTTAACATTAAATAATATATCAGAGTAAGAGAAAATACGCATTGTAATGCCACGCCATGCAGAGGACAACTACAGGCACTCAATCAAGAACCTACTCCTAAATTTTTCATGAAATTCTCAAGTTTGTTATGGCGAAAATATAATTTGAGTTTTGATAGATGTATCCCTCAGCTCGGTGGATGAATGATAGTACGTTTTGTAGTATAACCTATTAGGGTATTTTCAGGTTTTTAATACACAAATCATGTCTTATAAGCTTATATATTGACCTCATTTCGTATATATTATTGCCAATAATGTGTTCTCTTCTTTTTGCAGGTTTTCACAACTTTCAGCCAAATTGACCAGACACGCCCCCCTGACACGCTCTCCCTAGGCATATCACAGGGCATGTAACCCGATCCCGAGGAAGTTTGCTGCTAGAAACTCAAATCCAGAGAAAAACACCTGACACGCCCCCTGACACACCCTCCCTAGGCGTGTCTCTAGGAATGTCACCCTCATCAAGAAGCCTGTCGGCCGCCATTAAAGATTTTCTGTTACAGCACGTCAATAGTACTAGACACACACACCCCTAACACACCATCCCCGGGCGTATCATCGGCCGAGTACTAACTTTTTTACGTTTGACTGAGTTTCGGCAATTGATTTTGATATGATGTGCCTTACAACCCCCCCCCCTCCCACCCCAACATGGGTGTGTCCTAGGGTGTATCCACCGTTGTGCTGAAGCAATCATCATTCCCTCCAAAATCCAGCACCCGAGGTCAATACTGTACCAGACACGCCCCCTTAACACGCCCTGTAACGGCCCCGATTTTTCTGTGATTATTTAATTCTTGCTTGGCGTTACTTCGACGCATTTTATTGGCTTGTGTCATCTGTGAGTGTAGTCTTAACCCCTTAGAACTGAGTGGCCCATTTTGTAGTCTATTAGCAAGATCTCCCTAGCAAGCCGGGTCGTTTTGGGTGACCCGGTGTGGCCACTCGGGGGATGCTTGTGTTTTGACTTAGGGTGGGTATAACTCGAGTTCTGTTCGTCGAAAATTAATTTCGACTTCGCCGTTGTGTTTGTAGCGTGGATATTTAGCTACGGTGCGAATTTCGCTGAATTCCGAGGATGTTCGGTTTTCGCGTCGTTTTGGTATTTTATGAAAAATAAAACTATTTAATAAATATTATATTAAATATTATTTTTTTGAAAGGGTGCGGGTACTTGGCTGTTGTGCCTTGTCTTTTTTTCATTATTAATTAATTAGCTAATTAAGATTTGTAAGGGTGCTATATATAGGATAGTTTAGACTTAAGAGGTAACCGCTCCTATTCACCTTCTTCCCCCGTCCGCAGCACCTGTTCGCGGAAAACAGAGAAACTGCCGGAACTGCTCCCCTTCGGACGCCGAATCCTGGAGCGTTTGTGGACGAAATTCGATTCCGAAAGTGGATTTGGCTTGCTCTCGCCTAGACCTTCATTCTTACGGTAAGAAATTAAGTTTTCGTGGTGTTTCTAGGGGTCTCAAATTTCTTGGGTTGTCCGTTTCCGCCATTAAAGCCCCAGATTTCTGCTTTAGGTCTTGTTGTTGCTGGAGCCGCGTGAGGGTAAAGGAGGCCGACCAAGCTTCGCCAGGAATTTGAGGCAAGTGGTATTCTTTCCCTTGCCGTGTAATTCTTTTAATCTATCTCCTTGTTACCTTGTTAGCCCTAGGTTAGAAACCCTATTCTTGCTTGAAATCGGGTACAAAAACCAACTGTTGATAGAGAAGCCTAGTTCTCGGGATGTGCGAGGGCTTGAGGGTTGGGTTAATTTCTTTCCTCTGCAGTAGTTGTAGCCGGGTTTGGGAGAAAAGCTATAGCTTAATTCTTATGCAAACCTATCTTGCTTAGGCTCGGGTTGGGGTGTATGTGTGGTTGTGGCTGTAGTAGAAGCCTTCCCCATACTTAGACTTGCTGGAGTTTTGATGGAGATGAAATTTTTTGCGGCTAAGTGTATTGGCGTTGAGTGAGTCGACCTCACTCAACGCCAAAGCTGTTTTATCGTTGAGAGTGGTGGACACAATCAACGCCGCAGTTTTTTTTTGCGGCTAAGTATTTTGGCGTTGAGTGAGTCGACCTCGCTCAACGCCAAAGCTATTTTATCGTCGAGAGTGGTGGACACACTCAACACCGCAGTTTATTTTTGCGGCTAAGTACTTTGTCGTTAAGTGATTCGACCTCACTCAATGCAAAAGCTATTTTATCATTGAGAGTGGTGGATACACTCAACGCCGTAGTTTGTTTTTGTGGCTAAGTACTTTGGCATTGAGTGAGTCGACCTCACTCAACGCCAAAGCTATTTTGTCGTTGAGAGTGGTGGACACACTCAACGCCGCAGTTTGTTATTGCGGCTAAGTACTTTGGCGTTGATTGAGTTGACCTCACTCAACGCCAAAGGTATTTTATCGTTGAGAGTGGTGGATACACTAAATGCCGCAGTTTGTTTTTGCGGCTAAGTACTTTTGCGTTGAGTGAGTCGACCTCACTCAACGCCAAAGCTGCTTTGGCATTGAGAGAGGTGGACTCACTCAACGCCACAATTTGTTTTTTTGCGGCTAAGTGCTAAGGCGTTGAGTGAGTGGACCTCACTCAACGTTGTAGCTGTTTTGGCATTGAGTGAGGTTAGCTCACTCAACGGCACAGCCTGTGTTGCAGAAGGCGTTGAGGGAGTGGACCTCACTCAACGTCATAGCTGTTTTGGCGTTGAGTGAGGCTAGTTCACTCAACGCCACAGCCTATTTTGCTGAAGGCATTGAGGGAGTGAACCTCACTCAATGCCATAGCTATTTTGGCATAGATTGATGTTAGCTCACTCAACGCCACAGCCAGTGTTGCAGAATGCATTGAGTGAGTGAACCTCACTCAACGACATAGTTGTTTTGGCGTTGAGTGAGGTTAGCTCACTCAACGCCACCGTCTGTTTAGGCATTGAGTGAGTGGGGTCACTCAATGCCATGTCGTGTTGAGTCATCTCAACGCTTTTCCCTTACCTTGATATTCTCTCCCGAGTGAATTCTTTGATTTTGAGGTTCCTTGTCGGCAATATTTCTTTCAAAAAGCCGAATCGTGGGTCATGGTTAGTAGTGGTTGTTTGATGCTCTTAAAGGGGGAGGTGTTGTGTTATTTAGCCGAGGCCACCCTTTTTCTTTTATCTCACTCCAGGTACAGGCTAGGCAAGGGGGTGGGAGGTCCCTAATGCTTTCACATATAGACCCCTTAGCTTTGTTTCTTTGAAATGGTGGTTGGGGGACTGAGTTTGCATCCAACCCGGATCCGCGTTGTTTTTGCTACTTCCATCTCTCACAGCTTAGGGTGTTAGACATTTCTTCCTTTGTAAATTTGCAACATTTGGGCTCATGGTAGCCTGGTAAACTCTGCAGGATTTATTTTTTGGTAGGGTTATTGTTGTTTCCTCGCACTTAGTGCTTTTCTTTTTGACTTGCCTTGGACAGTGGTTCTTGTTTTCGGTTTAATTACTCTTTTGCTTACCTTATAACCTAACATTTCCGTATAGCTTACTTGTTTAGCTTGCTGAGGTATTATTTTCTTCTTTGAATGCCTCAAGTTCTGGTTAGTAGCCGATTAGGCGGCTAGTGTTGTTGTGTTGTTGCTGGTGGTCTCTCGTACTGTGGAGATTAGTTTCTTGGTCTTGTGAGGTAGTTTTGTGCTTCTTTCTTACAAACATACATACTTGCTAGTGGGTTCCTGTCAGTTTGTTGGCTCCCACTGGTAGTTTTACCTTGATACTAGATATGTTAACTTTCTGCTGCTACCTTTTTCTGGAGATAGTCTACTTGCTCTTGGGATGATTTATGCTAGGTTGCTAGTTACTTTTAAACCTAAAAACACTATTATAAGTATACCTCATGATAAAGCATATTTTATAAAACTCATCACTATTTCCAAATAACGTAAAAAGATCGTTTTCCTATATATATAATATAAATTAAATGTAGGGTCCTGCATAGTATAAGTTGTCCTCTAGGGAGACTTATGCACTCTTTTAGGATGTCGAACCTGAATAAAGTATTTTCCGCAGCATATAAGTATAATTTTTAAATTGTGGACTATTTGATCCACTATGCCGAGGGATACGGCCTTTAAAAATATAACTGGTTTTCTAATCATATAACTTATGAATTTTATAAAGTAAAGTAGATAGTTTTGCCTGAGCGTCAGCAGTTATCCCCTGCTCTACGTGGCATCACGAAGCGTGTTTTCTCATACTCTGATGCTTCTTTAAGTTGGAGAAAATACGGGTTATGACAGTTGGTATCAGAGGGAGGTTGCTTGACAAGTTAGTCGGGCAACCTTCCCTTTTGATTGTATTAGTAGTTCAACATCATGTCATTCACACACCGATATGTCATCAACATGTCTTGGCAAAAGCACGAACACTACACTCATAGCATAACATGAAGTATACGGGGCATATTATATAGTATGGGATACATAATATGTGTTCGTATATGGATCCACCATAGGGGCAATATGTGCGGGTTATGTAGTATGGGATGCATAACCTCACCACATGGCTGCGACTAGCTCATTTTATTTTTTGTTGCATGAGGATGTTATGTAGTATGGGATGCATAACATTTTCATGTGTATGCAGCTAATAGCATGCATTAGGGCCCTTCTTTTTAGAATGCATAGCACAAACATGCATAGTATAACATTGCATAAGCACAACGTGCTAAGCTAAAGACTGGCAGGATGACATATGTACACACATAAGTTTTCGAGTCAAAAATAATAAAAAGTCATGCATTCCCAATATAGGCACAAAAGTTAGTATGGTGGTGGTTAACCATACAAGGTTAATGCATAACATCAATGCTTGTAAAAATAAACTCTCAGAGCAAGTTTAACAGCTTTAAGTTCATATTTATGTATGTATTATCTGTACTTATTGTTAGTTGCAGTTGTTGTTTTAGGATTTGACTAATGTTGTTATGATTTTAGGATGGCGAGACGCCCTTCGACTAGATCGACCCCCCTATCTCAGGGTGAGTCATCAGGAGCGTAGAATGATGTGGTGATCGAGTGCCTGCGACAAAGTAGCGATTCCTTGAGCAGGCAGATGGTGGAGGTGCGAGCCCAGATCTAGTCTCTGGTGGAAGTTATGGCAGGACAGACTCAGGGAGTGCAAGGCCCAGCAGAGGGGTTAGCTGTTCCTCCTCCTCCTTCACCCCTGAGACCTGCAGTGGTGGTGCCAGCAGAGATGGCTTTCATCTCGCAGTTTCAGAGACTTAGCCCTCCTACTTATGATGGGAAGGAAGATTTCATGGTCATAGACGATTGGCTGATCTCTATGGAGAAGATGTTCTCGTACTCCGGTATTGCAGATGATCAGAGAGTGATGATATCCGCCTATCAGCTCAAGGGTTTGGCTTAGAGTTGGTGTCTTAGTGAAAAGGAGAGCTCGGTAGCTGGTTGCTCTTGGGAAGAGTTCAAGGAAATGCTGCTGAGGAAGTTCTTGCCTTCGGTCGAGCGTGACCGTCTTATGAATGACTTCCTCCACTTGAAGCAAATGCAACTCACGGTCGGTGAGTATGAGGTAAAGTTCAGCAAGTTGAGCCGGTTTGCTCCTGGGTTGGTAAGTGTTGAGGCTGATCGAGTCAAGCGATTCCTTGGTGTCTTGAGGAGCGAGGTACAACAGTTGACCAGTGCTTATGGATCAGAGACTTATTAAGGGGTAGTGGAGGCTGCTCTGAAAGTGGAGGCTATCGAGACTGCAAAGAGCAGAGGCCAGCAAATGAGGAAGAACAAGCAGATGTCTGTTGAGGAGAAGAAACCCCAGGTACCCGGTGCTGCTTCGGGAAAGAAGAGCAAGGTGGTGTGTAGCTTCTATGGTCGGTCAGGCCACTCTGTTGAGAGGTGTTTCAAAAAGGCAGCAGCTCAGAAGAAGGAGTAAGTTCATACTATTAAGGGTGCTCCTAGGAGGGATGTTTCCTGTTCAGTTTGCAAGTGACCCGGGCATCATGCTGCCTAGTGTTGGTCCAAGGATAAAATCTGCTATTAGTGCGGGCAGAAGGGTCACATAGAGTCTAGGTGTCCTCAGGTCCAGCCTGTTCTTCATACAGTTCCACTTCAGGCACTACCTCTGCCTAAGCGTGTGTACAAGGGTAGAGGAAAGCTGAACGTGATCTCTACTGAGGAGGCTCAAGCTTCGACTCTGGTCATCTCAGGTTAGTTGTTCTTCCAACCTGAAGGTTTTATTTGTTAGAATGATTACAGTTTGGTTTTGGTAGTTCCTTAGTTGTATACTCCTATTGGGAAATTTAAGGTAAATAACCGCTGGGCGCGTGTTTTGTTCGACTCCGGCGCTACCCACTCATTTGTGTCTAGAGCCTTTGTGGAGTAACATCGGTTAACTCTTGATCGAGTTCATGATACCTTCTGCGTCAAGTTCCCTTCTAGTGAATCTGCATTATCAGATTTGGGCATTCTAGAATGCCCTGTTTTTGGGGGGGACTTTCTTGCGAAGGCAGACTTGAAGATGATTGATCTGGAGGACTTTGATGTTATTCTGGGCATGGACTTGCTGTCTAAGTATGATGCGGTCATTCAGTGCAAAGGGAAGCGCTTGGACTTCATTAAGGGCAATGGTCAACCGGGAAGCGTGTATGCTGATCCGTGCCAAGATTCTCCTGTCTTTTCTGCGGTATGTGCTCAGAAGTTGTTTATTTCTGATTGTTTTGTTTGTTTAGTCTCGGTGGTGGGGACCGCTATTAGAGTAATGCGCTTAGAAGAGATTCTCGTTGTTCGTGGTTTCACTGATGTTTTTCCTGATGACCTTCCTGGTCTTCCTCCCGATCGGGATATCGAATTTGTGATTGATTTGGAACTGGGTACGCGTCCTATTGCTAAGGCGCCGTACCGGATGGCCCCTCATGAGTTAGAGGAGTTGCGAGTCAAGTTGGATGAGTTATTGGCAAAGGGGTTTATCAGGCAGAGTTCGTCTCCTTAGGGTGGTCCTGTTTTGTTTGTAAAGAAGAAAGAAAGGTTGATGCGGCTTTGCATCGACTACCGGGAGTTGAACAAAGTCACTATTAAGAACAGGTACCCTCTGACGAGGATCGATGACTTATTTGATCAATTGCGTGGTAGCACGGTGTTCTCCAAGATCGATCTTCATTCTGCCTATCATCATCTCAGGATCCGTGAGGTAGATATTCCATAGACTGCGTCTAGATCAAGGCATTGACATTTTGAGTTCTTGGTGATGTCGTTTGGTCTGACCAATGCACCATCAGCTTTCATGGATATGATGAACTGGGCTTTCAAGGATTTCCTAAACAAGTTCGTTGTGGTTTTCATCAATGACGTGTCGGTCTATTCCCGCAGTGCTGAGGAGCATGAGCAACATCTGCGCTTGGTTCTATCAGAGTTGAGGAATCACAAGTTATTCGCCAAGTTGAGCAAGTGCGAATTTTGGTTGCCTCAGGTCTCGTTTCTGGGCCACGTGGTGAACAAGGATGGGATCTCGGTCGACCCAGAAAAGATCGCAATAGTGATGGATTAGAGCAAGCCGGGCACGCCCAAGGAGATCCGAAGCTTCCTAGGGTTGGTCGGCTACTACAGGAGGTTCGTTGAGGGTTTCTCTACCCTCGCTGCACCTTTGACCAGGTTTGTAACATCCCAATTCGCGCTAGGCCCCTTGATTGCGCTTTTAAGTCAAGGGGGCTGTGGTGAGCCCAATGGGGGTGTGGGTGAACAGGTGCGAACGTATGGGAAATGAGGAAAACAAGGCAAAACGGTGTTTTTGGCCGACACGGGTATGGACACGGCCGTGTCCATACCCGTGTGCCTCATGCCAATATTAAGTTTCCAGTCAGAGAAGTACACGGGTATTGGGACACGGCGTGTCCCTACCCATGTGCCGAGGACACGGGTCGAGACACGGCCGTGTCTCTACCCGTGTGCCGCAACCCCGACATGGCAGAAAGATGTTCTGGGATGAACACGGCCCTAAACACGGCAGGCGACACGGCCGTGTCACCTGAACACGGGTAGGAACACGGCCGTGTGCCTACCCGTGTCTGCGGTGTATAAAAAGGAAAAAGTTGTGAAACCCTAGCATTTCATCCCCTTTCTTCAGCCCCGAAATTTCTGAGGGAGTTCTCTTGGCTGGAGGAGGAAGAGCTTGCCGGAGCCATCCTCGGAGGAATCGAAACGCCGCCGCCGTCAAGGGAAAAACAATGCCGCCGCGAAGGAGTGCGAGGCTCATGGCCGGCCATGGTGGTACCGCTGGACTTGAGGTGAGCTTCCTCCCCTCTCCCTTGGTGCTAGATCTATAGTTATTTTAGGAGAGACATCGACTCCATAGAGTCTTGATGGTGAGGAGGAGAGTTCTTAGGATAAGCCATGCCTAGGTTTTCTAGGCTTAGTCTCCCTCAACCTTCTCATCATTCAAAGTGGAGATGAGAGGGGTTTTCGTTGAGGGTTTGGCTTTGAAAGGAGAAATAAGGTTGGATGTGATTTCTGGAGAAGTTTATGCGAGGTCGTTGCAAGGAAGAAGATGAACAGATGTCGTTCATCTCGCCTTAAGATGCGTGCAGAAATCTGATTTCTGCACGCGGCGACCTTCGTGGCCAATTTCGGAGGTGTTCTGGCCAGATCTGGGTGAATGACTCAACACGAAAGTCGTAGCCCTTGAAATTACCTTTCCAACGAGTTGTTACACGTTTCCATGCGATACCCGTAGCCACAGGTAAGCTGGTTCGAGTCCGCTGCGTTCGGGAAAATTCCTGTACAGGAAACTGTTTCCTTTACGTATTCGAGTTGAATTTCTGGTATGTTGCGACCAGATCTGGGCGATCGACTCAACACAAAAGTCGTAGCCCTCGCGAATACCTTTCCAACGAGGGGTTGTGCATTGTGATCGGATTCCTGTAGCTCCGGGAATCCCAGTTTTAGTATCGGGCTATCCTATGTTAATGCACTTGTTAATTTATAATGCTAGCACTCTTGCAATGTTTGTGATTTGCTCATTTGTTATCTTGCTCCCATATATCTATAATGTTGCTGTTACTATAATTTAGCATGATTACTCATTTGGTTATGTAATAAGGAATAACCATGCAATGGTAGAGAAATGGATTGGATGAGAAGGCTAGATATTAGGAGTTGAGATTGGTATAGGATATATTTATACAATTTGGTGTTGAACATATCTATTATGCGTAGTGTTGATGTGAATTCATTGAATAGGTGGGCGTGAACATGATGAACACTATGTGAAGAGTATTTTGTAACCGTAATCCGAGCCCAAGGGGTTTATTAACAACCGATGCTTAGAGTTGAAGTCTCCCTACGGGTAGCATCGAGTGAGTTGTTTTGGGGCATGTGATGTGCGACGATTCATCGTGTCGCGATATTGAGATAATGACTGTGGCAGGTCTACGGGTTTGCCAGTCGTCACACCGATGGGAGCCAATGGGTAGACCTTGGGCGGTAGGGTTAGATACTTGGTGTCCATAAACCGAGATCTCCTCCGCGCCATGAGAACGGTTGGGCTTGCACCTCGTGCGTTTCCGAGGTTCCATCCGGTTCGAAATCAAAGGCCAGGTTGGGCTGTGTTCTTGGTGCACATTTACCCAAGACCCCTTCTGAGCCGTAGTACGCATGTGAGCTCCGCTGTTGTGTTCTTAGCGTTGAGGCGTACGGGGGCCTAGGATAGGTAGTGTGATACCACCTAGTAGTGGAGACGCCCGCTCCACTGTCGCCGTCTGGCCACGACGGACGACGCCTGAGAGGTTAGCTACCTGCTCGAAAAGTGGGAACTTCAAGTCTGTGTCGACATAGCAACTTGCATGTGCGTGCGCATGATTCGGTCATACCATAACATTCATATCATGTCATTCATTGCATACACAAGATCCTCATCGTATAAGTTTGTATGGGCACTCTTATACGATGAGTTACTTTAATGTTAACCCGATCCTTAACTTATAAGTTTGTATAGGCACTCTTATAAGTTGAGTTACTATTCTGATTACTTATACCTGCTGTCATATATATAGATATTTGTAGAACTGCTAGTTGTGTAGCGTAGTTTATACTCCACCATATTTACAGTCACCTGCTTGTTTACTTGCTTATATATATATATTGTACCTTTGTTCCTTTCTCCGCCCGGTGCTGAGGAGTCGCCGGGGGAGCGGATGTGAAGCCACTTAGTCTTATGACTAACGGTTGCTACGTCTTCCTTTTTAGGAGGAAACCCCGCAGGTAGAGCAGCAACGGACTATGCAGCAGGACAGCCAGGCCCGGACGATAGGACCTGAGGTGGTGGTGCCATCGGCACCGTCAGTGTCAGTCGTGAGTGTTTTCATGTAGCCGTTTGGCAAAACATTTCTAGACTCTTGTTCTTTTGTACAAGCCTGTTGTGCTTGTTATCTTCCGCTATTTTTGGACTTAACATTAGCTGTGAATTGAACTGCTTAACTTTTCTGTTATGGTTGGGTTGGCATAATTATTGTGATATGGATTGTAGCCGGCGGAATAGGCGTCTTATGGTAAAGGCTAACCCGTGTGTTAGTGCTACCGCAAGGCGGCTATTTCGGGCATAAGACTCCCCTCGTGCCGTGTGTTGTGTTCCGGGAGGGGGGTCTTACAAATGGTATCAGACTTAGCCGATCTTCAACTAGAGCAGTCAGGTAACAATGGGCCACTCCCGTTCGATTAGTCGGTTCGGGGACAAACCGACTTAGCGGAAGCAGTGGTGTGCCCATATGTAATTCACACTAAGTTGTCCAACCTTGACATTAGTTTTAGCCAACCTGACCCTAATTTGTACCTTGCGTATAGGTCCCAGCGCAGGTGGAGCCGGTTGGGGGCACTCCTACCCCTTCCATCCCTTCACAATTCCAGCAGTCGGAACTGGGACAAACGCTGTCAGCCATATTGGATGCATTTAAAGCCCAGCAAGCTCCGGTGCAACAACAAGCGCCAGGCTCCAACTGGTTGAGCACCTTCCGTGCCCTGTCCCCTCCTACCTATCTTGGGACAGAATCGCCGGTGCGCACCGAGGAATGGCTTGATACCGTGCAGGAATTGATGGCTGGCATAAGATGTCCGAACAGCATGGCGGTGACATTGGTAGTGACGCTGCTAGAGCAGCACGCCAAAAGGTTGT
This sequence comes from Platanthera zijinensis, assembly GCA_039513925.1. Lineage (NCBI taxonomy): Eukaryota > Viridiplantae > Streptophyta > Magnoliopsida > Asparagales > Orchidaceae > Platanthera > Platanthera zijinensis. The sequence goes on along the minus strand of CM077078.1, from coordinate 136,130,762 downwards.
GGAAGTCCCTCATGGGCTCCACCTTCCATGGGCGGTTGTACACGGACATCAGTTGGAACGAGTTCACCGAGGCTTTTCTGGATCACTTCATCCCTTCTTCTGCTCGGCATGGACTTGAAGAAAAATTTCTGCAGCTGAAGCAGGGATCGAAATCGGTAACGGAGTACCAGAGGGAGTTCCAACACCTCGCTAGGTTTGCCGATTCCTATGATTTGGACGATAGAGGCTACGCGAAGCGCTTCTACAAAGGGTTGAGGGACCCCCTGAGGCAGGCCCATTTGTTTATAGCCGATGGAAGCCTGGCAGAAATCATCGACATGGCAAAGAGACTGGAGGCGGACCACATGGGATGTGGCAAGAGACCTGCGGAAGGAGTAATTGAAGTCGGCCCTAGTAATAGAAGGCGGAATGATCATGGCAGAGGAAGGGGAAACCACAGAGGCGGTCGGTGGGTCAACCGGAACTATCGGGTGGAGTACCCAATTCCGCAATTACCTCCACCACCGCAGCAGCAACATTATCAACAACCTGGGGGCCGACGTGAGGTGATATGTTTTGAGTGCAACCAACCGGGGCATGTCCGACGAGTTTGCCAAAGACTGATCGGGGGTGCTCCTATTGCTCCCCCTCCAGTAGCTCCACGGGGGCGAGGGCACATGCGTGGCCGAGGAAGAGGACCACCAGGGAGAAATCAAGGACATGCACGGGAGCATGTATTCGCATTGGATATGACTCAGGAGAGAAATCCGCAGGAAGTCATCACCGGTACGTGCAAATTTATTAATATTATATGACTTGTTAGATTTACGATACAAATGATACGCGTAATTTTGAATAGTGATTACCTTTTTGGAACCTAGGCACTGTCGTGGTTAGCGGGAGACCCGCCTATACGTTATTTGACACGGGTGCGTCTCACTCGTTCATTTCGGAGGACTTTGTGAAGGACTTGGAGGGAGTGCAACACTTCACGGGCATTACTCAAAGGGTGCGCCTTCCGGACGGCTCTGAGATGACGTCGTCAGCAAGTTGCGACTTCGACACCCTTATTGGAGGAAAGCTCTTTGAAACTCTGGCTACAGTGTTAAGAATCCCGGAGTTCGATCTCATCCTGGGCATGAAGTGGTTGGACTGGCACCACGCCAGGATCAATTGTGCAGAGAAGCAAGTTATGTTGAGGCATGGAGACTCGGAAGTCATCTTCCAAGGTATTAAATTCGCACCCCGTAAATTATTGTCTTCAATCCAAGTTATGAAATCTCATATGGAAGGGGACGAGGTCTATGTAATTTGCTTCGAGTTGAAGAAATTGACATTAGAGGTCAAGGATGTGCGGGTGGTGCGAGAATTTCCCGAGGTATTTCCCGAGAAATTGCCGGGACTACCCCCGCATAGGGAAGTGGACTTCCAAATCAAGCTAATTCCGGGTGCCAAGCCCGTCTCGCGAGCTCCATACCAAATGGCTCCGAAGGAACTTGCAGAGTTTAGAGTCCAGCTTCAGGAATTGGGGGAAGCAGGGTTCGTTCGCCCAAGCTCGTCGCCTTGGGGAGCGCCCGTTTTGTTCGTCAAAAAGAAGGATGGCACCCTGCGGTTGTGTATTGATTATCGAGAGTTGAACCGGTTAACGGTGCGGAACACCTACCCCCTACCGCGCATTGATGAATTGTTTGATCAATTGGTGGGATCGTATTGGTTCTCCAAGTTAGATCTGCGTTCGGGATATTATCAGTTGAGGATACAAGAAGATGACATTCAGAAGACGGCGTTCAGTTCGAGATATGGTTTGTATGAATTCACCGTGATGCCGTTTGGGCTCACAAACGCCACTTCCGCCTTTATGAGCTTGATGAACAAGGTGTTCAGCCCTTATTTGGACATCTTTGTCATCGTGTTCATCGATGATATCCTAGTCTACTCCAAGACCAAAGCAGAACACGCCGAACATCTAACTTTAGTGCTGAGGAAGCTAAAGGAGCACACTTTGTTTGCCAAGTTCAGCAAATGCGAGTTTTGGCTTCAAGAGGTCGCGTTCTTGGGCCATGTGATTAGTGGGGCGGGGCTAGCAGTAGATCCGGCCAAGGTGCGGGCCGTGAAGGAGTGGTCACCATTGAAGTCAGCAGCCGACATACGGAGCTTTCTTGGACTTGCCGGGTACTATCGCAAGTTCGTGAAAGGCTTCTCGAAGATCGCCCTTCCCCTTACTACGCTGACCCAGAAGGGTGTGCTGTTTGAATGGACACCCCAGTGCAAAGCTGCATTTCAAGAGTTGAAGGACAGATTGACGACTGCACCCATCCTAGCTCTTCCATCTAGGAAGGAGGGCTTTCAAGTTTACACGGATGCGTTGTATCAAGGGATGGGAGCTGTGTTGATGCAGAATGGGCATGTGATCGCTTATGCTTCAAGACAGTTGAAGAAGCATGAAGCCAGCTACCCGGTGCATGATCTAGAGTTGGGAGCGGTGGTATTCGCCTTGAAGATGTGGAGGCATTATTTATATGGCGTCCACTGCGAGATCTACTCGGATCACAAAAATCTGAAATACGTTCACACCCAAAAGGAGTTAAACTTGAGACAGCGGCGGTGGTTGGAGTTCTTGTGCGACTATGAATTCACCTTGAACTACCACCCCGGGAAGGTTAATTCCGTAGCTGATGCCTTGAGCCAAAAAGCGCCGGAAGCGAGCGCGGAATCCCGCTTGATGAGGATGGAGTTAATCCAGACACTGCAAGAGATGGAAGTCACTTTGGTCTTTAAGAATCAATTGGAAGAGTATACAGAATATTTGGCCGCGATGAGTATAGTTTGCAACAAACGAGACCGGATCTGGACGGAACAAAAGAAGGATGCGGCTTTAACCCCGGCTTTCAAGTCAATGGAGGATGAGACTACGGAAGAGTACTCCCTAAAAGACGGCCTCGTCCATTTTCGTGGTCGGCTTTACATCCCCGAAGGTGACAACATTCGGGAGGATATTCTAAAGGAGGCCCATTGCTCCAAGTACTCGGTGCACCCGGGGATTGCGAAGATGTACACCGATTTGTGAAAGACGATGTGTTGGCCGGGCATGAAGAGGGATGTCAAGTACTTTGTTACTCATTGCGTGGACTGCCAAATGGTGAAGGCGGAGTGCAGAAGCCCCGGTGGAATGCTACAGTCGTTGCCCATCCCCGAATGGAAATTTGAGGACATCTCCATGGACTTCGTCCACGGGTTACCTCGCTCGCGCTCGGGGAATGATTCTGTGTGGGTGATAGTTGACTGGTTGGCCAAGGTAGCCCGATTTATCCCAATGAAGAAGGAGGCGCAGGTGGGCGTCTTAGTGCGTCTCTTTGTGGAACAATTTGTGCGGTACCATGGTGTGCCGAAGACGATCGTCTCTGATCGGGATGGTCGGTTTACTTCAAGAGAATGGAGGGCTGTACAGGCTTATTTGGGCTCGCGCCTCGCCTTTAGCACAGCCTTTCACCCACAAACGGACGGGCAGTCTGAACGAACCATCCGAACATTGGAGGACCTTCTGAGGTTGTGTGTGCTAGATAAAGGAGAACCATGGGAGAGACTCTTACCTCTCGTGGAGTTCTCTTATAATAACAGTCATCAAGCCAGTATTGGAATGGCACCTCATGAAGCTTTGTATGGAAGGAGGTGTAGAACACCCTTGTCCTGGGTGCAAGACGAAGATCCGAAGACATTGGGAAATGAGTATATTGATGACACGGACGCGGTGGTTAGGTTGAACCGGGATCGAATGCTAAAGGCTCAAAGCCGACAGGTGAAATATTACAACGCAAGGCACCGTATGGTGGAGTTTCAAGTGGGTGATAAGGTGTTCCTGAAGATTCGACCGATGCACGGAGTGTCGCGGGTACGTGGAGTCAAGAAGCTCAGCCCAAGGTATGTCGGGCCCTATGTCATAGTGGAAAGGATTGGCCCTCTGGCCTATCGATTGGAGTTACCACCGGAGCTGGAGAACCTTCACGACGTGTTCCATGTATCGTCGCTTCGGAAGGCTTTGCTGCGGCCTGAACAGTATATCCCCACGGCGGATGGTGCAGTGGCGTCTGATAGGTCTGTGCGATTGGAGCCGGTGCAGATCGTTGATAACGAGACAAGAACCTTGCGCCGCAAAAGTGTTCCCTTGGTGAAAGTGCTATGGTCTAATCATGGGAAGGAGGAGTTCACATGGGAGCCAAGGGATTTGATGCAAGAGCGCTACCCGGAATTATTTACCCCAGGTAAAAATTTTATTTGAAAGCATAGTTCCCTTTTATGTGTTTCACTCCCATAGCCTTACCTTGATTTCGGGGACGAAATCTTTTATTTTGTTTATAGGATTTGTAACGTCCCAATTCGCGCTAGGCCCCTTGATTGCGCTTTTAAGTCAAGGGGGCTGTGGTGAGCCCAATGGGGGTGTGGGTGAACATGTGCGAATGTATGGGAAATGAGGAAAACAAGGCAAAACGGTGTTTTTGGCCGACACGGGTATGGACACGGCCGTGTCCATACCCGTGTGCCTCATGCCAATATTAAGTTTCCAGTCAGAGAAGTACACGGATATTGGGACACGGCGTGTCCCTACCCGTGTGCCGAGGACACGGGTCGAGATACGGCCGTGTCTCTACCCGTGTGCCGCAACCCCGACACGGCAGAAAGATGTTCTGGGATGAACACGGCCCTAAACACGGCAGGCGACACGGCCGTGTCACCTGAACACGGGTAGGAACACGGCCGTGTGCCTACCCGTGTCTGCGGTGTATAAAAAGTAAAAAGTTGTGAAACCCTAGCATTTCATCCCCTTTCTTCAGCCCCGAAATTTCTGAGGGAGTTCTCTTGGCTGGAGAAGGAAGAGCTTGCCGGAGCCATCCTTGGAGGAATCGAAACGCCGCCGCCGTCAAGGGAAAAAAAATGCCGCCGCGAAGGAGTGCGAGGCTCATGGCTGGCCATGGTGGTACCGCTGGACTTGAGGTGAGCTTCCTCCCCTCTCCCTTGGTGCTAGATCTATAGTTATTTTAGGAGAGACATCGACTCCATAGAGTCTTGATGGTGAGGAGGAGAGTTCTTAGGATAAGCCATGCCTAGGTTTTCTAGGCTTAGTCTCCCTCAACCTTCTCATCATTCAAAGTGGAGATGAGAGGGGTTTTCGTTGAGGGTTTGGCTTTGAAAGGAGAAATAAGGTTGGATGTGATTTCTGGAGAAGTTTTTGCAAGGTCGTTGCAAGGAAGAAGATGAACGGATGCCGTTCATCTCGCCTTAAGATGCGTGCAGAAATCTGATTTCTGCACACGGCGACCTTCGTGGCCAATTTCGGAGGTGTTCTGGCCAGATCTGGGTGAATGACTCAACACGAAAGTCGTATCCCTTGAAATTACCTTTCCAACGAGTGGTTGTACGTTTCCATGCGATACCCGTAGCCACGGGAAAGCTGTTTCGAGTCCGCTGCGTTCGGGAAAATTCCTGTACAGGAAACTGTTTCCTGTACGTTTTCGAGTTGAATTTCTGGTATGTTGCGACCAGATCTGGGCGATCGACTCAACACGAAAGTCGTAGCCCTCGCGAATACCTTTCCAACGAGGGGTTGTGCATTGTGATCGGATTCCTGTAGCTCCGGGAATCCCAGTTTTAGTATCGGGCTATCCTATGTTAATGCACTTGTTAATTTATAATGCTAGCACTCTTGCAATGTTTGTGATTTGCTCATTTGTTATCTTGCTCCCATATATCTATAATGTTGCTGTTACTATAATTTAGCATGATTACTCATTTGGTTGTGTAATAAGGAATAACCATGCAATGGTAGAGAAATGGATTGGATGAGAAGGCTAGATATTAGGAGTTGAGATTGGTATAGGATATATTTATACAATTTGGTGTTGAACATATCTATTATGCGTAGTGTTGATGTGAATTCATTGAATAGGTGGGCGTGAACATGATGAACACTATGTGAAGAGTATTTTGTAACCGTAATCCGAGCCCAAGGGGTTTATTAACAACCGATGCTTAGAGTTGAAGTCTCCCTACGGGTAGCATCGAGTGAGTTGTTTTGGGGCATGTGATGTGCGACGATTCATCGTGTCGCGATATTGAGATAATGACTGTGGCAGGTCTACGGGTTTGCCAGTCGTCACACCGATGGGAGCCAATGGGTAGACCTTGGGCGGTAGGGTTAGATACTTGGTGTCCATAAACCGAGATCTCCTCCGCGCCATGAGAACGGTTGGGCTTGCACCTCGTGCGTTTCCGAGGTTCCATCCGGTTCGAAATCAAAGGCCAGGTTGGGCTGTGTTCTTGGTGCACATTTACCCAAGACCCCTTCTGAGCCGTAGTACGCATGTGAGCTCCGCTGTTGTGTTCTTAGCGTTGAGGCGTACGGGGGCCTAGGATAGGTAGTGTGATACCACCTAGTAGTGGAGACGCCCGCTCCACTGTCGCCGTCTGGCCACGACGGACGACGCCTGAGAGGTTAGCTACCTGCTCGAAAAGTGGGAACTTCAAGTCTGTGTCGACATAGCAACTTGCATGTGCATGCGCATGATTCGGTCATACCATAACATTCATATCATGTCATTCATTGCATACACAAGATCCTCATCGTATAAGTTTGTTTGGGCACTCTTATACGATGAGTTACTTTAATGTTAACCCGATCCTTAACTTATAAGTTTGTATGGGCACTCTTATAAGTTGAGTTACTATTCTGATTACTTATACCTGCTGTCATATATATAGATATTTGTAGAACTGCTAGTTGTGTAGCGTAGTTTATACTCCACCATATTTACAGTCACCTGCTTGTTTACTTGCTTATATATATATATTGTACCTTTGTTCCTTTCTCCGCCCGGTGCCGAGGAGTCGCCGGGGGAGCGGATGTGAAGCCACTTAGTCTTATGACTAACGGTTGCTACGTCTTCCTTTTTAGGAGGAAACCCCGCAGGTAGAGCAGCAACGGACTATGCAGCAGGACAGCCAGGCCCGGACGATAGGACCTGAGGTGGTGGTGCCATCGGCACCGTTAGTGACAGTCGTGAGTGTTTTCATGTAGCCGTTTGGCAAAACATTTCTAGACTCTTGTTCTTTTGTACAAGCCTGTTGTGCTTGTTATCTTCCGCTATTTTTGGACTTAACATTAGCTGTGAATTGAACTGCTTTACTTTTCTATTATGGTTGGGTTGGCATAATTGTTGTGATATGGATTGTAGCCGGCGGAATAGGCGTCTTATGGTAAAGGCTAACCCGTGTGTTAGTGCTACCGCAAGGTGGCTATTTCGGGCATAAGACTCCCCTCGTGCCGTGTGTTCTGTTCCGGGAGGGGGGTCTTACAAGGTTGACTCAGTAGAACACGGCCTTTGTTTGGAGCGAGAAGTGCGAAGAAGCCTTCCTGGAGCTAAAGAACAGATTGTGCACTGCTCCCATCCTGACCCTACCTACTGAGGGTGTGGAGTATGATGTGTACGTGGATGATTCGCATGTTGGTCTGGTTTGTGTGTTGATGCACGTTGGAAAAGTGTTTGCGTATGGGTCAAGGCAATTAAAAACTCATAAAGAAAATTACCCTACGCATGACCTTGAGTTTGTAGCGGTGATTTATGTGTTGAAGCTATGGAGGAATCTACATTATGGGGCTCAGTGCTAGATCTTCACTGATCACAAGAGCCTGAAGTACATGTTCACGCAAAAGGAGTTGAATCTGCTCCAGCGGCGGTGGCTAGAGTATGTGGCCGATTATGACGTAGAGATCCAGTATCATCTAGGCATGGCCAATGGAGTGGCCGACGGCCTGAGCCGGAAGACAGGGAAGATCTTTAATCTCTCCGCCGATCATTTAGTGGAAGAGTTCCTCCTTATGGATATCTCGGTGGGATGTTGTGGAATGCAGAGTAGTTTGGCAGTGGCAGAGCCGTTTGGATTTCCCTTATTAGGTTGTACTAGAAGGATTATCCAGACCTTCTACACTTATACCTCAGGACTGAGAGAGGGGAGTTGCCAGATTTCTCTATCGATGATGAGGGTACTTTGAAGTACCCCAGTAGATTTTGCATCCCCGCTGTCGGAGACATCAGGGGTATGATATGCAGAGAGGCGCATGGATCCAGTGTTGCCAACCATCCAGATCTACAAAGATGTATCGTGATTTTAAGCAAATTGCGTGGTGGTTTGGGATGAAGAGTGATATAGCCCGATTTGTTGCTGAGTGCCACACTTGCAAGCATATGATGGCCGATCACGGAAGGCCTGGTGGCAATTTGAATCCGCTAGAGATCCCAACATGGAAGTGGGAAAGTATTTCTATGGACTTCATCACGGGCTTATTCAAATCTCCAAGGGGATTTGATTCTGTTTGGGTCATAGTGGATAGACTGATGAAGTTTGCTCACTTCGTGCTGTATAAGATTGACTATCCGATGAAGAAGATAGCTGAGTTGTACTTGAATGAGGTCATCAGATTGCATGGTGTGCCTATTAACATCATTTCTTATCGAGATTCCCGATTTACTTCTCGTTTTTGAAAGAGTCTGCAGGAGGGTTTGTGTACAGATCTGAGGTATTTTACTGCTTACCACCCACAGACCAATAGGAAGATAGAGCGGGTGAACAAGATAGTTGATGATATGATCAGATGCTATATTCTAGACCACGGTGGAGCGTGGTATGAGCGATTGCGACTTATGGAGTTTGCATACAATAACAGTTATCAAGAAAGTTTGCAAATGGCTCTGTTTAAAGCTTTGTATGGGAGGCGCTGCAGAACCCCCCTATTTTGGGCTGAGGCAGATCAGAGACCCTAGTTGGGTCCGGATGCGCTAGAGGAGATGGAAGTCGCGGTGAAGTTCATTCGAGAAAAGCTTCGTATAGCTCAGGAGAGATACGAGAAGAACGTCAATCGGCGTAGGTCTGACTTGGAGTTTTTTGTAGGTGACCTTGTGTTTCTTAATGTTTCCCCGATGGTTGGTGTTAAGAGGTTCGTTAAGAACCGAAAATTGGACCCAAGGTATATGGGCCCGTTTAAGATTGTTAAACGGATTGGCATGTCAGCTTATAGGTTGGATTTGACATCAAACTTCCCAGGTGTTCATAATGTATTTCATGTAAGCCAATTACGGAAGTGTGTGCGTAGTAGTGGGCAAGTCTTGGATATTGTTCCCTAGTTGGAGCCTAATCTCTCTTTTATTGAAGCGCTGGTCCGTATTTTTGATACTCAAGATCGAGTTCTGCCAAGGAAGTCCATCTCGATGGTCAAAGTTCTATGGAAGAATCTGGGTTTGGAAAGCGCGACTTGGGAGTTAGAGTCAGCTATGAGGGAGGCTCACCCTCAACTGTTTCCCTGAATAGATTGGTTTGTTTTCTTCTTGTAATGTTTGGCTTGTTACCTTTCCTTCTCTAGTTGAGGCGTTGTGCATAAAGTATCGGGACAAAACTTTCTTTTAGGGGGAGTGACTGTAACGCCCCCGATTTTTTTGTGATTATTTAATTCTTGCTTGGCGATATGTCGACGCGTTTTCTTGGCTTGTGTCATCTGTAGAGTGTGGTCTTAACTCCTTAGAACTGAGTGACCTATTTTGTAGTATATTGGCAAGATCTCCCTAGCAAGTCGGGTCATTTTGGGTGACCCGGTGTGGCCTCTCGGGGGATGCTTGTGTTTTGACTTTGGTTGCGTATAACTCGAGTTATGTTCGTCGAAAATTAATTCCAACTTCGCTGTTGTGTTCGTAGCGTGGATATTTAGCTACGGTGCGAATTTCGCCGAATTCCAAGGATGTTCGGTTTTCGCGTCGTTTTTGTATTTTATGAAAAATAAAACTATTTAATAAATATTATATTAAATATTAATTTTTTGAAAGGGTGCGGGTACTTGGCGGTTGTGCCTTGTATTTTGTTCATTATTAATTAATTAGCTAATTAAGATTAGTAAGGGTGCTATATATAGGATAGTTTAGACATAAGAGGGTACCGCTCTTGTTCACGTTCTTCCCCCGTCCGCAGCACTTGTTCGCAGAAAACAGAGAAACTGCTGGAACAGCTCCCCTTCGGACGCCGAATCCGGGAGTGTTTGTGGACGGAATTCAATTCCGAAAGCGGATTTGGATTGCTCTCGCATAGACCTTCATTCCTACTGTAAGAAATTCATTTTTCGTGGTGTTTCTAGGGGTCTCAAATTTCTTGGGTTGTCCTTTTCTGCCATTAAAGCCCAAGATTTCTGCTTTAGTTGTTGATGTTGCTGGTGCCGCGTGATAGTAAAGGAGGCCGACCAAGCTTCGCCGGAAATTTGAGGCAAGTGGTATTCTTGCCCTTGCCGTGTAAATTTTTTTATCTATCTCCTTGTTACCTTGTTAGCCCTAGGTTATAAACCCTATTCTTGCTTGAAATCGGGTACAAAACCCAACTATTTATAGAGAAGCCTAGTTCTCGGGATGTGTGAGGGTTGGGTTAATTTCTTTCCTGTGCAGTAGTTGTAGTCGGGTAGAGGAGAAAAGCTATAGTTTAATTCTTATGCAAACCTATCTTGCTTAGGCTTGGGTTGGGGTGTATGTGTGCTTGTGGCTGTAGTAGAAGCCTTCCCCGTACTTATTCTTGCTGGAGTTTTGATGGAGACAAAAGTTTTTGCGGCTAAGTGTTTTGGCATTGAGTGAGTCGACCTCACTTAACGCCAAAGCCGTTTTATTATTGAGAGTGGTGGACACACTCAACGCCACAGTTTTTTTTTCGGCTAAGTACTTTGGCGTTGAGTGAATCGACCTCACTCAATGCCAAAGCTATTTTATCATTGAGAGTGGTGGACATACTCAATGCCGCAGTTTGTTTTTGCGGCAAAGTACTTTGGCATTGAGTGAGTCGACCTTACTCAACGCCAAAGCTATTTTATCGTGTAGAGTGGTGGACACACTCAACGCCGCAGTTTGTTTTTGCGGCTAAGTACTTTGGCGTTGAGTGAGTCGACCTCACTCAACACCAAAGCTACTTTGGCGTTGAGAGAGGTGGACTGACTCAATGCCGCAGTTTATTTTTGCGGCTAAGTACTTTGGAGTTGAGTGAGTCGACCTAACTCAACGCCAAAGCTATTTTATCATTGAGAGTGGTGGACACACTCAACGCCGTAGTTTGTTCTTACTGCTAAGTACTTTGGCATTGAGTGAGTTGACCTCACTCAACACCAAAGCTTCTTTGGCATTCAGAGAGGTGGACTGACTCAACGCAACAGTTTGTTTTTTTGCGACTAAGTTATAAGGCGTTGAGTGAGTGGACCTCACTCAATGCCGTAGCTGTTTTGGCGTTGAGTGAGGTAACCTCACTCAACGCCACAACCTGTGTTGCTGAAGGCGTTGAGAGAGTGGACCTCACTCAACGTCGTAGCTGTTTTGGCGTTGAGTGAGGTTAGCTCACTCAACGCCACAGCCTGTTTTGCTAAAGGCATTGAGGGAGTGGACCTCACTCAACGCCATAGCTGTTTTAGCATTGTGCGAGGTTAGCTCACTCAATGCCACAACAAGTGTTGCAGAAGGCGTTGAGTGAGTGAACCACACTCAACGTGATAGCTGTTTTGGCGTTGAGGAAGATTAGCTCTCTAAACGCCATCGTCATTTTAGGCGTTGAGTGAGTGGGGCTCACTCAACGCCATGCCGTGTTGAGTCATCTCAACGCTTTTCCCTTACCTTGATATTCTCTCCCAAGTTAATTCCTTGATTTTGAGGTTCCTTGTCGGCTATATTTTTTTCAAAAAGCCAAATCGTGGGTCGTGGTTAGTAGTGGTGGTTTGAAGCTCTTAATGGGAGAGGTGTAGTGTAATTTTGCCGAGGCCACCCTTTTTCTTTTATCTTGCTCCAGGTACGGGCTGGGCAAGGGGGTGGTAGGTCCCTAGTGCTTTCACATGTAGACCCCTGAGCTTTTTTTCTTGGAAATGGTTGTTGGGGGACTAAGTTTGCCTCCAACCTGGATCCGCGTTGTTTTTGCTACTACCATCTCTCAAAGCTTAGGGTGTTAGACGTTTCTTCCTTTATAAATTTTCAACGTTTGGGCTCATGGTAGCCTGGTAAACTCTGCAGGATTTATTTTTGGGCAGGGTTGTTACTATTTCCTCGCACTTAGTACTTTTCTTTTTGTCTTGCCTTTGACAATGGTGCTTGTTTTCGGTTTACTTACTCTTCTTGCTTACCTTATAACCTAACATTTCCGTACAACTTACTTGTTTAGCTTGTTGTGGTATTCTTTTCTTCTTTGAATGCCTCAGGTTCTGGTTAGTAGCCGATTAGGCGGCTAGTTGTGATGTGTTGTTGCTGGTGGTCTCTCGTACTGTGGAGATTAGTTTCTTGGTCTTGTGAGGTAGTTTTGTGCTTCTTTCTTACAGACATACATACTTTATAGTGGGTTCGTGTCAGTTTGTTGGCGCCCACTGATAGTTTTACCTTGATACTAGATATGTTAACTTTCTACTGCTACCTTTTTCTAGAGATAGTCTACTTGCTCATGGAATCATTTATGCTAGGTTGCTAGTTACTTTTAAACCTAAAAACACTATTATTAGTATACCTCATGATTAGCATGTTTTATAAAACTCATCACTATTTCCAAATAACGTAAAAAGATCGTTTTCTTATATATATAGTATAAATTAAATATAGGGTCCTGTATAGTATAAGTTGTCCTCTGGGGACACTTATGCACTCTTTTAGGATGTCGAACCTGAATAAAGTATTTCCCGCAGCATATAAGTATAGTTTTTAAATTGTGGACTAGTTGATCCACTGTGCCGAGAGATACCGCCTTTAAAAATATAACTGATTTTCTAATCATATAACTTATGAATTTTATAAAGTAAAGTAGATAGTTTTGCCTAAGCGTCAGTAGTTATCCTCTGCTCGACGTGGCATCAAGATGCGTGTTTTCTCATACTCTGATGCTTCTTTAATTTGGAGAAAATGCGGGTTGTGACACGCCCTCCCTTGGCGTGATAGGGGGCGTGACCGACCCAGAAAAAAGTCTATAATTAAAGGCTCCCCCTTTTGTCCAGAAGCAGTTGTGGGGGTATTGGGGAGGTTCTACCCTTTTATTTCTTTGAGTTTTTCATGTTTTTCCTTTAGGTTTTTCCTCTCTCTCTTTCTAATTTTAAGTTTTTCTTAATTCTAGCTTAGTGTACCCTTTTATAATAGCTCATATAATTTATTTAGTAGCTTAATGATAATGCTAGCCTAGGTTTCATTTACATGCACTTGTAATCTTTTATTTCAAAGTTGCAGCTCTCTTTTAGCATTAATATAAAGTTCCCTTTTACTTTGTTTTCATAATGTTCTTCTACCCATCTCTCTTCCTTCACTTCGCCATGATTAACTAATCCTCCTTGTACTCGATCATGATGATCCGAGGTTCGAGTTGATTAAGTTATGATGCTTTAAGTTTACTTTTTCTTTTTAAGGTTTAGGTCTTCGATTTACTCATTAAAATTCATGTTTGGAGTTATATTATCGATATATAATTTCAATCTTTGTTTTCACTCTTAGCTAGCCAAGAGGCTCAAGTTTGAAGTTAACACTAAAGAGTAAAGAGAGTTTCACACACCCCTCGAGAGAGGCAGACGTTAAATCTCTTGGAATGGAGTGAAATCCAATAGCGGGGTTTACCACGTAAAGCGAGCTTTACATCCCCGATTTTGATGAGAGTTCGGTCGGACCTTCCTAAACTCAATTTGTCACGACTTCGAGAGAAGCGTGTTCAAGCTTTAGGAACCTCCACGGTGAAGAACCTTTACCTTTTTAAGTTAGAGTTTATTATAGCATTTTTAATAACCTTTTGCCGACGTGATTCTCAATCGAGTGCTTTTCTATTTCATCGTTTCAACCCCTAATTGTAATCACTTTTAGTAGCTCTTTATTTAACTGTAAGTAGTTCTCTTTTTGGCGTAAATATTTATTTTCTTAATTGCAATTAGTTTTCTTTTAATAAACCCTAAAACAATCCTTCGATAAGATAATTGTCTTCGTGTGAGTAAAATTACTCAACAGTTCCCGGATATTAATAAGACACTGTGTCCCCTAGCTACAATTCGATAGGTATACATACCTAAATAGATTGCTAGTTCGGTTTATTTTTTCCTTACGATTAGTAGACACCAAATTTTTATCATTTCTCTTTCTCACCCTCTTTCTTAAAATTTAAATAAAAACATATGAACGCTCCTAATAAAAACCCACATCACAATGTTTCTACACCACTTAACTCTGTCGAAAAGAGCAATGTGGCTTAAATACCACTATCTTGTCTAGTACCTTGCGAACCCTTTATTGTGTAGTCCATGGGAAGTTCAGGAATTAAAACATTAAAAAAAAATCTATTTCCAAAGAAAATGAAATTTAACACTTTTTTCTAGTTTTTTTCCTCTTCCTTTATCTTCTCTTCTTCTAATGCATGACCCGCGGAAATCCATTGGTTATTTTGGACTTGGACCATGAATTTAAGCGTACTCTTCAGATAAGATCCCGATTTCAAGGCCCTACTCTCCAAATACCGGTTGAGGATTCCGAGTCATTTTCTACCTTAAGAATGGAAGAACCCAACGTAAAGGAAGCCCTGCATAGGCAAATGTCCTTTTATGCAAGTACGAATCTAGAGGGTACAGAATCATGCATAGTTCACCCTACTGTAGCTAATAATAACTTCGAACTAAAGCCTATCATAATCCTAATGGTGCAGCATTATGTGCAATATGACGGACTTCCAGATGATGATCTGAATACGCACATCGCTAGCTTTCTTGAGATTTATGACACCTTTAAAATCAATTGTGTTACAAATAATGTTATTAGGATATGACTCTTCCCCTTATCCCTTAGAACCAAAGCAAAACAGTGGTTAATGACTATGCCAAGAGGGAGCATCACAACTTGAAATCAACTAACAAAAACATTTCTGATGAAGTATTTTCCTCTAGCTAAAACTACAAAACTTAGGAATGATATTTATGCCTTTTTTCAAATAGATTCTGAATCTCTATATAAAACCTGGGAAAGATTTAAAGAACTCTTAAGATGATTCCCCCATCAAGCTATTTCTGTATGGTTACAAGTGGGGACATTTTATAACGGGCTAAATCAAAATACAAAGCAAATGATAGACGCAGCTTCCGATGGTACTTTAAACCACAAAACCTCGGAAGTAGCTCTTGAGCTTTTCGAGGACAAGGACATGAACACATATCAGAGGAATGTGCCTAGACCTCTCCCAAACAAATCTGTAGGTAAATTTTTAGTAGACAACGTCTCCTTCTTGGCCCTACAAGTGTAAATACTAAGCAAAAAGATAACAGAGATGTCTGCTGCCTCCGCCCCTCAGGTATGGGAATCTACCACTGCTGCCCCCAAAGACATAGATTATGTTAATAATATGTATAGTAATGCTTTTAATAATTTTTCTGCTGCAAATTTTCTTGCACCGAGCTTTATATTTCTGAATAGTTATAATCCCGCATTACGAAACCACCCAAATTTCTCGTGGAGTAACCCTTCGAATGCGATGCGCCTGCCACAACAAAATGATTTTTCTACACCACCTCCACCTCTTCAAAATTATCAAAAAGCTCCAAGCATGGATGAAATGTTTTGAAAATATATTAATGTTAATGATGCGATTATAAGAAGCCTTGCTGGATCCGTTAAAAGTCTAGAGAATCAAGTATGACAACTAGCTAAAATTTTATCTGAACGACCCGCCGGGTTTCTTCCTGCAAAAACTGAGACCAACCTGAGAGATCAAGCAAAAGCTATAACTCTTTGGAGTGGGAAGCAAGTTTCTGGTATGGTTTGCGAAGAGCCCGAGGCAAGCTCCACTCCCATATTGAATATTCCACCACCTGCTGAAAAAGAAGTTATCACTCCGGTCTCTGATTTAGAAAAAGATCTCACTCCACCACCCATTTTTAAAAATGATCCAACTCCACCATACCCTTCCCAACTTAACAAACAATGTCTTGATGATCAGTATACCCTCTTCTTAGAAATGTTTAACAAATCCACATAAATCTACCCTTCCATGAAGCGATTTCCTAGATGTCGAAGTACGCTAAGTACCTAAAGGACCTCCTGACTAATAAGAAGAAGTTAGGGAACTTATTGCATGTCACGTTAATCGTTGAGTGCTCTGCGGTCTTGACAAATGGTTTACCAAAGAATATTAGTGATCCAGGTAGTTTTTCTATGTCGTGTGTCTTTGGCAATCTCTTTGTCAAGCATGCATTGGCCGATTTAGGTGCAAGTATCAACCTAATGCCATTCTCGTTATTTAAGAAGTTAGGAAATGGTAGCCTCAACCCTACGCATATGAGTATCCAGTTTCATGATAGATCCGTTAAGGACCCATTAGGAATAGTGGAGGATGTTCTAGTCAGAGTTGACAAATTCATCATCCCGGTGGATTTCGTCATATTGGACATCGAAGAGGACGTCAAGGTTCCCCTGATCCTTCATCGACCCTTCCTTGCCACCTCCCGAGCTATCATTGACGTAAGCAATTGCAAGATCTTCCTACGAGTAGGCGATGATGAAGTGACCTTCTCTATCACCCCTTCGATGAAAAATACCCTCGAGAATGACGACTCCTGTTTCTTCTTAGATACCTTAAGTGATTAAATTTCCAATAACATTTATGAAGATGAATTTTCTAGTTTTTGTTCTTCCTCAACTTTTCCTACTGAAAGTATGCAAGAAATTGCCATGGCCATTGATTAACCCCCTTCAAATTTTATGTATAAGTTAAAAGTCTACGAAGATATTATTTTTGAAAAAGAAAGAACTTCCTATACATCTTATGAAGAACCCCCTACCCTTGAATTAAAAGAACTACCTTAACTTCTAAACTATACCTTCCTAGAAAAAATTCCAAACTGCTAGTGATAGTGTTGGCCTACCTAACTGAATTACAAAATGACAAACTCCTAGTTTTACGAAAACATCGCTGAGCCATTGCCTGACAGATATCAAATATCAAGGGCATAAGCCCATCTTTCTACACCCACAAAATCTTAATGGAAGATAATTCGCGTAACTCCATCCAACCTCAGTGTCGTTTAAATACAAACATGAAAGAAGTCGTAAAAAGCGAGGTTATGAAACTCTTATACGCTGGAATTATATATCCTATTTCAGATAGTAAGTGGGTTAGCTTAGTTGAGGTAGTGCAAAAAAAGGGAGGGATAACTGTAGTTGTGAATGAAAATAATGATTTAATCCCGACACGGACGGTGATGGGGTGACGAATGTGTATTGACTATCGTATGTTTCCACCCGCAAGGACCACTTTCCCTTATCGTTCATCGATCAAATCTTAGAGTGATAATCCGGCTATATCCTTTACTTTTTTCTCGATGGCCTCTAAGGGTATTTTCAAATCGTTATCTCACCCGAGGACCAGGAGAAAACTACGTTTACTTGCCCTTTCAGCTCCTTCACTTACCGAAGAATGTTGTTTGGGTTATGCAATGCGCAACCTACATTCCAAAGATGTATGCTTGCTATCTTTGACAAGTACGTAGAAAGTATTATGGAGGTATTTATTGATGATTTCTTCGTGTTTGGCGATGCCTTCGATAGTTGCTTAGAAAACTTAGAAAAAGTCTTAGAAAGATGCGAAGAAACAAACCTCAACCTAAATTTAGAAAAATGCATTTTATGGTGAGGGAGGGGTTTTTCTTAGACCTAAGATTTCTGCCCGAGGGATTGAAGTAGATATTGCAAATATATAAGTAATTGAAAAGCTATCGCCACCTATGAATGTTAAAGATATAAGAAGTTTCCTAGGTCATGCTGGCTTTTACCGCCGTTTCATAAAAGACTTCACCAAAATCGCCAAACCACTTACTCAACTCTTAGAAAAAGACGCCCTATTTATTTTTTATGACCGTTGTCTATCTACTTTTTAAACAATTAAAGATAAATAAAATTAAAGCACCAATTACGATAGCTCTAGTATGGGACCTTCCCTTTGAGATAATTTGCAATGCGAGTAGTTTTGCAGTGAGAGCCGTATTAGGTCAACAAATATCTAAAAACTTCCACCCCATTTATTATGTGAGTAAAACAATCACATCTGCACAATAAAACTACACCATGACGGAGAAGTAGATCCTTATTGTTGTCTATGCCTTCGATAAATTTTGGCCATATATTACGCTTACAAAAATTATAGTTTTCATGGACCACTCGGCCCTCAAGTACTTACTTAGTAAGATGGATGCCAAGCCGCGCCTGATACACTGGGTCTTACTCATCCAAGAGTTTGACTTAGAAATCCACGATAAGAGTGGGGCCAAATATTTGGCCGCCAATCATCTCCCTCACCTAAAAAATCCATATATAGAAAATATAGATGAAATAATATTTAATGATTTCTTCCCAGATGAAATGCTTCTCAGCAGAAGAAGAAATTCTTTTTTGAGTTGAAGAACTAATTTTGGGAGGACCCGCATCTTTTTTGAGTTTTTGCAGACCAGGTGATAAGGAGATGTGTTTCTTTTGAAGAAGGACAAGATATTCTAAAACACTTACATGAAGGACCGACTGGTGGTCACTATCAAGCTGCTCGCACCGCTCACAAAGTTCTTTGCGCAGGTTTTTACTGGACTTGCCTCTTTAAAGACGTGCAGACTTTTGTGAGTAGGTGTGATAGTTTCCAGCGGTCGGGTAATATTTCAAAGAAAAATGAAAAGCCGCAAAATTATTTCCTCGAGTGGGAAGTGTTGGGATTTGCCTCCACAATACCTCATATTTGTAGGAGGTCGGACCTTGAACTAAGATGAATTAAGGTGTATTTGATATTGTGTTTAAGTTGTATGTGTGCAGGTTTTTATTGCCAAGTGTAGACCAATGTCAGTCTATAATGGGTCACCAAACACAGGACCATACAATGTAATCCCTCATTGTGTGATCCAAAGTGTTGGCCCATGTATAGCCTCTCTATTGGGATACACTTCCTACATGCACCTGGATTGGTGGACTGAAGTATTGAAGTTTATAGTTTTTCAGAAGAATTTTTTTTCTAAGTCCACATACTCGAGTAGCTTCCTTCATATACACGAGTAAGTGACTTAGTACTCGAGTAAATCCTTAGACATACTCGAGAAGACTCTGTATACTCGTGTAGATAAGCTTACTCGAGTAAGATTGTTAGTCACTCGAGTAGGTCACTTTCAATACTCGAGTAGATCCTTCTATCCTTAGATCCAAAATATTCTCTATGTCCACATACTCGAGTACCTCGTTTGTACACTCGAGTAAGTGAGTCTGTACTCGAGTAAGTTGGATTACTTACTTGAGTAGACTGTAATATACTCGAGTAGGTGATAGCTTGTACTCGAGTAGTTGGTTAGTTACTCGAGTAAGTGTTCTGTTAATACTCGAGTAGATCTGCACTTTTCATCTCAGAAAGTCTCTAAGTCTACCTACTCGAGTAGTTCCCTATATACTCGAGTAAGTGACTCTGTACTCGAGTAGTAGTTTTTCATACTCGAGTAGCTTAGTGATTACCCGACTAATCTTCCCCAGATACTCGAGTAGTTCACTTTTCCCTCACTCGAGTATCTCCAACTTTTCTACTCGAGTAGTTCTTCCTATTTTATTTGAGAAATTTTCTCTAAGTGTTTATTCTCGAGTATATACTCTCATACTCGAGTAGTTCTAAATCAGTCGAGTGTTGATCTCTGAATGTCTCGAGTAGCTTCTCTTCTTATACTCGAGTATGCTCCTCCTATCCACTCGAGTATATAACATCTTGTACTCGAGTATGTCTCTTCTCTGTCTCGAGTATATATGTTCAAATATTCCTGAAATTCTCTAAGTACAATTTCACTGTGTATTTCGAATTAATCATTTCTGATTGGTCCACGTGTCATCTCTAATTAAATTTCTGACCGTTGGAGTCCACCTATAAATAGGTGCTTTCAGATTTGACTAATAACAAGTCTTACAGAGATTATTATTTTAAGAAAGAGAAAAGTTCCCATGAACCCTAATTTCTCACGCCGCCGCCATTGTTGTTCACGGAAGAAGGTCTGGATCGACGATCTCCGATCGCTGCTTTCAACTTTGTTTCTCCAGCGATCCAGACAAAAGATAATCACTCGATCTCGCCGAGCCTCAAAGATTTCTGATTTATTTTCTCGATTAAGGTGATTCCGTTTTTCAGATCTGTGGATCTCTCTCAAGTCATCTTCAACATATTCTGATCAAGCCAAAGTTCTCAAGGATGAAGACTATCAAAGATCCAGATCTGTGCAATATATTGTTTGTATTTTCTTTTCAAACAAATTTCTTTGTAGGAGTTTTTCTCCGAGTTTTGTAGGAAGGCTTTATCTTCCGAGTGTAGATCCGATTTGGATCGAGTTTTGTAGGAACGTGGTTCCGAGGTGTAGGATTGTTTTCAATCCGAGATAGTGGAGTAGCCGAGTCTAGTGGTTTGCTAGATCCGTGAGGAAAGTGGACGTACCCAAGATTGGGGAACCACTGTAAATCTCTTGTCGTCTGTGTGATTGCTTGATCTTTGCTGTGTTAATTTTTATTCCGCATTTGACACGCATTTCACCTATTCACCCCCCTCTAGGTCATTTAGGTAGACAACTTAGTTCTCTCAATTGGTATCAGAGGGAGGTTGATCGTTAAAAGGTTAACACCTTGATCTAATCCTTACCAAGTTATCTCAAGAGAAATTTCAAGCATGAGTAAGACCAAGGATTTTGCTAAGCTCCCTATCTGCACCAAGAACAATTTTCCTATGTGGAAGGAAAGAGTCAAACTCTTTATGGAAGCAGTAGATCCCCGGATCTTCATGATTGTTGAAGAAGGTCCCCAAAATCCTATGACCACCTCCACCATAGATTCATCTAAGCAAGTTCCAAAGAAATTGATGGATCTCGATAAGGACGAGATTGCACTTGTCTCGTTGGACAAGAAAGCTAAAAATATTATCACAAGTGCAGTCGATGACTCAATGCTGCAGAATCTGATTCATTGCCAATCTGCCAAGGAGATGTGGCAATCCCTAGTGACTCTAATGGAAGGTACAGAAGAAGTGAGGGATGTTCGAAGGTCCCTACTGAACCAGAAATATGAAGCCTTCAGGCAGGGTCATAACGAAGCCATAGCTGACACTTTTGAGAACTTCTTCAAGATAGTAAATGGCCTCAGAGTTTATGGACGTGTCTTCACCAATTGTGAACTCAATGACAAATTCTTAAAATCCCTAACCAAGGAATGGGACAATAAGGTATGTGCCATTCGGGAGTTTGGAAGGTTAGCTGAGACAGACCCGCAGAATCTGTTCGGAAAGCTTATGTCTTACGAGCTGCAAATCAACTCAAGAAAAGCTGAAGAAGAGATAAGCAGGTCTGCATCTAAGGAGAAGTCTGTCGCTCTAAAGGTAAATAGCTCAAGGAAGACAAAGTCTAGTTCTCCTGCCCCAGTTCCTGAAGCTGATGAAGAAGAATCATCTGATCCAAGCTCATCTGGCTCAGAACTATCTGAAGGAGAGTTCTCATTGCTCTCCCGGCAATTCAAGAAATTCTTAAATAAGAAGAATCAATGGAGAGGCAAAGATGCCTCATTCAGAAGATCACGACGTGACGGTGATCAGCGAAAGAATGGCTCAAGTAGCCATGACAGGTATAACTCTAAACAGAACAAACAGATTTCGATTGACATCGTTATTTATTGTTGCAACAAGCCAGGTCACGTCATCGCGGACTGCCCTCACAAGAAGAAAGAGGGCGGCAGAAGAGAGGAAAAGAAATCCTCATACCACAAGAAGAGGACAGAGAAGAGTCTAGTAGCCAAGAAGAGCAAAACTCTCAGCGACTCTGACTCATCTGAGTCGAGTGAAGAAGAGGAAGCCTATTTTGGGCTCATGGCTCACTCAGATGATGAACAAGTCCCCCAGTTCACTGGGGAGGTAAAATCTCACACTCCTCTCTCTGATTCTGATGATGATAATGAGCATGAGGGCTATTCCTCTGAAGATGAATCTGAACTCATGGCTCAATACAAAGAGTTGCTCATGACCTACGAAAAATGTCGTAGAGTAGTGAAATCTCAAGCCAAAGAGATAAAATCTCTACAGGCTAGTGAGAGCAGCTTGAGAGAAGAAGTCGCTAAGACTAACTCTCTTCAAGAGAACTTAAATAGTGTTATGGATGAATACAATCAAGCTCTCAAGCACCTCGACCTTAAAGAGGAAATCATCAAAGAATTGGAACAACGACTTGAGGCTGAGAAGAAACTTGTTGAGAGTTTCTCAAAGCCTAAGACAGTTCTTCCACTCGTTGCTGAATTCTCAGCTAAGGCCAAGGGTGCTGGTTTATGCCACATTGGTTCTTCTAGTAAATCCTCTAGGAGAAACAAGGCCAAGAGAAAGAATAAGGCTGCCCAGAAGGCTCTAGCTGAGGAAAAAGGGAAAGCTCCCTTGGAACCTGTTCTGTTCAAGAAAGTCATCATTCCTACGAACGAACTCGACTATGAGTCTACCTATGGACACTTTTTTAGGCCGATCCCTGAGAAGCCTAAATCAAGATACTAAGGTTGGACTCGTCCTCGTAACTTTGGCGAGAGTTTCTTCAAAGCGCCTTATGAAGAGATTCAACTTCAAAGCTATGGACCTTATGCTCATGGTCATAACATCAAGAAGACACCCAAGGTAAAACCTATTGTGGAAAAGCCTATGAAGGAGAAGACTTCATGCATCTGTCTTCATCATGAAGCCTCCTCCTCGAAAAGTAAGGTTCGTGCTAAACCATCATTTCAAAAAATCAAGCAAGAATACACTAGGCAAAGATACAACAAGTTCGACTGTTGGTGTTGTGGCAGAATTGGTCACTTTGCCATCGATTGTTTGTTCAATCCTAGTAATGCTGCAACCCCTCAAGTTAGCAACGTGAGAATGACCACTCATGAGGCTAATACTCGTAGGGGGAGTTTTCTAACTCGAGACCAAGGACCCAAACCTGTTTGGGTTCCTAAGGCTAAGTGATTGTAATTGCAGGTATGTCCAAAGGCCACCAAAATGCCAATCTGGTATTTGGACAGCGGATGTTCTTGGCATATGACCAGGACAAGAAGCCTACACCAGAATTTCACCTCAGTCTGCAACGGACCAAAGGTCATCTTTGGAGGTTCAGATCGAGGGATAACTAAAGGCTATGGTATGATTTCTAATGGTAGCGTTTCCTTTTCGGATGTAGCCTATGTTGAAGGATTGGAACACAATCTCATCAGCATAAGCCAACTATGCGATAAAGGATACGTAGTTGAATTTCATGCTGACAAGTGTTTGATAAAATCGGTTAACAACATGGAAACTATTTTATCAGGCACTCGAAGTAGAAATATTTTCTGTTTGAATTTCATTTGTATTGACACTTCTACACCAGTATGTATTTTAGCAAAAAGTAGTGCATCTCTTGCTGACCAATGGCACAAGAGACTAGCACATATTAATTTCAAAACTATTAATATATTATTCTCTCAAAACTTAGTACGTGATGCCCCCAATGTCAAGTGCTTTACGGAAAGTCCTTGTCATGCCTGTATCAAAGGCAAGCAAACAAGGAGTTCATTTAAAAGCATAATAGGCAAGGATTCCAATAGAAGCTTACAGCTTCTCCATATGGACTTGTTTGGTCCACTGCAAGTTAGAAGTTTGGGAGGTAAGGAATATACGTTGGTTATTGTGGATGATTACTCGCGCTTTGCGTGGATGTTCTTTCTGAAACACAAGTCAGATACCTTCAGTACTTTCACTAATTTTGTTAGGCAAACCCAAAATGAATATAACTGTTCCGTAGTCAAAATCAGAAGTGACAATGGAACGGAATTCAAGTCTGGAGCCATGACAGAATTCTACGAAAGTCAAGGTATCTTTCATGAGTTTTCCTCTCCTCGCACTCCACAGCAAAATGGAGTAGCTGAGAGAAGGAACAAAACACTCAGAGAGGCTTGCCGGACCATATTGAGTGATGCTTCACTTCCAGAGTACTTCTGGGCTGAAGCCGTCAACACCGCTTGTCACGTGCAAAATCGAGCTCTCATCAACAAGAACCATGATAAGACTCCTTACGAACTTTTAAAAGGCAGGAAACCAACCATTTTGTATTTTAGAATCTTTGGCTGTAAGTGCTTCGTACTTAACAACGGTAAGTATCACACTACCAAGTTTAGTGAGAAAAGCTTTGAAGGTATCTTTGTAGGTTATAGTAGCCATAGTAAGGCCTATAGAGTATTCAATAGAAAAACTCTGATAGTAGAAGAGTGGATACACCTTGTATTTGATGAGACGATTCTGCTGCACAACAACTCGTCTAGTGTGCCTATTGTAGATGCAGGTACAAAATTTAAGGAACTTAGCTTGGATGAAACTACTAAAGATAAAGACGAAACGTTCATCAAGATCACGTCTACAACCCCTATTGGAGAGGTAGATGATCAAGATGAAAAACACATCCCAGCTGAAGATGCAACTCCAGTGGCTGAAGAGATCCCAGATGCAAGGACTTTAGAGTTCAGACACTTGAAGGATCATCCCGTTGATCAAATCATAGGAGATCCTCGGGATGGCGTCAGAACTCGTCGAGGTACAACTAACGAGAATTTACACTTAAGTTTTCTTTCACAAGTTGAACCAAAGAAATTTGAGGAAGCCAACTCTGACGCATCCTGGATCCTAGCCATGGAAGAAGAACTGAATCAGTTCAAACGATGCAAAGTTTGGACACTTGTTCCTAGACCCAAGGGTAAGAACGTCATTGGGAAAAAATGGGTCTACCGGAACAAGATGGACGAAGATGGAACCATTACAAAGAATAAAGCCAGACTTGTCGCAAAGGGATATCGTCAAGAAGAAGGAATTGACTTCGACCAGACTTATGCTCCAGTAGCAAGACTGGAAGCGATCAGGTTATTTCTTGCCTACGCTGCACTTAAGGGCTTTACCGTCTATCAGATGGACGTTAAGTCCGCCTTCCTAAATGGTGACATAAAGGAAGAAGTGTATGTAGAGCAACCACCAGGTTTCGTTGATTCAACTTATCCTAATTATGTTTACTTATTACAAAAAGCTTTATATGGTCTTAAACAAGCTCCTCGAGCTTGGTATGAGACGCTTTCCACTTTTATTCTTGAGAACAAGTTCACAAGAGGAAAGATAGACAAGACATTATTTCTTAGGGAAATAAAAGGCAAGATTTTACTAGGGCAAATCTATATCGATGACATTATTTTTGGCTCTACAGATAACAACCTCTGCAAGAAGTTTTCTAAACTTATGCAAGGGAAGTTTGAAATAAGCAGTATGGGAGAGCTGAAGTATTTCTTAGGGCTTCAGGTGAAACAATCTGAGGATGGAAATTTCATCTCACAGACCAAGTTCACCAAAGAGCTACTCAAGAAATTCGGAATGGAGAATGCAACCTCTATGAGGACTCCAATGGCCTCAGCTATGTCTCTAGACAAGGATGAGAAAGGGAAACCTTTTGATGAAACCAAGTACAGAAGCATAATTGGGTCCTTGCTCTACCTTACCGCAAGTGGACCAGACATAATGTTCTCAACATGTGAATGTGCTAGATTTCAGGTAAACTCTAAGGAATCTCATTACATTGCTGCAAAGCGAATCTTGAGATACCTCAAAGGTACACCAAATCTTGGCTTATGGTACCCAAGAAGTAATGATAGTGAACTAATTGGATTTTCAGATACAGATTTTGCAGGAAGCAAAGACGACAGGAAAAGTACTTCCGGGACTTGCCAATTCCTCGAAAGGAGACATATTTCCTGGAGCAATAAGAAACAAACTGTGTTGTCATCTCAACAGCTGAATCAGAGTACATCTCTGCAGGCAGCTGTTGTGCACAGCTTCTCTGGATCAAAAATCAGTTTGAAGACTACAACATGAAGTTCCAGAACATTCCTTTGTTTTGCGACTCATCCAGTGCTATAGCAATCGCCAACAACCCAGTCTCCCACAGCCGGACCAAGCACAAAGAGCTTCGTTATCATTTCATCCGAGAGCATGTGGAAAATGGAGACATAGATCTATAATATGTCTCCACAGACAGGCAAGTTGCAGATATATTCACCAAGCCGCTGGATGAGTCCAAGTTCTCGTTCTTCAAAACGGAACTTGGGCTGCTCAACAAAGAAGACTAGTGATGGCCTCACAAATCAAGAAGATATCAGTGATGTTGGCTGCTCAGAGTTAAAGACTTCAGTGGCAACATATTTCTCCCAAGGAAAATTGTCCTTCAAAGTAAGATACCAGAGTATATCAAGACAGATACACGAGTAAACGGAAAATACTCGAGTAAAAAGTTTGACATACACGAGTAGTTGACCACATACTCATGTATGAACTTGACATACTCGAGTATGCTCCGTCTCATACTCGTGTATTAACTTTACCTACTCGAGTATGTTCCGTCTCATACTCGTGTATGACAAATCTACTCGCGTATACGGACTTCACATTTTGGATTTCTCCATTTTTTTCTATTCGCACCAAGCTATTTTCCGCTTCATTCAGGTATGAATTTATTTTTTCTTTAACCTAACTAGAATCATATATATATAGAGAAAAATCGGAAAATCCCTTTCCACTTCTCATTCTCTCGAGTAGCCGTCGACTCTTCATCTTCCGGAAAACCGCCGAGCATCGTCATTTTCGCCTCTCCTGTCCTCCAGAATCGCAGATGGCCCCCTCTTCCAAAATCGGCATCGGCTCAGAACTTGCCCCCGTAGGGATTCCTGGTACCGCCCCGTGGGTGTTACCGCCATAGGGTGAGGATCCCCACTAGTTCAGACTGATTCCGTTCCTTTTGCTTCCGGATCAGGAGAAGGAGAAGGAGAAGGGCGCTATGGACTAACTTCCTGACAGGCGGAGTTAGGTACAGACAGTCCGATCTAGCTAGTGAGCAGAAGCGCAAGATAGTAGCTCGAGCAGCGTAGCAGCGAAGAGGAACCCCCGCCGGAATCAAAATAGGCCTTGGAGTTAGCGCCGATCTTTCAGATGATTTCCGAAATCTTCTGATTTTACTCGAGACCGCCGAACTATCGTTCGTTCTCCAGACGCCGTGCCAAGTTATTTTCCCAACTGTTGAAGAGTTCTATCAAAATCTGAAGGTGAAACGAAATGGAAAGCTCCTGAAATCCAAGGTCAGAGGGATAAAAATCCGACTGGACAAAGACTCACTAGCTGCTCTGTTAAAACTACCAGTAGTAGAGGATGATAACGAAATGACTGCTGAAGACTCAGTAAGAACCAGTTTATTCTGTGGAGGTAACCCTCAAGCCCATTCCTTTAGCAGAGCTGATTTCAACTTAGAAGGAAAATTTCTAGTGGATGTAATTGCTAAGATACTGCTATGCAAAACTTATTCCATTCGAGACATTTCTATTGAAATGTTTGATATAATGCAAGCCATTATCTGCCGCAAACGATTCCAGTTTGGACTGTTGATCCTAGATAAAATCAGAGAAAGCATTAAGCATCCTAATTTTGCAAGAATTATTTCCCTCCTTCTTCATGAAATCAATCCTTCAGTTTTTAACTTATCCAAAGGGACTCCACTGCATCACATGAAAAAAGTTTCTATATCCTCCATCCAGCGATATGAAATTAAAATTCTGAACTCTGCCCAAGCATCCGAAGCTGCTGTCCCTTCAGTAGATTCCCAAGAAACCAGTGTACCTGATGACAGGATTCCATCTCCTCCTCCACATCAAACTGCTGCTACCTCTGGTGCAATAGTTGAGGGGGAGCCTGCCTCATCTCATTCTCATTCCCAAGAACCCTCAGAGCAACCAGAAGTCAGGGACTCTCTCCCTCCAGTTTCTCCTCCTCCAGTAGATCCCCACTCTGAGATTCCAGATCCAGCAATCCTTCTATCTACTGCAGAAGATATCAATAAATTGATTGATGAGCTCAGCTCAGATGCACCCCTGTTTCAAAATGAATCAGTTGTACTGACTCCATAGGATCAGATTCCTGCTCAGTCTCCTGCTCAGATTCCTTCTCAGTCTCCTACAAAGACTCCAGAAGCTCAGTCTCCTGTCCAGTCTCCTGCTCAGTCCTCTGTTGCAGAGGAAAGCCAGCCTGATAATATTCTTTTGTCTGATGATGAGGAAGTATCTCCAGAACCAGTGGAGGCTCCTCTGAAGACTTTGGACTTCTCTATTCCCTCCTTCATTAATACAGAAGAATCTGCTCAGATAGAATCTTTCAAGAGAGCTGAAAGCTCAGTGGAAATTACTGAAATCCCTCCATGGGTTGTTCCTGCTCCTTCAGTCCCTCTCCCAACTTCAACTCCTTCTTCTTCTTCAGATCTGGTAAGCAAGATTGAACAGCTACTCAGTGAACAAAGAAAGTACTTTGATGACTCTTTAGCCTCAGTAAATAACAAAGTCTCTACTCTTGAAAAGGAGATGAGTAGAGGCTTTGCTGAAATTCAAGCCAATACTGATGAGCTAAAGAGATTGTTTCAATTGGGTGGAAAAGCTTTAGATCACACTATTACAAGTATAGGTGAACTAAGGAATCAAGCTGAAACTGTTGCTCATAATCAGATAATATTGGACAAGAATGCTGAAGCAAATGTGATGAAAGTGTGTGAAGAAGTTGGCACCTTCAGAGATGAAGCAATTGCCAAGATAGTTGTAGATATCAGCAAGGTGGAGAAATTTATCAAAGAACAAGTTGAAAAAGTAGTTGAAAAACTGTCTGAACAAGCTCAAACAACTGTGAATGATCTAGTCAAGAATATGAAAGCAGATATTCTATCTCAACTCCAATCTGTCAAGTTCTATATTTATGATACAGCTGTATGGGTAAATAATCAGAACTTCCCAAATTCTCAACTCAACCCTACCATCATTCCCAAGTTCTTGGACCCTCTTGTAGAACATCCTCCAGCAGATGCTCCAGCTCAGGCAAACATTCTAGGAGATGTGCAAGTCTTTTCACCCAGACCTGCTGGTGATGTGACTGAGCCTCCTCTCTTTTATACTGATATTTGGTAAGATGAACTTCCTTCTAGTTCTCAAGGTGTCCCAAAGAAGAAAAGGAAATATGGTGATGACTCTTTTGCCAGCCGTTCTACACCTAGAAAAGAGCCTGTCCCAGCTTCTGAAGGTAGATCAGAAATTGTTCATTCTGAGGTTTGGAGTCCAACCTCCAAATCTCTGATCCTTGATACCCTGAAGCTAGTAACAGATCTTGGTGAGCACAGAGATCAGTATTACAGTTATTCAGAATGGAAAGCTTATGAAGCATCTCAGATCAAGATCAGACTTCATGATAGGAATTGGGGATACAATAACCCAGCTGCTCCTCCTAGGCCCAGAACATATTTTCCTAAACCTTTCAGTTACCTAGAGAGGCAAGAGCTGAAGAGAGAAAGAATGCACAAAGGAGCCCCCTTTTGAGTCAATGAGAATGTGGAAATGGACTGTTTAATCTGTTAAAAACATTTCTATATATATATATTTTTGATTCTGATTATGTCTATCTTATTATTTATCCTGCTTCAGTTTATTTGTTTTTGAAGTATATGTGTGTTGTTCTTTTTACTCTAAGTAATTCACCTTAGTGTAGAGGGTGCTGACATCTACAAATAGGGGGAGATTGTTGGGATTTGTCTCCACAATACCACAGATTTGTAGGAGGTCAGACCTTGAACTAAGTTGAATTAAGGTGTATTTGATATTGTGTTTAAGTTGTATGTGTGCAGGTTTTTATTGCCAAGTGTAGACCAATGTCAGTCTATAATGGGTCACCAAACACAGGACCATACAATGTAATCCCTCATTGTGTGATCCAAATTGTTGGCCCATGTATAGCCTCTCTATTGAGAAACACTTCCTACATGCACCTGGATTGGTGGACTGAAGTATTGAAGTTTATAGTTTTTCAGAAGAATTTTTTTTCTAAGTCCACATACTCGAGTAGCTTCCTTCATATACTCGAGTAAGTGACTTAGTACTCGAGTAAATCCTTAGACATACTCGAGAAGACTCTGTATACTCGTGTAGATAAGCTTACTCGAGTAAGATAGTTAGTCACTCGAGTAGGTCACTTTCTATACTCGAGTAGATCCTTCTGTCCTTAGATCCGAAATATTCTCTAAGTCCACATACTCGAGTACCTCGTTTGTACACTCGAGTAAGTGAGACTGTACTCGAGTAAGTTGGATTACGTACTCGAGTAGACTGTAATATACTCGAGTAGGTGATAGCTTGTACTCGAGTAATTGGTTAGTTACTCGAGTAAGTGTTCTGTTGATACTCGAGTAGATCTGCACTTTTCATCTCAGAAAGTCTCTAAGTCTACCTACTCGAGTAGTTCCCTATATACTCGAGTAAGTGACTCTGTACTCGAGTAGTAGTTTTTCATACTCGAGTAGCTTAGTGATTACCTGAGTAATCTTCCCCAGATACTCGAGTAGTTCACTTTTCCCTCACTCGAGTATTTCTAACTCTTCTACTCGAGTAGTTCTTCCTATTTTATTTGAGAAATTTTCTTTAAGTGTTTTTTCTTGAGTATATACTCTCATACTCGAGTAGTTCTAAATCACTCGAGTGTTGATCTCTGAATCACTCAAGTAGCTTCTCTTCTTATACTCGAGTATGCTCCTCCTATCCACTCGAGTATATAACATCTTGTACTCGAGTATGTCTCTTCTCTGTCTTGAGTATATCTGTTCAAATATTCCTGAAATTCTCCAAGTACAATTTCACTGTGTATTTCGAATTAATCATTTCTGATTGGTCCACGTGTCATCTCCAATTAAATTTCTGACCGTTGGAGTCCACCTATAAATAGGTCCTTTCAGATTTGGCTAATAACAAGTCTTATAGAGATTATTATTTTAAGAAAGAGAAAAGTTCCCGTGAACCCTAATTTCTCACGCCGCCGCCATTGTCGTTCACGGAAGAAGGTCTGGATCGACGATCTCCGATCGCTGCTTTCAACTTTGTTTGTCCAGCGATCCAGAAAAAAGATAATCACTCGATCTCGCCGAGCCTCAAAGATTTCTGATTTATATTCTCGATCGAGGTGATTCCGTTTTTTAGATCTGTGGATCTCTCTCAAGTCATCTTCAACATATTCTGATCAAGCCAAAGTTCTCAAGGAAGAAGACTATCAAAGATCCAGATCTGTGCAATATATTGTTTGTATTTTCTTTTCAAACAAATTTCTTTGTAGGAGTTTTTCTCCGAGTTTTGTAGGAAGGCTTTATCTTCCGAGTGTAGATCCGATTTGGATCGAGTTTTGTAGGAACGTGGTTCCGAGGTGTAGGATTGTTTTCAATCCGAGATAGTGGAGTAGCCGAGTCTAGTGGTTTGCTAGATCGGTGAGGAAAGTGGACGTACCCAAGATTGGGGAACCACTGTAAATCTCTTATCGTCTGTGTGATTGCTTGATCTTTGCTGTGTTAATTTTTATTCCGCATTTGACACGCATTTCACCTATTCACCCCCCTCTAGGTGATTTAGGTAGACAACTTAGTTCTCTCAGGAAGTTTTCGACCTTTGTGGAATTGATTTTGTTGGGCCCCTTCCTTCTTGCTTCGGGAACAAATACATCTTAGTTGTTGTAGATTATGTTTCACGATGGGCTGAGGCCCATGCTCTTCCTACTAACAACTCGCGAGTCGTAATTCCTTTCTTAAAAAAAATATTTTCTCAATTCGGTATTCAACGAGCCATCGTTAGTGATAGGGGGTTCACATTTCTATAATGCGTAGTTTTCTAAAACTCTTATAAAATATGGCATTATGCATAAGATTTCAACTGCCTACCAACCCAAAACTAACAGGAAAGTCGAAGTAGTGAAAAAAAGATAAATTATATTTTAGAAAAGTCTGTTTCCACTTCTAGAAAAGACTTGTCAACCAAATTAGAAGATGCTCTATAGGCCTACCGAAGAGCGTACAAAACCTCCATCGGATGTACGCCGTATCGGTTGGCTTATGGAAAATCGTGCCATTTACCCGTAGATTAGAACACCGTGCTTTTTTGTCCTTAAGGTTTTTAAATTTCAATCCTCACTCTGTCGGTGAATTTCAAAAAAATTAGCTTAACTAACTCGACGAGTGGTGCTCTTACGCATATGAAAATAACAAATTTGATAAAGAGCGGATGAAAAGATTTCGCGAGAAACATTTAAGGCACCCAAAAACCTTCAAACTGAGCGACCAAGTTCTTTTATATAATTCACATTTACCTTTATTTCCTGGAAACTAAAGTCATGATGGTCTGGGCCGTTTTCTATTAAAGAAGTTTTTTGCATGGCACTGTGTTAATTTCACACCCTGATATGGGTGATTTCAAAGTGAATGGACAGCGTCTTAAATAATATTTTTCTGGTGATGATGATGTCAGTCCGAATAGTGTTAATTTTCATTTACACAAACATTAAATAACTTAGGACTATTTATTTTTGTTAAAAGCCGTTAAATATTATTTTGGACAATAATCTTTTGAACAATATTATTTTGTTGCGTCGAGTTCAAACGATGTCTTTAACAAAGGGTGCTCTTTTGAGGCAACTCAAATTATTTTTCTGTTTTCTTTATTTTACACTTTTTGCCCCGGACGGCTCCGACAAGCTGAAGCTTTTATGATCGTCTGCTCCAATGATGTTGAATCCATCATGAAGTCCGAAGAAGACATTTAAAGAAGTTCCAAAGCGCAAGCATGGGGGAGTGGCATCACTCAACATTAGCCATAAATAAATCCGGGGAAGTATCTATTTTTAAATTCTGTACTTTTATTTGTGTTTTAATTTCTCTCTCTCCTTCCCCTCGTTTCTCCAGTGAGGACAATGTCCATTTTAACCATGGGGGAGGATTTCCCCCTTCTCTTGTCTTTATTTTGTTTCCTTAAATAAAAATCAAAATCAAATATATATATATATATATATATATATATATATATCTTAAAAATCCAAAAAAAGAGAATATCTTAAAAATAAAAAAAATATAGAATATTTCAAAATAAATAAATATATATATATACTATATGTTTTTACTTTAATAGTTTAAACGTATTTGGTTATTTCAATAGTACCCCTTGCTTTTTGTTTTGTTTTTCTCAATACCCCCTATAATAATTTAGCTAATTCTAATCTTTCTAATCGTTCTTTTTAATTATGTTCCACATGTAAAATGTTGGCCATTATGTGTTTCTAATTCACAGTAGCATGTTAATGTAAAATGTTTTTCTAAAAACTCACATTTTTATTATGGTTTTCGTTCTTTATTTTCTTTACTTTCTTAAAAATCATTCATCTACTATTTTCCTTTTTGTTTAAGGATAGTAATTGTAATGTTAACTTTTGATTACTGTAGTAGATGTTAACGATCCAAGTCGCTTATTATTTCTATTTTCAAGATAATTTCATTAGTCTTCATTTATTATCTAGGATTTGCTTTTTGAAATTTTTCAAAGCTAATGCTTTAAATAAATTTAGGAGCATGAAAATGATTTAGGCAATTTTGATTTTCATTTGAGCCATCTTGCAAACCTAAAAATTTTTATCCCAAGTAAGCTTCTTTTGAGCCTTTTTCTGATTTCAATTTATAGCTTCACCTATCATTTCTTTTTCACCAAAGCTAAAATTTTCCAACCTATCTAATCACACTAACCTTTTGATTTTCATTAAAAAATTTCATGATTATGATAGGGTTGTTTTATGATATATTTGAAGAATGTCTTGAAAAAGTATGCTCAAAAGAAGTGTTTACTTTTGTTGGGGCAATTTCAAAATGAAAAGAAAAATTATTTATGGCCTTTCTTTTGTAAAAAAAAGGAATGAAAAGAAAATGGAAAAGAAAACCAAAGAAAAATATTTTATTTATTAAAATTTTTTAAACTCTTTATTTTGGTTTAGTGTGATTTTAAAGCCTCCTTGTTTTTCTTTGAATTCCACTCCTAATCATAATCCTAAAACAAACATTTCAGTCCTAATAAGCCCTTTTGATTCAAGTTTTTGAATTTTATTTATTAGCTAAGTAAGGAAGAAAAATAGGTTAGTAAAGTTTTGGATTTAAATTTCTATTTTTGTTATTTGATTGATATAGTTATAATGTGTCTCTTGGATCCAGTAACAACTCAATGCGCTTTTTCATTTTGTTACTTTGCTTAAATTTATTTAAAGAATTATGTTAAAATTTTTGATGATTTATTTTCATTAGTAAAGATTATAAATTTTTAAACCATGCCTAAGTAACTGTTTTATATTTACGTTTCACCTTCTTCCTACTTAGAATTTTGCATAGTATTTATGTAAGCATAATTAGAACTTTTTGATTAGTCACTTTTTATGTTAGCTAGTTTTTATATCATTGCTTGGGGACAAACAAAACTTAAGCTTGGGAGAATTTGATAGTATGTTTTGTAGTCGAAACTATTAGTGTATTTTTCAGGGTTTTAATACACAAATCATGTCTTGTAAGCTTATATATTGACATCCTTTTGTATATATTATTGCCACTAATTTGTTCTCTTCTTTTTGCTAGTTTTCACAGTATTTACCCAAAATGATCTGACACGCCCCCTGACATGCCCTCCCTGGGCGTGTCGCATGGCGTATAACCCTTTCCCAAGGAAGTTTGCTGCCAGAACCTAAATCCTAAGAAAAACACCTGAGAAGCCCCCCTAATACGCCCTCCCTAGGCGTTTCTCTAGGTGTTTAACCCTCATCACAAAGCCTGTAGGCTGCCCTTAAAGATTTTTCGTTTCTACATGTCAATAGTACTAGACACGCCCCCTAACACACCATATACGGGCATGTCACCGGGCATGTACCACCTTTTTTGACATTTGACGGATTTCCGACCATTGATTTTGACGTGACTTGCCTTACATGTCCCCCTATATGGGCATTTCCGAGGGCGTGTCCAACATTGTATAGAAGAAATCATCATTCCTGCTAGAATCCAGCACCCGAGGTAAACCCCGTATAAGACACGCCCCCCTAAAACGCCCTCCCTGGGCGAGAAACGGGGTGCGACCGACCCAAAAAAAGTCTATAAATTCAAGGATCCACCTTATGTCCAGAAGGATTTGTGGGGTGAGAGGGGAGGTGCTGCCCTTTTATTTCTTGGAATTTTTCATGTCTTTCCTTTCGTATTTTTCCTCTCCCTCTTTCACATTTAGAGCTTTTCTTAATTCTATCTTAGTGTACCCTTTTGTAATAGCTCTTGTAATTTTTTTGGTAGCTTAATGTTAATGGTAGCCTAGGTTTCATTTCCATGCACTTGTAATCTTTTAATTCAAAGTTGTAGCTCTCTTTTATCATTAATATAAAGTGCCCTTTTACTTTGTTTTCCTAATGTTCTTCTACCCATCTCTCTTCCTCCACTTCTCAATGAGTAACTTATCCTCCTTGTACTCGATCTTGATGATCAGAGGTTCAAGTTGATTAAGTTATGATGCTTTATGTTTACTTTTTCTTTTTAGGGTTTAGGCCTTCGATTTACTCTTGAAAATTCATGTATGGAGTTATATAATCAATATATAATTTCCATCTTTGTTTTCACTCTTAGCCAGCCGATAGGTTCGTAGTTTGAAGTGAACAATTAAGAGTAAAGAGAGTTGCACGCGCCCCTCAAGAGAGACAGACATTAATTCTCCCGGATTGGAGTGAAATAAAATAACGGGGTTCACCACGTAAAGCGATCTTTAGGTCTCTTATTTGGAAGAGAGTTCGGTCGGACCTTCCTAAACTCAGTTGGGTTCGACTTCAAGAGAAGCCTGTTCAAGATTTAGGAACCTCCACGGTCAAGGACCTTTACCCTATAAAGTTAGTGTTTATTATCGCAATTTTAATCAACTTTTGCTGAGGTGATTCTCGATCGAGTGCTTTTCTATTTCATAATTTCAACCCCTTGTTGTAATCACTTTTAGTAGATCTTTATTTAACTGCATGTAGTTATATTTTTAACGCAAATTTTTTTTTCGTAATTGCAATTAGTTTTCTTTTAACAAACCCTTTAACAATCCTTCGATAAGATAATAGTCTTCGTTTGAGTAAAATTACTCAACAGTTTCCGGATCTTAATACGACACTTGTGTCCCCTAGCTATAATTCGATAGGTATACTTGCCTGGATGGATTGCTAGTTAAGTTCTTATTTTATTTACAATTAGTAGACACAAATCAACTAATCCACAGGTGAAAATATATATATACGCTACAGAAAATAATTTATTTAGTTTATTTATTTACTTGTGTGAGCATGAAAATCCACTAGAACGATTCATGATATGCATATCTCTAGATTTTGTATAAGTACTAGAAGAGCTTTTACGTTCATTAAAGTAGAATGTCATTTGATTTAAAGAGATGCTATGATTATGAGATAAGTATATTTATCTTTTATAATTTGAAAATAACTAGCATGCAATCCTAACAAAAATTCTTCCCAGAGAGCAAGTTGGTACAACAAACAAGCTAGAAAATGGCAATTAGATAGGAAATAGTCTAGCATTCTACAATAATCCACTGTGGGCGTCAACAACCTGACACGAAGCCATAGAACAAAATGTATGTCTGTTCAAAAAAATGACAAGACTACCTCGCGAACGTGAGGGGATAACCACTTCTACCACAACCGAACACCCGAGGCCACCAGCTCTAGCTACTCAGGCTGTTACTACTCTGGGCCTGAGGCATTAAAAAAAAAGAATGCCTCAAAAAGAAAGTAAAAGTGGCGATAAAGGAACAAGAATAAATAAACAAGAGAAGTTAAGGGGTTACCAACCCAAGACAGAATAGATGTCAAACCACAGCATAAAAATCATAAAATAATGAGCAATGAAGAAATCACAGAGGTTTAAGTATGAGAAGTTGCACCAAGTGCGATATAAAGTCATGCTTCATTAATATTTGCAAGAGTATGCATATGAACATATGTATATATATATATTTATATATGAAAAAAGAGAGACTGATTAGCCCAAACATGCGAATCATTAACATCGGTAAAGTAGTTCCGAGTTGGTGGACACATTGTCCAACACAAACCATCAGGCAAACATCTCAAAAAGGCACTGTGGTGGTGGCCACAATGTCACAACCTAACAGTCCATAAGAAGAGAAGAAGAAAACCCACCAGGTATAATGATTCACAATCAAGAACTGAGGAGGTGGTCTTTTATTCACTTCCAACCCAATTGCCACATTTTAACATCAAAATACATAGATAATACCCAAAACATAGCACGGATTTCCTTAAATGGCATAGAGGAAGAAAAGTTCAAAAATTTCTCGATGGCATACTCAACGAATAGGAAGGTCACTTGTTGAAAAGTTTCTAAGTCCACGCAGATTCATCGATAATACTCGACGAATGCAGGGTCAGACTCGACAGATAATTCTAACACCACCGAAATTCTTCGAAAGTTGTTTTGAATTGTGCCCTACAATGTTCCTCAGGATTTGAAGAGGCATCACCAATCATGCTAAGGGGCATAATGTATTTGATGTGTGCTTGAGTTCATTCATGTAGGTTATCCTTGATTGGACAGGTGAGCAATAAGAGTGAGCTGGAAGTCAGATAATTTGAATAAGGCAAAAGCATCGAGACAGCTTAGACACATGAGAAGAATGTCTCAGAATAACCGCTGAGATAGCAGAGAATCTCAATGCAAATGATGAGAGAAGTGTTGGTCTCAAAAAAACTGCTAAGATAGGAGATAGTCTCAGCAGTGAAGAAGTAACCGCGAAGATAGTTGAGAAGAAACCGCTGAGGTAGAAGATAGTCTCAACTGTGAAGAAGAAACTGCTAAGGCAGAAGATAGTCTCAGCTGTGAAGAAGAACCCACTGAGATAGTTAAGAGGAACCGCTGAGACAAAGCATGCATAAATTCTTTAAGCCTAGAAGCGTTGAGTGAAGCATGTTCACTCAACGCTTCTAATGAAGAGCTCCATTCAGAATTTGTCGAAATGAGTTCAAAGTTCGTCGAGCTGAGCTCACCTTTCGTTGAGCAAAATTTAAAGGTTGAGTTCTGTGTTCCTCGAGCTGAGCTCACCTTTTGTCGAGCTAAATTTAAAGTTTGAGTTCTGAGTTCGTCGAGCTAAGCTCACCTTTCGTCACGCTAAACTTAAAGTTTGAGATTCTGAGTTCGTCGAGCTCATTTTAGAATTCGTAGAACTGATTTCAGAGTTCGTCGATCTCAACTCACCATTTGACGAGCACAATCAAAGTTTTTCATACCATTATGGGAAAGCTACAGCAGCATCAAAAACTACTATCTGTCCTCTTTTGAGGGAGGTGGCGCTCACCATCCTTGGCTGAGGCCATATTCAAATTGTGTAGTTGATTCAAATCAACAGATACAAAAAGAAGAGATAAAAGGGGATTAGGGCCACAAATAATGGAAATGGAAAATAGAGGCGGCTAGACTTCATCTTCTCTGACGAGCTTGAAAGCCAAGTCCAGCAGTGCAAGCCAGAAGGCAGATAAAGATTGTTGAAGCTATTCCAGTTCAACAAGGTTGTTCTGAGCAGAAAAAGTTGGCTGATTCATCTAATCAACAAGAAGGGATAGTTGTGTGAAGGGTCGTCAGCCTTCAAGAAGATAGTTGTTATTCAGTACAGCAGAGAAATAGCTAGCTATAGAAGAAGACTAATTCCTTCTACATCAAGAAGGATGGACTGATATCTGCTCAATCTAGTAAGGTAGACTCTGTGATTTATCTCTGAGTCAGTGTTTTAATTTATATTAATTCTTAATGAATTTTTTGTAGGATTTAGGTTGTCTGAATCTGAGCTATATGGCATTTTGTGCCTGAGTTATAGGTGATTAATTAGTAACTGAGTAGGTACCATACTGGGGTACTGAGTGGTAGGGCTTAGTGTCTGAGGTAGGTTAATATTGAGTCACTGAGCTATAGGTGACCAGTGTGTCACTGAGTTATAGGTCTTGGAGGAGACTGAGTGTAGGGAATTTTGGCCTGAGGTTGGTGACAAGTTTTTCACTGAGTTGTAGGTGCCTGGAAGGGCACTAAGGTAGGTACCTAGAAGGGTACTGAGATGTAGGAGTGCAGCAGCACTCTGAGATTTGGGCCTTGTGCATGAAGTTGTAGGGCTGAAGAGCTTGAGCTGTAGGCCTTAACGATAAGGCTGAGGTAGGTGGTCTGAGGACCACTGAGCTATAGGAGCGCTACAGGGCTCTGAGGTAGGAAAATTTGTGGTTCTGAGGTAGGGTTATGAAGAGAACCTTATGTGGGAACCCCTGGTTTGATTTGGGCTAGGATTACTCTTAGGATGCTTAGACTGACCCCATGTATAGTATATGGTCATAGGATTTTCCAGGGTTTTGCCTTAGAAGATTTCAAAGTTTAGGAATTCAGTTCGATGAAAGTTTAACTCAGCTCGACGAAAGCCAAGCTCAAATCGACGATCTCAATGTTCCAACTGAAAGTTGAGCTCGACAAAAGCTGAGCTCCGGTCGACGAAATTTGTACTCAATTATGCAATCTTAGCTCGACGATACACCAGCTCATCTCGACAAACTTGCAGCATAGGTCGACGAATATTCAGAATCAACTCGACTAATTCAAAGCTCAGGTCGACGATATATTTACTGAGTTTGACAATTTCTCTGCAGTTATCTTAGGCAATTTTATTAGCAGAAGTAGAATAATTTTCAGGCTTAATTTCTATCTAATCATTCTTAAGGCAGAATATTCTAATGGGATTAATTTCAGGCAGTTATATCTCTGACATTTAATGCAATATATTCTAATGAATATAGCCATTTAGAGGCAACATTAAATGTTGATATTATCACAGAGTTTATTGCTGATTAATTACCAAGTGCAGATTCCTTTCTCAAGGAATGCTCTAACTATATCAAAATAAATGATTTCAAATATTTGAAATATGATCAGCATTTTATGTATTCTCAGAAATTTTTCTATCTCAAGGTTACAGAGTTATACACTAAGACAGTTACACACTTACAAAACAACAAACTGTCATTCAGACTCTCTGCCTCAGTTTTATTCCTGCAAATAATTTTCATTCTGAGATCATCTTCACAATCTCTAAGATATTTATTCTAGAAGGAGCAGTTTTCAAAAGAAGTCCTACACCCTAAAGAGAAAAGGACTCCCTCACCTGATCTTCAACTCTATTCATATCAGGGGGAGCTTTCTACTTCATTATATCAACTAGTCTTCTCTTAGATTATTGACAGAGAAGAACATCTTCAACTATTTGTTTATTTTATCCAAGTGTGTATAGGGTTCTCTTATCTCCCTTTAAAATTTATACTTTTAGTTTTAAATCTCCTGATCAAGAGACATAGTTTGGTTTTTGGGCACCTGATCAAAAGCTCAAAAGCTTGCGAGGTCTCCCTTAAAAATATATCTTGTAGTGTCAGGGAACCTGATCAAAAACCTATAGTTGATTCCTACAAGGAATGGTAGAAGAGTAGATGTACCCAGGTTTATTGGAGAACCACTATAAACTATTTGTGTCATCATAGATTGTCATTATCTTTTCTATTTGTGTGCTGTGATATTTCTCTGTTTATACATATATATATATATCACCATATTTTAATCCGCTATAAAAACAAGTGAATAATTTTTTAATACTCTATTCACCCCCCTAGAGTAAACATAAGATCTATCCCTCACATTCAATTAATTTCAGAGGGTCAGGTTCTTTAGTTTCACAGGCTAACACCTGAACCAAAAGATCTGATAGTCTTTTTTTTCTTTAGATTTTATCATGACACAAAACAAGGAATTTTCAAGCACCAGACCTCTAGTGTGCAATTTGAATAAGTTTGCACTTTGGAAGGCAAGGATTAGGTTCTATATGAATTCTATTGATGAAGACATTTATAATTCTATTTTATCAGGTCCCCCTACTCCATCTACATCAACAAGCACCTTAACTATACAACCATTTGAGTGAACAGAGGCTCGGAAGAAGCTGAAAGTTGCAAATGCAAAAGCCATGAACAGTTTGGCACAAACTATGTCTGATGACATATTTCAAAAAGTTGCTGAATGCTCTTCAGCCAAGGACATCTGGGATTCCTTAAATGGAATGGTTGATGGTTCAATAGATGAAAGAAAGGATCGAAGGTCCAATTTGATTTCTTAATATGATAATTTCAAGAAGGGTGAATCAGAATCAGTTGCTGATATATACACCAGAATCAGTCTCATCATCAATGAACTGAAAACCCTTAAAAAGGACATCACATTGACAAAAGTCAATGATAAGATCCTTATGTGCTTCCCTATGGGATTCAAGGATCTTGCCAATCAATGAATCCAGAAGCTTAAATGAGATTTCAACTGAAACCCTATTGGGCAAGCTATAGTCTTTGAGCAGCTCAACAAGTCAAGGGAAGCTGAGCAAAAGGCTTCACCTTCACCCAGGAATGAAAAGAGCATTACTTTCCAAGCTACACATTATGCAGAAGCTATTCCAAGAAAAGAAGACCTCATGAGTCTTCTGGCCAAGAGATTCTACAAAATGACCATAAAGGACTTCAAGAGAAGGTATTCCAGAAATGAAGATAAACCGAGGTATGATAAACCCATTCTAAAGAGATAATCTTTTATGGATGCAGGAAACCCGGACAAATCTTTCCAGAATGTCCTAAAAAGCAGAAGAAAAACAAGCTGAAGGAGAAGGACTCCAGGAAGCACTCCAACAAATTCTCTTCTAACAAATACAAGAAGAAGGAGAGAGGTTTTATTGCTGAGATATGGTTTGACTCAGATTCAGATTCATCATCTAGTTCCAGTGAACATGAAGAAGAAGCAAAAGCAAAAGAGTTCTATTTGATGGAAATCAATGCCTCATGCATAAATTTGAAGGAAGAGTCAGAGTCAGAATCAGAAGAAGATCAGGTAATATCTACTTTTGATTTTACCTTAGATCAATTCAAAATAGACTTTAAATTACTTTGCAAAGATTTAATTCAATCTGGGAAGGAAATAAAACTTCTCAGAGAAAAATTAAATGATTCAGACAACCTATCCTCAGAAAATACAAAACTTAAAGAAGATTTTAAAACATCAAAAGAACAAATATTTTCTTTAAAAAATAAACTAAATGAGGATAAGCTATTTGAAGAATCACTTAATGGGAGAAGCATCAAATTGATGGACATCACAAGAACTGTCAATGCTAGACTTAATGGTAAACTAGGCTTGGGAGCTTCATGAAGTCAGCCTCCTATTCTTCAAAAAAAAAATTTATCAACCCTCATAAAATTCATCTCTACTAAAGTAAAAGAAAAAGAGGTTTTACAACTCAAATACAAAGATACTAAAGTTCTACCAAAGACAATATTAAAGCAAAATAAAAATTCATGGGAAAAACTGTTCAATAAAATTCATCATACTCAGATCGACGAAAATAGTATTATTCGTCAAACGGAGATCAACGCTCTCTGAACCAAGAATTTGGGTATAATTACTCATCTACGGATGCTCGACGAATTCATTGTGATTCGTCGAATAGAGATCGACAATCGTGGAAAGCAGAAAATGAACTCTATCATTCTGTGAACATAGATTGACGAAATCAATACCTTTCGTCGAACTCAGATCGACGAACTCAATTAGAATCATCGAACTCATTTTCTCAAAACAGAAACTTTAATTCATATCAAAAAAATAATCAAAGACAAAAATTTGATAATCTTTTTAGTCAATGGATAATTCCTCCTAGGAGATATAACCCATTAGGTTATAAGGATCAACCAGATTGTTCTTATATTTCCAATTATTCTTATGAAAGAAATCAAGGACCCAAGGTAACCTGGGTCAAAAAAAACCTAACTTGCTTTTTGCAGGTAAATAACTTTCCTACCACAGAGGAAAAGTGGTACTTATATAGTGGTGGCTCAAAACACATGACAGGTACAAAGGCCAATCTGAGTGATTTCAAGGAAAAGCTTGGACCTAAAGTTTTTTTTGGAGACTGCAACTGTGGACAACCATAAGGCTATGGAAATGTCAAGTTTGGAGTAGTAATATTCAAGAAAGTTTCTTATGTGAATGGTCTGAAGTATAACCTCAGCTCCATAAGTCAGTTATGTTTTGAAGTTTATCAGAGCAATGGCAATTTCTCCAACACTCCTCTCAGCGATGAAGTTTGACCCAGGATTTGATATAGATCTTGAATCCTTCAGTCATTCGGACCAGATTTTCAAGGACATTCTACAGTTGTTTGAAGTCCCGAATCTACAGTACTTCATGACATCAAGAATAAAAATCCCAATAACAGAGATTAAAGAATGGTTGCACACAGCCAAACCACAAGATACTCGTGTTATTGTTGGAACAATATATGGAAACCAGGTTATTTTATCTCCAAAACTTTTAACTGAAGTTTTCGGTTTTGTTAATGGAGATGATGAATTAAAACTATCTAGTAATGAATTTACTGAGATGCTAGATAGGATGGGTCACTCCCATGGAAACCAAAACAATCTACTTAAGAAAAACTTTTCCATTGAATACAAATTCTTAGCAGATGTGGTAGGTAAAGTGTTGTTAGGCAAACACTCTGCCCATGACCAAATTACCAGGCATCAGTTTAACTTGATGAGTGCTTTAATAAATAAGAAATCAGTGAACTAGTGTTGAATTGTATTTAATTTGATTAAGAAGAAAAAAAGTAAGAAGGATGTGAATTTTTGTACAGTTCTTGGAATCTTCTTACAGGCAAAGGTTCCAGAACTTTTAGTCTCCAAGACCTTTTCATCAATGCATCTAAGAGGCTTACCTATGCCCTCTTTAGAAGATGGGAGAGGGTTATCCCAAAGCCATCCAGGGCTTCCTCATCCTGGACAGCTACAGAGGACATAAGGGCTGTAGCAGCCACACTCCAAACCCCTGAAGAAGCTCCTACTCCTCCTCCCTCTTCTGCTTATATACCATCTCCTCCTCTTTAACAACCATCCACAGTAATTACAGACACACCATCTTATTCCAACCCTCCCGCCTCACCATCTTAATCACCATCTCAACCACAATCACCAATCCACATTCTTGAGGATACACTATCACCTGCTCAATCACCTCTTCCACCATATCTTAATGACATTCCATCCACTTCTACTTATCCAAATCCACTTATGTCATCTCCAACATTCAATCTACTCTTATCTCTATTTCCACAATAATCTCTACCTCTTTCATAAGTTTAGGACACCATTCCAGATGAACTACCCGATGCCATCCCTCCACTAAATCTTCCACCAGCTTTTCCAACCTTCCTACATTCAGACATCCCTCAAGCAGTATCAATCTGTTCCAACT
The DNA here is from genome assembly GCA_039513925.1 of Platanthera zijinensis. NCBI lineage: Eukaryota > Viridiplantae > Streptophyta > Magnoliopsida > Asparagales > Orchidaceae > Platanthera > Platanthera zijinensis. The sequence continues at coordinate 136,086,439 of CM077078.1, read as the reverse complement.
GTGGTAACAGATCCACGTATACTACCTCTGCTCCTGATCCACTATATTTAGATATCTCTGACATTGCAAATGACCTTCTCAAATTTATTTCACCCACTCTAAATAAGATCATAAATGAGGCTATTGCCCCTCTTGCTGCTTCTATCTCCCTTCTTTCTGCTCAGCTGGCTTCCTCCACCTATGTCCCTTCTTCTGGGGGCCTGGGTTTAGGTCTCTCTAAATTAAGGCAGGTGGAGATTTTCTATGAAGAAGCTCCCATAGTATCTCGAACTCCAGCAGCAGTAATAACAGTAGTAAGAATAGCAGCAGTAGAAATTCCAGCAGCAGCAGTAGTAGTTGAAATTTTTCGATGATACTGAAATGATTTGTTTTTAAGAAGAGGCAGCAGCTCTAGAAATAATCATTGTTGGTGATTTCATCATCAATCCCACAGTTAATATTCCTTCCTTACTTCATTCTTTTGATACAAATTATAGGTGCACTTTACCAGTTTTTGATACAGTTGATACCGTTTCTGATTATTCTAAAGTAATAGTTTGCTATTTTGCTCCAGTTGATTCTTCAGTCTTAGAAGAAATTATAAATAGTTTATGTAATATTTCTCCAAGTATTTCTTCAGTCTCTGAGAATTTGTCAGTAAATGTTATAGAGCCAAAGGCTATCTCTCCACCAACTTATGCTTGGGTTGAATCCCCAATGCCAGATATAGATGAGATTATGTTTGAAGATATAGATATAGAAGATACTGATGTACAGGTTAGTACAGAACATATAGAGCCACAGCCACAGACTCCTCTTACATTTTCTGCTAAAATGCTAAAACATATTGATGATATGTATGATATTCTTGCGAGTGAATCTGATGATGATGAATTAGATGATTTAGAGGATGTTTGTTCTAAGAAAAGAAAAGCCAAGAAGAAGGCTTCAGTAAGGGTTGTTCCAAAACCAAATCCTACGGCAGATACCCCTACTATATTCTGCAAAATATTACACTCACTAAAGATACTCCTCACTGGATGAGGCTTTCTAAAAATGAACAAAAGAGAAGGAAATAGATGAAGAGGTACAGTTCTCTACCTAAACAATCATGGAGAGGACCTCCTCCCCCTCCTCCTATAGTAGGATCAGCAGGAGGTGTTTCACAGCATCATAGGTCTGCCTCTCAACAACATTGAAGATCTACTCAGTTAAGACAGTACAAATCTTCAAGGTCAGATAGCCGAGGAAGACAACAACAGTAGAGATCAAGCCATAGAAGCGATCAGCAACAGAAAACAAGCCAAAGCAGCCAAGATCAACAGTCAAAGCAAACCCGTGAACAGCAAAAGGAATCAAGCCCAGAGAGGCCTCTTTCTCCTACATATGAACCTTAGTTAGATCCAGTTTATAGGATGGCTATATTCAATGAACTTATTTGTTTGTTTATGATCAATAAAGCTAGATTTTAAGGAAAAGGCACCTCCCAGTTCACAACTATGTCATCCTATAGACAACAAGAATTTGACAAATTCTCTAAGAAACATCAATTCATCGCTAATGAGTATATGGAGCTCCATCCAGAGGCAGTAGTGCCCGGATCATTTTCTTAGAAAATTCTTGGAGCTGAAGATTTAAATATGACTCAAAGGGAAGCCGAAGATCCAACTAGATATCTTGTATTCACCAAGCCTTCTTCAGCCTCTCCCTCTAAAGCTCCTAATAGTGATCCCTAACTCTTATTTATTCTTTGAACTATTTGATGTTATTATTTCTAAAACTTTCAAAGCTCTATCATATATCTACTGAATGTGTTATTTCTGCTAGATATATTTTTTTGCTTTATACTATATTTTGTAAATAGTATCCTCACCCAAATAAGGGGAGATTGTTGGAACCCCAGGTTTGATTTGGGCTAGGATCACTATTAGGATGCTTAGACTTACCCAATATCTATAGTCTAGGGTCATAGGTGATGGAGACGTTACTAACATGGCTATCATAGATCCTCATCTGAGAGAGTTTGTTGATTGGGATGATCGCTGCCGCAAGCTTGAGGATGGGATCGACGTCCGCCGCCATTATATAAAAATATATAATTATAAATTAAATAATTTTAATTATATATTTTTAATAATTTTATTATTTTTGCAATTTTATTTTAAGTATTTATTTCATGTTTTAATTTTCATTTCATGTGTAATGATGTGTGCTTATAACCATCATATGTTGTTTTAATTATTTCATTTCATGTTCTATGATGGGTGCATATAACCATCATATTTTAAATTTGAATTTTGAATTTTGAATGGAGGGAGATTGAGTGGTGTAGGCTATATATAGTCATGTTATGAAGGATTGATTAGAAATAAGAAGAATAAGAAAATAATCCCCCTAAAGATCTTTTGATATCCTCTTCCCCCCTTGGCAAAATTCGGCCATCCCTCTTTCCCCCTCTTCCTTGGACATTTCGGCCACCCTCCTCCCTCTCCTCCTTATGGAATTCGACCACAAGACTCCTCCCCTCTTTCCTTCCTCTTTTCTCACCTTAACAACCCTCTCCTACTCCTTTTCTCCCCTCAAAACCGACCTCCAACAAAGCAACCATTCAACCCAGCTCCTTGAAGAAATCGTCCGAGGCAAAGATGTCTTTTGTGGATTCTAACTCCGGCGTGATGCGATGAAGGCAGACAAGATTCTCTCCAACCGGCGTGACTCCAGCGGAGCCGTTGAAGAACGATCCAAGTAGAGAAATCACAATCATTCATTCTAATAGGGTAATGAATCCTTTCTACCAATTGTGTGTTTATCTTCCTAGATTAATTCTTGTGGTGGTATATTCTTAGCGTTGAATTTTTTATAGCAATAAAAATTATATCGTGGTTATCTTTCAATTTCTTTTGTTGTCTCTCTTAATTTCCTTTAATTCTGAGAAAGGCTTGGCGAACCTTCGTTTTCTTTTGTTGGGAGAGATCTACCTTTTCCGAATCATATTTTATTTGGTAGATCTCTTTTGGTAATACACCGCTTGTTCAGACTAGGTAGGTCCTTTTATCCAAAAAAAACGTCTATCGCCTCAATTCGATCTTAATTAGTTTGGCTACCCATACGCTATCATATAATTGATAGAATTAATTAACGTGGTGCCGTGTAGAGCGATTCTGCGAATATTTGATTTTGATTGTGGAGAGGTATTCGTTCTAGTCCGTAAATCTATTCGTTGTAAATTGTGTTAGCCTGCATCAATAGGATTTTCTAGGGTTTTAAAAGTTCGGGAATTCAGTTCGACAAAAGTTGAACTCACGTCGATGAAATTCAAGCATAGCTCGATGAACTCAGAGTTCCAACTCTTAGTTGAGCTCGACGAAAGCTGAGCTCCGGTCGGCAAAATTTGTCCGAAACTCTGCAATCTCAGCTCAACGATAGCCCAACTCAGCTCGACGAACTTTGAGGTCATGTAGATAAATATGAAGAATTAGCTCGACAAATTCCAGGATAAGGTCGACGATTTATTGCTGAGTTTTACTATTTCTCTACAGTTATATTAGGCAATTTTATGGGCAGAAGCAGAATAATTTTCAGGCTTAATTTCAGGCTAATCATTCTGAAGGCATAATATTCTAATGGGATTAATTTCAGGCAGTTATGACTCTGACATTTAATACAATATATTATAATGAATATAGCCATTTAGAGAAAGAATTAAAGGTGGATATTATCAAAGAGTTTATTGCTGATTAATTTCCATAGGTAGTTTCATTTCTCAAGTAATGCTCCAACTGTATCAGAATTAATGATTTCAAATATTTAAAATTTGATCAGCATTCTATGTATTCTCAGAAGTTTTTTTATATCATGGTTACAGAGTTATACACTCAGACAGTTACACACTTACAAAACAACAAAATGTCATTCAGACTCTCTGTTGTAGTTTTCTTCCAGAATACAATCTTCATTTTGAGATCATCTTCACAATCTCACTGATACATCTACTGGAAGGAGTATTTTTTAAAAAGAAGGCCTACACCTTGAAGAGAAAAGGACTCCCTCACCTGATCATCAACTATATTCATATCAGGGGGAGCTTTCTACTTCATTAGATCCACTAGTCTTCTCTCAGATTATTGATAGAGAAGAACATTTTCAACTTTTTGTTTATTTCATCCAACTATGTACAGGGTTTTCTTAACTCCCTTCAAAAGAGTTACTGTTAGTTTTTTAGTATCTTGATAAAAAGACTTAGTTTTGTTTTTGGGCACCTGATCAAAAAGGTCAAAGGGTTGCGAGGTCTCCCTTAGAAAATAGATCTTGTGGTGGCAGGGAACCTGATCAAAAACCTGGAGTGGATTCCTATCAAGATGGTAGAAGAATGGATGTACCCTGGTTTATTGGGGAACCACTATAAACTCCTTTTATCATCTGGATTTCCTTTATCCTTTTTGTTTGTTTGTTGTGATATTTCTCTGTTTATACTTATATATATATCACCATATTTTAATCTGCTATAAAAACAAGTGAATAAATTTTTAATACTCTATTCACCCCCCCCCCCCCTCCTCTAGAGTAAACATAAGATTTATTCCTCACTTTCACCTGTGTGTAATGCTGATGGCATGAGGTGTAAGCTCTAAGGAGCATTTTGGAGGTGTTTGTGTAATGTCTAACATAAGTTCGAAAGGTATGAGGGAAAGTTGATGTACCAAGTTGGGGAACCACTATAAATATCTGTGTGCTTTGCTGTGTTGTTTATTCTTCTTTATATTGCAGGTACTAAGGACAAGTTCTAGATCAATTAGTAAGAAAACAGCAGAAAGACTTGAGAAATTTCAAAGACCTATTCACCCCCCCCCCCCTCTAGGTGAGTAACTAACCTTGAAGTAATAACTTTCAAGTTGTATTAGAGGGAGGTTACTCAAAAAAGATCTAACAATCTGAGTATACCTCCAAGGTTAGTTATAAGATATAATTATGGGGTCAGGAATGAACTATAAGGAGCTAGGGGCCATAAAACTACCAATCTGCAGGAATGAAGGATTTGGCCTCTTGAAGCAAAGGTCAGACTGTTCATGGAAGCATCTGACCCTATGATCTATGTAACAGTAGTGGAAGGTCCTTTTATCTACACTAAGGCTTCCCCAAAGATCCAACTCTGAGAGTGCCCAAGACATATACAGAGATGGACAGAGATGATGTAATTATATCCACTATGGACAAAAGGGAACAAAATATTATAGTCAGTGCCATTAATGACTCAACCTTTCAAAATCCTGTACACTAAAAGACCTCCAAGGAAATGTGGGACACTATTGTGGTCTACAAGGAAGGTTCCGAGGAAGTTAGAGATGATAGGAAGTTCATGCTCAACCAAGAGTTTGAGGCTTTTAGGTAAAGAAAATTTGAAAAAGTGGCAAACTGGTTTGAGAGGTTCTTTAGGACACTTAATGAACTAAGAACCTATGGTAGGATCTTCAGCAACTATGAGTTGAATAAAAAGTTCCTTAGATCTCTCACTAGAGATTAGGACACCAAGATTTGTGCAATTAGAGAAATGGATAAGCTGGCAGACACACCTCCACCAACTCTCTTTGAAAAGATGTTGTCCTATGAAATGCAGCTGGATGGTAGATAAGAAGAGGAGAAGGGGAGTCAATCCAAGACCAAGGATAAGATAGTGGCCCTAAAGGAAGAAGCCCCAAGAAGGAGCAGAAGAAAGACACCTTCTCCACCAAGGAGAGAAGCTGAGTCCATCTTAGAAGTGTCTAAGAAAAGTTCCTTAGACAACCACATGTCTGATGAAGAGTTTGCAGCCTTCTAAAGGAAATTCTAGAAGTTCATAAAGAAGAAGCACTGGGAGAGCAGAACCTGTTCATCATCTCATCACAAGAAGTCCTCTAAGAAGGACAGGTATGGCCCTAAATCTAGTATACAGATTTCATCTAATGTTATCTATTATTTTTGCAGCAAGGCTTGACATGTCATTGCTGACTGCCCAATCAGGAACAATGAAGAAGATGAGATGAAGAAGAAGAAGCATCTCCATCACCACAAGGACATGAAGAAGGAGAAGTCCTTTGTGGCTAAGGAGAAAAGCTTGACAGATTCTTCCTCCTCAGAATTAGAAGATGATGAAGAAGAAGCCTATATAGGGTTAATCTTTATTGGTGTACATCCAAAATAAGAAGATGAATATCCTACTGCAAGGATAGGAATAAGGGCCCCTCTGTCACACTCCGACTGTGACAATGAGGAGGATGTAGAAGACTTTGGATGCCAATGGTTGATGGTAATAACTGAAGAAGAAAGAAGTGAGATACATACAGAATCATTCAAGGTACATCCTCTCTCCATTTCTTCATCTTCCCATGACTATGAAACCAATCCAGATACTTGTGCATCTTCATCATTTGATGATGATTTCTCAGAATCTAAGACTGATGTCAATAAATTGATTGACAAGTATGGACTTCTCCTAGATGCTCAAAAGAAGAGCATAAATCTTGCCAAAAGGAAAGCAAAGGAGATCGATGTCCTCAAGCCTTATAAAACTATTTATAACAACAACTCTATTGAGTTTTATTAGAAAATTCATAAGGTGTCTGAACTCAAGAAAAGTCTTGAGTGTCAGACCAAGGCTCTATAAAAATGTAAACATATTAAATATCTTGAATAGAAATTAACTGAGAGATTAGGGATTGTGATTAACCCTTCTCAATCTCTTGGTCTGTTTCCAAAAGCTGCAACTTGTCAAACCTCTTAGAAGCTAGGAATTAATTACACGAATTTTCAAGTCAAATTAAATATCCCTAATAATTTGATAGTATTTCAAAAGGTGAATTTACCTACTAAAAATGTCAAGTTTGCACATCCCCATAAGGGTCAATTAAATGTGTACTCTACCAATAGGGTAAAGACACATGATCTCTGAAAGAGTGATGTTGTCTACTATTGCCATAAAGCTCAGGATAAGTTCTTTAGATTTGGATTCAAATATCCTGCATCTAAAGGGATGAGAGAGACAACTAGATGGCAGGCTCCAAAAATATAATTGGCCCATCCTGGATAAGTTGTATTTAGTTCTTTAACACCTTCATTTAGGAAGAAGCAAGCAACATCATGCAATGCTTATCAAGCAAAATCTAAAGCTGCTCACATCTCTCATGGAGAGCAATTTTGTGTTGTCCTGAAGAGAAGGTACAATATTCATAAATGTTGGTGTTGTGAGAAGGTGGGACACTTTGCCATTGACTGTTGGCACAACCTGAATGTGGCTAGTGGACTGAAGGTGCTCAGCCCAGGCATAGAGTTGGGCAAAATTTTTATAATACTAATAAGAACCTTGACCCAATTATTGTTGGGTGCCTAAGGGTTAATGATTTTTTTTTGCAGAATAGTCCAAATACCTATCAAAAAAAGACTTGATATTTAGACAATGGATGTTATAGGAAAATGTCTTGGATAGGATTATTACTCAAGGAATATGCTCCTCGTAAAGCAATAAACAAAGGTGGAGGCTGTTAAGTCTATAATCCTCAAAAGCTAGAAGCAGCAAGCCTCAAGGTAAGTCTCTCTCTCTCTCTTGTATAGAGACTAAGTTTGTAAATTCATAATTAAGTTAGATATGCTTAGGATGAACCTAATAGAGCACACCAGTTAGAAAACAATGATTAAATTATCCTTCATAATTATCTGTACTGTTAACTTCTGTAACCTTTTCTCTCAAGCTCAAATAACATGTAAATCAGTGCATAATAAGGTTGCTAACAAAACTGGCTTATTAGCATGTTAGGTCTCCATTATATTTAGAATTGATAAAATATATGAATAATGGTGTGGAAAATAGAATGTACATACAGATAGTGAGGGAAGCTACAAACTAATCAAGCATTGAGTGAATGAAAGAAGAGATACGATGTATAATAGAAGCACTGAGTGCCCTATATCATAAGAGGAAGTGTAGAGCAAGACGTAAAGCCTAAAAGTACTAACTTAAGTCTAAAAATGTTTAATTGGTTAATCTAAAGATAAGGTAATTAAAATTTTTCATTTTATATATAAAGGTGACAAGAAACGAAAATCCACACCACTCATAAAAGCCTTAACCCTAGGCGTTGAGGCCTAAACCTTCTCAGCATCTTGCCGCTCTGACTCAATGGCATCGAAGATCTCAAAGGAGCTCCAAGAGGGCTATGAAATTGTGAGGAATGGATTCAGTCATGCCTCACCAGATATTAAAGAACTGTTAAGGATGATTGAGACCACAGGTTTGGAATACAACCTTTCTAAACCCTCCACCATTCATAGAGAAGAGGTAGTAGAATTCTTCTCCAACGTTAAGGTGTCTTCTTCTCAAAACTCACTTATGTCTAAGATTGAGGACATCAAGATTAAGGTAAACCCTTAGATACTAGGCAAAGCCCTTCATCTACCCTCCATCAACCCTAGCTAGGAAGAAGAACCCACCATCACGGATAGAGATGGAGCTCTTAGGTGGTGTGGATATAGTGATGCAAAACCTTTGTCTCTTAAGAGGAAATTCTTCAATCAGAGAGGTAAACTGGTAGCAAATATTGTAGGGAAAGCCCTGATCTGCAAAATTAGATCTCATGGAACAATCTCCAGGTAAATGTTTGATGTCATGACTAGAATAATCTTCAATAGGAAGACCTCTTAATCTTCTCTCATCTACTAGAGAATAGTATGTTGGAACCCTTGTTTGAATTGGTCTTGGTCCACTCTCAGGATGTTGACCCATATGTATAGCCAGGGTCAAGGTATATGTCTAAGTTAGTCTCTATAGGTCAGACTTCTCAGGACCAGCTTGGGATTTCTCTCTTAGATCTCAAACTCAGAAGAATTCTGTGGAAATCATACCAGTTCGACTTTCGTCGAACTCAGCTTGACAATCGTCGATCTCCGATCTCCGATCTCAGAGATTAATCTCTGAACTAAGCTCGACGATCTACGAGCTCAAGTCAATGTTTTCTCTTGTTCTCAGATATCTCAAATCACAGATAGTCGATCTCAGCTCGACGATCTTCCAGCCCAGATCGACGACCATTCTCTATGTCCGATTCCTTTTATTTTCAGCAGCTATCTTGAAGATTTATTTCCTAGTTCATTGATTCTGTTTATGTAAAATAATATTTGGTAGTTAACGCTGACATTCTCAAGGCATATAGCTGTTTCTTCACAGCATTAACTATGGTATTTTCACAGAGTTATTATTTTGACTTATTTGCCAAGACTGTTGGAGAGAAAATTAATTGCCAGAATTTGTAGCTATTTTTCTCCTCATTTTCTGCAGTATTTCAAGGAATATTTTTGAATATAAAAAAGAGATAATTAGACTGGTTAATAGTCAGACGAGTACATTCAAAAACTCTCTCTCTCAGAAATCATAAGCATTCTTGTCTACAACAGCTTTCAGAACTCTCCATTCTGCTCTCAGAATACATATGAAGAACAACTAGTTTTCATCTTTAGTCTTCTTCCTCAGTTCTATCTTCAGGAATCTAGAGAGAAAGTAAATCAACATCATTTCTACAGATTTTGAAGAACAAGAACACAAGTCTACTGAATACCTACACCCTAGACTAAGCTTCTATCTTCCTGAATCAACTTATTATCTCAGGGGGAGCTTTGACATCATCAAATCCATATAGTCTTCTCATTTGCTTTGAGAAAGAGAAGACTGTCATCTTTTTTATTTAACCTCTCTTGTACAGTGTTATTACTCCCTTCAAAAGTGAACTCTTTGGTGATAGGGCAATTGATCAAAAACCTATTGGTTTTTAGGCACCTGATCAAAAGCCTGAAGGGTTTCTAAATCTACCTTAAGCAGATCTTATGGTGATAGGGCACCTGATGAAAAACCTAAGTGGATTTCTACCAGGGTGGTAGAAGAGTGGATGTACCCAGATTTGGGGAACCACTATAATTTTCTTGTGCCGTCTGTTTGCTCATCTTTCTTTATTCCTGCTTTGCTATGTTTGCTCTTGTTTTTAATCCTCTTATACTAATAAGTAACATCTATTTTAACTCCGCTATAAAAATTAATTAAAAGTTTTTAATACTCTATTCACCCTCCTCTAGAGTATATTGGATCTATCCCCTCTCTTTCAATAGGTATAAGAGGGTCATTTTTGTTGGTTAAACATGCTAACACCTGAACCTAAAGATCCTTGATAGATTCTCTTCTCTTTCTTTCTTCTTTTATAAACCATGGCACAAAATAAAGATTATGCAAGCACCAGACCGGCAACCTGAATAAGTTTGCTCTATAGAAGGAAAGAATCAAATTGTATTTGAACTTTATTGATGAGGATATCTTTAACTCTATTTTGACAGGTCCACCAGCTCCAGTTGCAACTACCTCAACCACATCTAGAAGCTTAAATGTTGTTCCACCTCTAGACTACAATGATGCTCAGAAAATTGCTAAGATTGCTGATATAAGAGTCATGAACATCTTGGCTAAAACTATGTCTAATGATATCTTTCAGAAGGTTGCTGAATGCACTTCAGCAAAAGCCACTTGGCACTCACTAAACCAAATGGTTGTTGGATCTACAGATGAGAGAAAAGATAGAAGAGCCCATCTTCTTTCTCAGTATGAAAACTTAAAGAAAGCAGAAACTGAACCAGTAGTTGAGATGTATAATAAACTCAGCATAATTGTTAATGAGCCTAAAACATTAGACAAAGATATCTCACTGACTTAGCTAAATGACAAGATACTCATGTGTTTTCCCATGTCTTGGGATTCCAGAATCTGGCCTATCAAAGAAGGCAGAAGCATCAATGAGATAACAACTGAATCTCTGTTGGGCAAGCTCAAGAGCTATGAGCAGCTCCTCAAGACAAGAGAAGAAGAAGAAAAGAAGATTTTTACCCCTCCAAGGAAGGATCAAAATATAGCATTCAAAGCCTCTGAAAAATCAGAAGCAATTCCTTCCAATGAAGAATGGATGAGTCTATTTGCAAAGAGATTCTTCAATATAGGAAGAAAAGATTTAAGAAGAAAGTCTTCAAGAAATGAATGTAAACCAAGGTATGACAAAACTCCAACTAAGGAGATTATTTTCTTTGGCTGCAAGAAACCTGGACCAATCCTACCAGAATGTCCAGAGAATAAACACAACTAAGGAACAAAGGAAAAAGACTCTAGGAAACACCACAGCAAACCATCCTCTCTCAAGCACAAGAGGAAAGAGAAATGTTTCGTTGCTGAAACTATGAGTGAAACTGAAGAATCATCCTCCTCCAGCTCTAGTGAAGATGATGAAGAAGCAAATGCTAAAGAAATATGCTTAATGGCTATCAATGCTTCAGGTCATGGATTAGAAGTAGAAGAATCTAAATAATATTCAGACTGTGATCAGGTAATAAAATCTTTTGATTTTATCTCTAAAGATTTTAAAAATGATTTTAAATCTATGTGTAATCATCTTATAAGATCTGAGAAGGAAATTAAACTCCTCAGGGATAGATAACTTGAATATGATAACTTAGTATCATAAAATATCAAATTAAATAATGAATTGAATATGTCTAGTGAACAAACCACATTTCTGAAAACTGAACTAAGTAAATCAAAAAAATTGGAAGAAACTTTAAATGGCAGAAGCTTACAGATGGTAGAAATCACTAGCACTCTAAATGCTAGGTTGAATAAAAGTAAAGTAGGATTAGGTGCATCACCTAGTGAACCTCCTCTAATTGAGAAAAATATCTTATCCAAACCTGTAAATTTCATTTCAGAAAAATGTAAGAAAAATACTGAACATATTGAAAAAGTGAACAAAGTATTAGAACCAGTTAAACTTAACAAAAAGAAACAAAAAGCTAAGTCTCAACCAAAATCATCGAACCAAGATCGATGATCTTAGTACTTCTCATCGAATGCCGATCGACGATTTTTGAACCCAGAGATTGGGTTTAATTACTTAGGAAAGGGAGATCGATGATATCATCAAACATCGTCGATCAGAGATCAACGATCGTTGAACACAGATAGTAGCAACTATTATTCTGTGAACCGAGATTGACGAGATCAGCACTGGTTGTCGAACGCAGATCGACGATCTCAACATAAATCGTCAAACCCAGATCAATCTTATAAAAACTCTAACTACAAGAGAAACTTCAATAAAAACCTTAAAACTTTTAACCCTTTTTCTAACTGGATAATCCCACCTAGAAAATTTCATCCCTTTGGTTATAAATGCCAACCTGTATGCTCCTTTATTTCCAGTTTCAAGTATGAAATGAGACAAGGACCCAAGATCATCTGGGTCCAGAATATTTAGTTTGTTCTCTTGCAGGTAAAGACCTATCCTACCACACAGGATAAGTTATATTTGGATAGTGGGTGCTCAAATCAAATGACATGGAATAGAGACAACCTAACTAATTTCAAGTTCAAGCTTGGTCCAAAGGTGATCTTTGGAGATTCAAGCTTTGGTAAGATAGAAGGCTATGGAAATTTTACTATTGAAGTTGTCACATTCAGCAAAGTAGCTTATGTAAATGGTCTGAAACATAATCTGATATCCATAAGTCAGTTATGTGATGCAGGTTATCAGGTATGCTTCACTAAATCCAAATACAATATCTCTTTAAATAGCAATATTGTTTTATCTGGCTTTAGATAAGGTAATATATATTTGGTTAACTTTAATTCTGCTAGTTCAGAAATCTATTTATTTAATCAAGTTAGCAATAACAACACCCTTTGGCATAAAAGACTAGGCCATGTAATTCTAAGAAACATTACTAGGTTATCTAAAGAAAACCTTGTTAGAGGATTGCCCTCTTGCCCCTACAAGAAGGAAAGCCTTTGCAGGGCTTGTCAGTTAGGCAAACAAACTAAAAATAGTTTTAAATCAGTAAATAAGAATGATTCACCTATTGTACTCGCTTCATTTGGACCTTTTTGGACCAATTGCTGTACAGAGCTTAGGAGGGAAGTTCTATACATTAGTTGTTGTAGATGACTTTTCAAGGTTCACTTGGGTTTTCTTATTGAGACACAAGTCTGATAACTTTAAAGTTCTTATAGACTTTTTGAAATGCATAAGGATTGAGTACTCTACTCCAGTTTTTTGATCAAAAGAAATCATGGTACTGAGTTTGAATCACTTCCCATCCAAGAATTCTATGAGAGAGAATGTATCTGGCACTATTTCTCTACTCCTAGAACTTCTCAACAAAATGGGGTAGTAGAAAGGAAAAATAGAAAACTCATTGAAGTTGTAGGCACATTACTTGCAGATTCTTACATGCCTCTATCCTATTGGGCAGAAGCTGTAAGCACAACGAACTATGTCCTGAACAGAAGTTTGATACATAAACTTAAGGGAAAGACTCCCTATGAACTACTCAAAGGGAAGAAACCTAAAATAGATTACTTTAGAATATTTGGTTGTATCTATTACATTCATAATAACAACAAAACTTATCTTAGAATGTTTGAAGCCAAAGCTGCAATGGGAATTTTTTTAGGATATTCCCAAGTCAAAAAGGCATATAGAGTTTTCAATAAATCATCTTTGAAAATTGAAGAATCTGTCCATATTACTTTTGATAAAGCTAATATGTTTTACAAGGAGAAGGAAGCTTCTACCAGTAACTCTTTGCAGGTACCCCAACTTTGTGAAAAATTGGATGATCTCAACCTTACTCAAAAGGTTACATCACATTCCTCCTCACAAGTAGATGAAGAAAGTGAAGAAGAAACTTTGGAAATGTCTGAACTTCCTCCAATAGCTAAATCAATTCCACAAGAGGAATTATTACCCAAAGCTATTGTTGAACCAACTCCACCACCTTATCTTGCCACACTCAGAGATCACCCTACATCTCAAGTGATTGGAGACATAACAGCTGGTGTGCAGACAAGGCATCAACTCAACCAAGACTTCATGCATGCCTGCTTCTTAACTCAAATTGATCCCCAATCCATTAAAGATGTTGAGCAAGATCCAAACTGCATTATTGCAATACAAGAGGAGCTCAACTAATTTAAGAGATGCGGAGTTTAGGACTTGGTTCCCAGACCCAAAGACTACCCAGTCATTGGAACTAAGTGTGTTTTCAGGAATAAGCTTGATGTCCATGGATCAATCATAAGGAACAAAGCAAGACTTGTATCTCAAGGCAATAGACAAGAAGAAGGAATTGATTATGATCAGACCTTTGCTCATGTTGCAAGGCTAGAAGAAATCAGGATATTTCTTGCTTATGCTTCTTTTAAGAAGTTCAAGGTATATCAAATGGATGTCAAGAGTGCCTTTCTCAATGGAGAACTAAAGGAAGAGGTTTATGTTGAACAACCTCTAGGTTTTATCCCTTTAACCCATCCTTCCTATGTTTTTAGCTTGCATAAAACTCTCTATGGTCTAAAGCAAGCTCCAAGAGCTTGGTATGAAACCTTAGGTAGCTTTCTTTTAGAGCATAAGTTTTGTAGAGGCATAGTATATAGAACTTTATTTATTAGACATCATCATGATAGAATCCTGTTAGTACAAATTTAAGTAGATAATATTATTTTTGGTTCTACTGATTCCAAACAATGCAAAAAGTTCTCAGACCTGATGCATTCTAAGTTTGAAATAAGTAATATAGGTGAACTCTCTTACTTCCTTGCTCTCCAAGTGAAGCAATCACCTGATGTCATCTTCTTATTTCAGTCCAAGTATGCTAAGGAATTAGTAAAAATGTTTGGGATGGCTGATGCCTCAGCAATGAAAACACACATGGCTTCCAAAGTTGTGATTGATTATGATGAAAAAGGGAAACCTGTTGATCAAAAAACTTATAGGGCTATTGTTGGATCCTTATTATACCTCACAGCAAGTAGACTAGACATCATGTTCCTTACATGTCTTTGTGCTAGGTTCCAAGTGAACCCTAAAGAATCTCATCTAATTTTGCTAAAAAGGATTTTGAGATATATAAAGGGTTACCCTAATCTAGGACTTTGGTATCCAACAGAGTCAGAGTTTGAGTTAACCTGATACTCAGATGCTGACTATGTTGGATGCAGAGTAGACATGAAAAGTACATCAGGAACATGCCAGTTTCTTGGTGATAGGCTTGTGTCTTGGTTTTCTAAAAAGAAAACATCAGTGTCCACTTCAACTGCAGAGGCTGAATACATTGCAGCTGGTAGTTGCTACTCACAAATAATGTGGATTCAAAACCAATTGCTGGATTATGGATACAATCTAAATACTTCAATTATATTTTGTGATAGTACTAGTTTAATTTCTATTCCTCAGAATCCAGTTCATCATTCTAGAACTAAGCATATAGAAATATGGCATCATTTCATTATAGATAGTGTAGACAAATATAAAATTAATCTTAACATTATCTCCACTGATTTTCAAAGAGCAGATATCTGCAATAAGCCTTTGGATGAAAAGAAACATCTATTCTTCTTAAATCAGCTTGGAATGATAAATGGAGTGGATTAATTTATTTTATTTCTGTGTTTGAAGATCTGTTCACAAATCGTCGAACAGAGATCGACGATCATCGAACTCATCTTGAGCTCTTTTGTTGATCTGAGATCGACGACAACTCTATGTGAAGCTAAAATCGTCGACCAGAGTAGGACGACTTTTCTCTTCAGAAAATAAATCTTCAACCTGAGATTGACGATATGTTTTCCCTCTTCTTTCAGAGGCCGACGATAATATTTTTATATAAATACATCGTCGCCCTATAATCGAAGTTTTCTTATCTTAACGTAGGACAGAGCCCGACCTTTCGTTTTCCAAAAGAAAAACCTATATTAAGGTTTCTCGTCGTGCTCTATCCCGCACCTTCCTAGTTCTCTTGTTCTTGATCTTTGTTTTCTTTGCAGGACTCTAATTGCAATTTCAGCGTCCGTTCTTGCTGCGATGAAGTTCGACACAGGTTTTGACATTGACATGGATTCCTTTAACCACTGCAATCCAATCTTCGTGGATATATTGCATCTCTTCAAAAAAAAAAAAATTGAAGAAGATAATGACAACCAGGATCAAGCTTCCAGGAACTGAAATTAAAGAATGGGTTTACTCTTCAACATGTCTAGATGAATCGACTATAGTTGGAACTATTTCTGGAACTCAGGTTATTCTAACTCTAGCTATACTTTCAGAGATTTTTGATTTAGTAAATGGAAAAGATATTCTAGAACTAGATACCTTTGATTATAGCTCAATACTGATAAGAATGGGTCATCAAGAAGGAACACCTTCAAAACAGTTTAAGAAAAATTTGTCTATCGAATTAAAATTCTTGGCAGATGTAGTTGGTAAAGTTTTGATGGTCAAGCATACAACACATGACAACATTAACAAGCAGCAGTTTTTTTTTATGTCTGCTCTAGTTAATAGGAAATCTATAATCTAGGCAAGTCTTTTCTTTGAGTTCATTATAAGGAAAAACTCTAAGAAGGAGGTTTCTTTTGGCAGAATATTGGGAATATTTCTCCAGGCTAAAGCTCCTGAATTGTTGGTTTCCCAGACCCAATTCATAAATGCCAGTAAAAGTATGGACTCCTCACTATTTGGAAAGTGGGGGAGGATCATTCCCAGGCATTCTTGTGCCTCCCGAACTTTTCAGGATACTAGAGCTGATGAAGCTACTTCCCTAACCCCAGAAAATGTTCATCTCCAGTTCTTACACCTTCACCTCCTGCTCCACCTATACAAATTCTAAACTCCCCAGTTAATCTTGCTTCTCCTCATGCAGATCATCCTGCTTCTCCTCAGGCAGATCATCATGCATCTCCTCAGACCACTGCTTCTCCTATCATTTCTCCATCATTATCCTCTCAGATTCCCTCTTAGCCAATCTAAAAGGATATTCCATCAACATCTCTTCCCTCTGATGCTCATCCATCCTATTCTTTTCCCTTCTGCAATCTCAATTTGCTCAAATTGTGGTCATCAAACTCCGTACACTTCATCTGATCCTAAACCCCTTTACCTCAATTTCTCATATATGGCCAAAGATCTTCTGCAATTCATTTCTCCTTACTTAGATCTTCTTATAGCACAAGCTATAGCTCCTTTAACTTCATCCATCAACACTCTTACCCATAGAGTTGCTGCCATTTCCTCTATCCCTTCTTCTGTAAGCCTGGCTATAGATGACTCTACAGCCAGGCAGGTGGAAATATCCAATAAAGAAGCTCCTATGCCTTCTCTAGCAGTAGTAGTTTAAGTAAGTATGCAGGAGGATGTCTCCTTAGATGATCAGATGGCTCTAGATATAGAAATTATTGATATTGATACTAATACAGAAGAAATAGTTCTTCTAGAAGTTTTGACTGTTGGTGATTGTTACATCAATCCCATAGGTGATATCTTTGAGTTGTTGAGTTCCTTCTCCACACTCTTTCTCCATTGTCTTCCAAATTTTAAGCCATCCTCTTTGGTTATTCTGTGTTGTACTCCCTCTCTAAGTCCCGAAGTTGTTAGACAACTAAAGGCAAGTTTTGTAGTTCCTCTGGCAGAACAGTCTGATGATTAGATGTCAAGATCTCCTGGGCCATCCTATGTTTTCGATGATAGCCACATTCCAAGTCTTGATGATCTCATTGTTCAAGATATTGCTATAGAAACTAAAGCAGTTCCTGCTGAAGTTATCCTTTCTCCAGTTGATAAGGAAGTTCCAAAGGAATTGATCAGAGAGATTGATGCACTGTATGTTTTTCCCCAAAGCTCATCTAATGATGATCAAGATGTTCATTTTAATTCTGATAAAAGCAAGAAGAAAGTGTCTAAGAAATTAAAAGCTCCTCCTAAGGCAGTTCCAAAGACAAATCCTCTTAATGACACTCCCTACTACATTCTGCATATGATTACTCCTTATCAAGGAATTCCACAGTGGATGGGGTTGTCTAAGAATGAGCAAAAGGATAGGAAGAAGAGAAGAAGGTACTCTCCCCCTCCTCAAAAGTTCAGGAGAGCTCCTACTTCGCCTCCTCCTCCTACTGTAGGAGCATCAGGCAATGTTACTCAAAGTTCAAATATCTCTAAGTATTCAAAGCCAGCTCCTTCTCAATATCAGAAGCAAGCTCCCTCTTGTTCTCAAAGGCATTCCTCCTCTCAATATTCTAAGTATAAAGGCAAATTCAGTCAAGCTCCTCCTCCCAGATCTCTAAATTTTGAGCAAAAGCAAGATAATCCCTCAGTGATAAACTTTCAATCTAAATCAACTCAATTCAGATCTGTCACTAAATTGCCTCCTTAGGATGTTTCTCCTATTGTTGATTAGGAACTTGATCCTAATTTCAGGATGGCAAGACTCATTGAGTTAACTAGATTTTCTTAGATTAATAAGTCCAGAAAATAAGGACAAGATCTCTCACAATTTACTACAATGTCCTCTTCTAGAGAAAAAGAACTTGAAAGGCTGAAAGTGAGTAAAAAAGTATTCAATCCTGCTGAATATATGTCACTTCATCCAGAAGCAGTTGTCCCCAGAGCCACCTCTCAGGAAACTCTTGGTGAGAAAGAATTAAAGTTTTCAAAGATGGAAGCAGAAGACCCATCCAGGAAGATTGCTTTTACCAAAACCTCTTTTGCTCCTCCTCCTGCTAATTCTTATATTTTTCTCTGAACTATTTTTTTTACCTTACTCTTTTACTTTTTTATCTGAACTAATTGTGCAGTACAATGCTATATTATATCTGTTGATAATTTAAATTTTATAAAAAATGTATGACCTCGTATTTTTAGTTTTCCTTTTACTTTGAGTGACTTCACCCAAATAGGGGGAGATTATTGGAACCCTTGTTTCATTTGGACTAGGTACACTCTTAGGATGTTGACCCATATGTATAGCCAGGGTCAAGGTCTCGGTCTAAGTTAGTCTTTACAGGTCAGACTTCTCAGGACCAGCTTTGGATTTCTCTCTTAGATCTCAAAGTCAGAAGAATTCTATGGAATTCATATCAGTTCGACTTTTGTCGAACTCAGCTCGACGATCGTCGATCACCGATCGAAGATCTCAGAGATAAATCTCTGAATTGAACTCGAAGATCGATGAGCTCAGGTCGATGATTTCTATTGTTCTCAGATATCTCAGATCGCAGATTGTCGATCTCAGCTCGACAATCTTCCAGCCCAGATTGACGACCATTCTCTGTGTCCGATTCCTTTTATTTTAAGCAGCTGTCTTGAAGATTTATTTCCTAATTCATTGATTCTGTTTATGTAAAATAATCTCTGGTAGTTAATGCTGACATTCTCAAGGAATATAGCCATTTCTTCATACCATTAACTATGGTATTTTCTCAGAGTTATTATTCTGACTTATTTGCGAAGGCAGTTGGAGAGAAAATTAATTGCAAGAATTTGTAGCCATTTTTCTCCCCATTTTCTACAGTACTTCAAGGAATATTTATGAATCTCAATAAGAGATATTCAGAAAAGTTAATAGTCAGACAAGTACATTCAGAAACTCTCTCTCTACGAAATCATAAGCATTCTTGTCTGTAACAGCCTTCAGAACTCTCCATTCTTCTATCAAAATACAGAAGAAGGACAACTCTATTTCATCTTGAGTCTTCTTCCTTAGTTTTATCTTCTGGAATCTACAGAAAAAGAAAATCAACATCATTTATACAGATTTTGAAGAACAAGAACACCAGTCTATTGAAGACCTACACCCTGTACTAAGCTTCCATCTTCCTGAATCAACTCATTATCTCAGGGGGAGCTTTGAAATCATCAAATCAACATAGTCTTCTCATTTGCTTTGAGGAAGAGAAGACTGCCATATATTTTCTTTAACCTCTCTTGTAAAGGGTTATTACTCCCTTCAAAAGTGAACTCTTTGGTGATAGGGCTCGTGACCAAAAACCTATTGGTTTTAAGGCACCTGATCAAAAGCCTGAAGGGTTTCTAGATCTACCTGAAGAAGATCTTGTGGTGATAGGGCACCTGATCAAAAACCTAAGTGGATTCCTACCAGGGTGGTAGAAGAGTTGATGTACCCAGATTTTGGGAACCACTATAATTTTCTTATATCGTCTGGTTGCTCATCTTTCTTTATTACTACTCTGCTATGTTTGCTCTTGTTTTTAATCCTCTTATACTTATAAGTAACATGTATTTTAATTCCGCAATAAAAATTAATTAAAAATTTTTAATACTCTATTCACCCCCCTCTAGAGTATATTGGATTTATCCCCTCTCTTTCAGAGTAGACTATCTACACACTCCAAATATGTGAGGAATTCTTTCTTTGTACTTGGTGAACACCTACCCTTATTTTTTCAAGCAGGAGCATGGAGTGAAGATTCACTACCTGAAATGGATGGATATAAAGACATTGGATAGGTTCCCCAGGATCCAACCCAAGATCCAACCTTCAACAACAAAGGACTCCTCAAGGGGTAAGGGACAGCAAGTTGTAGAACTTGACAGTTCCGCCCACTCTAAATGTAACACCCCAAAAATCTCAAATTTGGATTTGAGGTGCAGGTTGGTTTACACGGCCTGGGACACGGGCGTGTCCCAGGGCGTGTCGGGGGTACACGGCCTGGGACACGGGCGTGTCCCAGGGCATATCACTCATATAAAATGCGTTCTGAGTCAGAAGATTACACGGTCTGGAACCAAGCCTTCAACACGGGCGTGTCAGATTGGACACGGGCGTGTCTGATGCCGTGTGCCTACCCGTGTACTGCTGGTTGAGTTTGGAGCTCGATGAGGCAGGGGTGACACGGGCGTGTCTCATGATTGACACGGGCATGTCAGGTTCGACACCGGCTTATCGATGCTCGTTTTCTGGTAAAGTTCAGTCGGTACGAATACCGCGTGTGTCGCTTAAGGGTACACGGCCTGTGACACGGGCGTGTAACAGGCCGTGTCAGCCAAAAATGTGTGTTTTTGGGAAAATTGTGGCCGTTTAATTTCTCTCTTTGGATCCAAGGGCTCAGGTGATTCCTGGCTGGATTTAAACAGCAGAGGCTGATGAAGAAAGTCATTCTTCATTTGATTAAGGAAGAGAGAAAGAGAGAGGAGGAAGAAGAAGGAGGAGGAGATCAAGCCACCGGTGGAGCTCCTGTGGTCTGATTCGTGATCCAAGGCCAGCGTTGTGAAGGCAAAGCTACTGCGGTTCTTTCTCACCGGCTAGTTTTCGATGGCTCCAAAGAGATCGACAAGGGTAACGATCTCCCTTCTTGGACATGTGAAGTCCTTCTTTTCTGCATTGCATAGGAAAAAACCCTTCCCCGCGAGTGTGCGGTGGGTTGTGGTGTCCCTTGGGGTAGATATGTGAAGTCCCCCTTGTTAGAGTCCATAATTGGAGTACGGATCTAGGCATGCTGTGTGAAGCCCATTTGTACATGCTAGTCTGGATTGGTGATGCTTGTTTGCATATCGTAGAAGGCTCCGTGATTATGGCTTGTGTTACCTTGTGCCTACCTGTTGCTTGGTGCAGCAGGAAGTACTGGATGAAGTCCAGGAAATGAAGAGGGTTGGATACAACTCTTGTGGTCGTGCGTTGCCACTTTATGTGCGGTTGAGCCATTGGGCTGCAACTCGATGAAAAGGCAGATTGCCGAACAGGAAAGGTGAAACCGACCCGCGCCTATAAATTGCCATGGATACTTCCGTATTCGATGTAGCATGGCGACTTGAGCAACGGGGCTGGCTGATCCGTACCTGCGTTAGGTCTGTCCGACTTGGAAGCCTGGTTATTTGTTTTGTTGGAGCGCCTAATGAGAGTCTTAGGCCCGCACGTCGGAAAGACTAGAATGCTCAAATACCGTATAGAAGGTGGTGTTGACCCTGGTATTCCGGTACACTAAGAATGTTCCCTGAGTGCATGGACTGTCGGGCCGTGTGGCCGATAGTTGTGATGGCTTGAATGTGCCTGCGCGCACATAGTTGCTATATGATGATGCTATGCTATGCAGGGAAAGAATGTTAATGCCCCGAGAAAGGGGTAGGATTGTTATAATTGGGTCAGCTGAATGCTGACCGTTGCATTGTTTGCCACCGTTTGGGTGGATTGTCCCTATGCAGGTGCTGGAGAGCCAAGTGGTAAGTGAAGGGCTGAAGCCCTACTACTGTTGCTGCTGCTGTTGCGGCTAGCCCTAAAAGGCTGAACAAATGGTTTTATTTGTTTTGTTTTCCTCATGTATGGCCGGCCTGCGCGCCGAGGTTTGTAATCCATGTTGTATGGAAAGAGGAACTGTAAGGACTTAAGGCCAAACCTTTGTTGTACATTCCGTGGTTGTATATACTGTGGTTTATATATATTGGACATTCCTGGTTAGAGTTCAAATTACAACTTAAAGCTTCCGTTAGAATGCTCTGAGTTAGGATTCGTGTATGGTTTGGTATTATCCTGTGACCTCACCGTCTATTTGTGGCATATAGTGTGGGGCCCCGGCCGGACCTTCTACTATACGTCATGTAACGGATGGGGTCGTTACATTTTGGTATCAGCTTCGTTCGATCTTCCTCTATCGAATTCGTGGACGAATTCTTTTATGGGGTGGCGAGCGCGTGTTTATGCGCCTTGCTGTAACGCTAATGAACTCTGGAATGTCCACTAAGGAATGTACAAAATCTTGTTTGAGGAATCTGCACGATCTTTTTTTTGTGTTGTTTTGCTTGCATGCGATCGCTAATGTGTGTCTTGTCCACCTATAGGTGACGCGTAGTGGTGCTGGGCAGTCTGAGCCCCAGCGCTCTGATGAGAGTGTGGCACCAGCTGAGGTGCCAACACCTCCTCCATCTGCGGAAACTGTTCGCTTAGTTGCTGAGGCTCTATTTGCCATGATTCAGCCGAACGGGCAAGCGCAGCCGGCAGTAGAACCAGTTCGTGTTGTTGTACGACCCGAGCCGGTTGAGGCTGTAGATCCACGAGCAGCTGACCGACAGTTGAAGCAATTCATGAGCTTCAGCCCGCCTACGTTTACGGGAATGGGATCCCCAACGCAGGCAGAGGATTGGTTATCGCGTGTCAGGCGGATAATGACAGCGATCAGGGCGGAGGAAACTCTAAAGGTCACCTTGGCCACCTTCATGCTTGAAGGAGAGGCGCGGTTGTGGTGGGACGAGGTTGAGGTACACCATTTGGCGGGCAGGCAATTAACGCAAGTATCGATTGAGGAGTTCTCTCGAATATTTCTGGCGAAACATGTCCCAGCGGAGCAACGCATTACCATGGAAAAGGAGTTCCAACGGTTAAAGCAAGGATAAGATAGCGTGGATATCTACTTGCATGAGTTTACCAGGTTGGGCCGGTATGCGGGAATAATCTTCGCAGATGACCAAAGGAAAACGAATCGGTTCTATGAAGGATTGCGGGATGAGTTGAGATTCCTGCTTTCGAGTTCAGTGAACTAAGGGTTTCTGGCATTGGTTGATACTGCGTGTGCGTTGGAGAAGGATATGCGGCGGGTGCAAGGGAGCAAGGGCTTGGTTGTGTCAAAGCTAGAGGTTCAAGCACCTCGCCCGAGCAATTCGTTCTACCAGAAGAAAGGGGGCAAAGGTCCAAGCCGTCTGGGCAAGTGACTATGACCGTTGTGTCGGGGGCGACATCAAGGCCGGATTCTCGTACATTCTATAACTATGGCCGGGTGGGGCATATAGCCCGTGACTGTAGGGTTGTTCAGCCCAAAGGGGAAAAGAAGACAGGTGCGTCTTATGCTGAGAAGGGCAAAGCGGTGGTTGATTCCTCTGCGTCCCAGGTACAGCCCCGAATCTATCAGCTTGGCCAGCAGGAAGCGATTAAGCAAAGTGACTTCGTCACAGGTACGAGTTGATTATAGCTTACTTGCTTAAGTGCTATTGCTTTTGGTTATGTCTAGCTTGTGCATGATATGTGTGCTGCAGGCTTTGTCCTGATTCGGAATAATTTGGCGAGAGCCCTGTTTGATACGGGTGCTTCACATTCTTTTCTGTCTGAGGATTTCGTATCTCGCATAGGGGTACCGAGTCATGTGACGGTGGATAGTACAAGGGTGCTATTGCCGAATGGCTGTGTGATGCTTGCGGATAGGGCTTGCGATGTGGATGTTCAAATAGGAAGTCGGGATTTCGGTCTGAGTGCAGCTGTGCTACCGTTATCGGAGTTTGATGTGATCTTTGGTATGGACTGGCTCTCGGAGCAGCGTGCCTTTATTGATTGCAACTCCAAGGAGATTACACTGGGCCAGAATAACGGACTTGTGACGAAGTTCGCTGGTATGCGAGTAGTTGGCAGGACTCTGTTGTCTGCACTCCAAGTTGTCAATGCTGTTCGGAAGGGCGCGGAGTTATTCTTCACGCTAATTCAGGCTGTTGAGCCAAAGGCCAGTGTCGGTGAAATACTGGTTGTGTCAGAGTTTGCCGATGTGTTTCCTAAAGATCTTCCTGGGTTAGCACCCCAGCGGGAGATTGACTTCTCTATTGAGTTTGTGCCAGGTGCTAAACCTGTGGCCCGCTCACCATATCGCGTCGCGCCAAAAGAGATGTCTAAGTTGAAAGTCCAATTGCAAGAGTTGTTGGAGCAGGGATACATACGCCCAAGTATGTCACCTTGGAGCGCGCCTTTTCTATTTGTGAAAAAGAAAGACGGTAGTTTACGGTTATGTATTGACTACCGCGAATTGAATAAGCTGACGGAGAAAAACAAATATCCGATTCCCCGGATTGATGACCTATTTGATCGGCTGGCAGGATCAACGGTCTATTCCAAGTTGGATTTGAAATCGGGATATTATCAGCTGAGAATTCGGGAAGGTGACATTCCCAAGACGGCGTTTGGAACACGCTACGGTCATTATGAGTTCACTGTAATGTCGTTTGGCCTATGTAATGCGCCTTCAGTATTTATGGACCTAATGCATCGAACGTTCCGAGAGTACTTGGATTTGTTCGTAATTGTGTTTATCGATGATATCTTAGTATACTCTCAGTCGGAAGAGGATCATGCAAACCATTTGCTGTTGGTCTTGCATACCCTACGGAGGAATAAGCTTTATGCCAAGTTCTCAAAGTGTGAGTTCTGGCTCTCTTCAGTAGCCTTTTTAGGCCATGTGGTAAGTGGAGAAGGTATCGCGGTGGATCCGTTGAAGATAAGTGCCATTCGAGATTGGCCAGTGATGTCTTTAGTGGCCGAGGTCAAGAGCTTCCTTGGGCTTGCGATCTACTATAGACGGTTTGTGGAAAACTTCTCACGGATTGCTTTACCTCTGACCACGCTGACGAGAAAAGATCAAAAGTTCATTTGGATGCCGGAGTGCGCACGAGCTTTTGAGGACTTGAAGAGTCATTTGACCACGACGCCTGTGTTGACATCGCCATGTGGTATAGATGGGTATGAGATCTATAGTGATGCTTCCGGGAGCGGCTTAGGCTGCGTTCTTCTGTAGTTTGGTAAAGTGATTGCTTATGGCTCGCGCCAGTTGAAAGTGCACCAGCGGAATTACCCCGTCCATGATTTGGAGTTGGCGGCAGTAATCTTTGCGCTCAAGTTGTGGCGGCACTACCTTTATGGCGTGAAAGTGGATATCTATACAGATCACAAAATCCTAAAGTATTTGTTGGATCAGAAGGTTCTGAATATGCGACAACGAAGATGGATGGAGTTCCTTGGGGACTACACCTTCGAGATTCACTATAATCCCGGGAAGGGAAATGTGGTCGCTGATGCTTTGAGTCGGAAGACTCCGGTACGGGCAAGCTGGTTGCAGAGGCATGATCAGCGTTTAATCCAGGAATTGGAAGCGTTGGAGATATCTTGTGTTGACAAGGGTTCGTCGACCGATGCATGCTTGAACTGGACGGAGGTGCAATATGACCTTACGGACAGAGTTCGACGAGCAACGGAGCTTGATGAAAGTCTCCAGCGCTATGCAAAAGATGGGTCGGATGACCAATTCTCCTGGGATAATGGTTTGTTACAAAGAAATGGTCGAGTGTGCGTCCCGAGTGTGGGTAAATTGAGGGAAGAGTTGATGTACGAAACTCACTTTGCAAAGTACTCAGTTCACCCAGGGAGCACAAAGATGTACAGAGATCTGAAAAAGCTATTCTGGTGGCCCGGACTAAAGAAAGATACAACACGTTATGTGGCTGAATGCCATACTTGTGCATTGGTAAAAGCGGAATGCCAGAAGCCTGGCGGTTTCCTGAAGTCGTTACCTATTCCGGAATGGAAGTTCGATGACATTTCGATGGATTTCGTGCACGGGTTGCCGAGATCTCAACGCGGTCATGATTCAATCTGGGTGATTGTGGACCGGTTGACAAAAGTGGTGCACTTCCTTCCAAACAGAAGAGACGATTCAGTGGAAACCTTGGCCAAGCTTTATGTGGAGCAGGTTGTTCGACTGCACGGTGTTCCTCGGAGCATCGTCAGTGACCGTGATGGGCGGTTCACATCGAATTATTGGCGGCTCGTTCATCAAATGTTGGGTACAAAGTTAGCGTTTAGTACGACCTTTCATCCCCAAACGGATGGCCAGACTGAACGAACCAACAAGATGATGGAGGACATGCTCCGCATGTGCGCCCTAGACTTTGGTAAGAGATGGGAAGATTATATATTTCATGTTGAATTTGCCTATAATAATAGCTACCAAGCGAGCATCGGTATGGCACCATTTGAGGCTTTATATGGTCGTAAATGCCGTACACCATTAGCTTGGGCAGAAGCAGGCGAATCTAAGCTGAGTGGGAAAAAGGAAGTCGAAGAAGCTACCTCGCTCATATGCTCTATTCGGGAGAGGCTATAGATAGCCCAAGATCGTCAAGCAAAGTACTACAATGCCAAACACCGGAACGTGGAGTTCGCGGTGGGTGATTCGGTATATTTGAAGATCAAACCCTTCAAAGGCGTGTCCAGGATTCGGCGTTTGAAAAAGCTAAGTCCGAGGTATCTTGGTCCGTTTGAGGTGGTGGAGCGAGTCGGGGAAGCTGCTTATCGACTAGCACTTTCAGCAGACTTGGGTGGATTACATGATGTATTTCACATCTCAGTCCTTCGTAAGGCGGTGAAGGATCCAGCTTAAGTAGTGGAGAATGATCGGCTACCTGTCGAGTATGGGCTAACGACGAGGGTTAGACCCATTCGGATCGAGGATCGAGCCGAGAAATAATTGCGGAACAAAGTGATCGGGATGGTCAAGGTCCGATGGGACAATTGTGGCAGTGAAGAGCTAACATGGGAGCGAGAGCAGACCATGCGAGCTGAATTTCCCAAGCTGTTTGTATAAACTGTAGACCGTGTACCTTTTGTTATAACAGAGTTATCAAGTTATAGCATTGTTTTTCCTTGTTTCCTTACCGTACAAATTTCGGGACGAAATTTTGTTAAGGGGGGAGGATTGTAACACCCCAAAAATCTCAAATTTGGATTTGAGGTGCAGGTTGGTTTACACGTCCTGGGACACGGGCGTGTCCCAGGGCGTGTCGGGGGTACACGGCCTGGGACACGGGCGTGTCCCAGGGCATGTCACTCAAATAAAATGCGTTCTGAGTCAGAAGATTACACGGTCTGGAACCAAGACTTGAACACGAGCGTGTCAGATTGGACACGGGCGTGTCTGATGCCGTGTGCCTACCCGTATACTGCTGGTTGAGTTTGGAGCTCGATGAGGCAGGGGTAACACGGGTGTGTCTCATGATTGACACGGGCGTGTCAGGTTCGACACGGGCGTGTCGATGCCTGTGTTCTGGTAAAGTTCAGTCGGTACGAATACTGCGTGTGCCGCTTAAGGGTACACGGCCTGTGACACGGGCGTGTCACAGGCCGTGTCAGCCAAAAATGTGTGTTTTTGGGAAAATCGTGGCCGTTTAATTTCTCTCTTTGGATCCAAGGGCTCAGGTGATTCCTGGCTGGATTTAAACAGCAGAGGCTGATGAAGAAAGTCATTCTTCATTTGATTAAGGAAGAGAGAAAGAGAGAGGAGGAAGAAGAAGGAGGAGGAGATCAAGCCACCGGTGGAGCTCCCGTGGTCCGATTCGTGATATGAGGCCAGCATTGTGAAGGCAAAGCTGCTGCGGTTCTTTCTCACCGGCTAGTTTTCGATGGCTCCTAAGAGATCAACAAGGGTAACGATCTCCCTTCTTGGACATATGAAGTCCTTCTTTTCTGCATTGCATAGGGAAAACCCTTCCCCGCGAGTGTGCGGTGGGTTGTGGTGTCCCTTGGGGTAGATATGTGAAGTCCCCCTTGTTAGAGTCTAGAATTGGAGTACGGATCTAGGCATGCTATGTGAAGCCCATCTGGACATGCTAGTCTGGATTGGTGATGCTTGTTTGCATATCGGAGAAGGCTCCGTGATTATGGCTTGTGTTTCCTTGTGCCTACCTGTTACTTGGTGCAGCAGGAAGTACTGGATGAAGTCCAGGAAATGAAGAGGGTTGGATGCAACTCTTGTGGCCGTCCGTTGCCACTTTATGTGCGGTTGAGCCGTTGGGCTGCAACTCGATGAAAAGGCAGATTGCCGAACAGGAAAGGTGAAACCGACCCGCGCCTATAAATTGCCATGGATACTTCCGTATTCTAGGTGGCACGGCGACTTGAGCAACAGGGGGTGGCTGATCCGTACCTGCGTTAGGTCCGTCCGACTTGGAAGCCTGGTTATGGGTTTTGTTGGAGCGCCTAATGAGAGTCTTAGGCCCGCGCCCCGGAAAGACTAGAATGCTCAAATACCGTGTAGACGGTGGTGTTGACCCTGGTATTCCAGTACACCAAGAATGTGCCCTGAGTGCACGGACTATCGGGCCGTGTGGCCGATAGTTGTGATGGCTTGAATGTGTCTGCACGCACATAGTTGCTATATGATGATGCCATGCTATGCAGGGAAAGAATGCTAATGCCTCGAGAAAGGGGTAGGATTGTTATAATTGGGTCAGCTGAATGCTGACCATTGTATTGTTTGCCACCGTTTGGGTGGATTGTCCCTATGCAGGTGCTGGAGAGCCAAGTAGTAAGTGAAGGGCTGAAGCCCTACTGCTGTTGCTGCTGCTGCTGCGGCTAGCCCTTGAAGGCTGAACAAATGGTTTTGTTTGTTTTGTTTTCCTCATGTATGGCCGGCCTGCGCGCCGAGGTTTGTAATCCATGTTGTATGGAAAGAGGAACTATAAGGCCTTAGGGCCAAACCTTTATTGTACATTCCGTGGTTGTATATATAACTGTGGTTTATATATATTGGACATTCCTGGTTAGAGTTCAAATTACAACTTAAAGCTTCCGCTAGAAAGCTCTGAGTTAGGATTCGTGTATGGTTTGGTATTATCCTGTGACCTCACCGTCTGTTTGTGGCATATGGTGTGGGGCCCCGGCCGGACGTTCTACTATACGTCATGTAACGGATGGGGTCGTTACACTAAACATGACCTAGGAACTTACCCCCTTGTTGATGTTGGTCTGTAGACAGACATATCCCTAAGTCTCTACTCAATAAACATTCAACTCCAGGATACTATTGTGTATGTTGATAAAGTCCATGTCAGCCCTAGGTCAGGACAAGTTTCAGAGAATGCCACTGAAGAAGAGGTTGCTGCAGAAGATGAGGTCGATATGGTTGATACTAATGATGTAGCTGCAATTGAAGATATCCCTACTATAGAAGATAACCATGATCCTCCTGAGGCATAAAATACTTATCTTGATGGGTCAAGCCCATATAAGGATGCCCAGTCTTAGGGGGGAGCTTAATCAGATGGATTTGATAACCTTGGACCAAGTTATCACCAGAATAGTTAAGTCTGCACCCAATAAGGTAATACCCATAGCCTCTTAATTAGCAGTGTTAATACAGCTTTAGCTAAGGAAATGTTTCCTTCTATAGGTGTTGTAGTTAAGGGGGAGTATTCACAGGTCCCTACTCAGGAAGATGTCCCTCCTCCATTAAGCCAACCAACCACTACCCAAATCACTAATGAGTTACTCCTAAACCATATCAATGCAATCTTGGATGCTCAGACCACAACCCTCAAGGAGTATGTTGACCAATCAGTTGCCAAGCTAAGGGATGAATTATTAACTGAAGTCAAGGAAAATAAAGAAGAAACCTCTCACTTAAACAAATACGTCACCACATGGTTTAATAAAGCTGGAACTGCTGCACAAAGCTGACGACCCTCATGAAATCCTTGGAAACTAGCCAAAAACTCTATGTAGATGACATAGGATATGTCAAGAATTATGTGAGTGCAACTGATGAGGTGATCAGGGGTACAGCAGATCATGTAAATCAACATGTCACCAATGTTGCTCTCCACTCTCTATAGGAGGCAATACTTCTGAAAAATGAGCTGCTTGCTGACAATGAGACAATATTCGAATCTATATCAAGCAAAAATGAAGCCAACTCCACCCTACTGCAATTGATCATCATTGAAGAAGGTAGAAAGGGGGAAAGAAACCATGCTAAGAGAGTAGCTCTCATTGAAGATGTAAGACCCCATTTGTTTCCTTTTTAAAATCACCGGGGTGTTAGGCCCAGAACCGCCGCATTGTGGTGGCACCTTCACACCTGGGAAGGTCGCCACTACAAAACGGCGATCCTACTGGTCTATCGATCGTAGAAGTGTAGAATAAAGTATAAGAGTAAGAATGAACTCAAAACAAGTACACAAGAATCACATGTATATAAAATAAATATCTCCACAAAGGGAGTGTCCACAACATTAATATATAAAGTACTGAAAATAGGGCTCATGCCCAATACATCCAAATCCTCACTACAAGTCACTCATCGCGGAAGCAAAACTAGAACAAATACTAACGATCGGGACTCAATGTCCTAGCTGTCTGAACTCCGGTGCTAGACTCTCCCATCTCCATGCGCACTGACCTCTGGGGCTGTATCTCCAAGTTTGGCTTCACGATCCCCTAAAATGATTTGGTCCGAAAACTGTTTGTTTAAAAGACTAAGTCCTATCATCCCCCACCCCTCCCCCATTGCTCCTAGGCACCGAGCGGGGAGAAGGAAAAGGAAGCTATGAAGGTGGAGAGTTACAAATGTAAGCAGGTGGTTATGGAACTAAACTAGCACTACTATAAGAATAAGCAGCAGTAATAAAAGTATGAAAGATAGAACATGAAATATGTAACCTTAACTTATATAAAAACACGTAAGCTAAAGGATCTTCTGCAAGGCTCCCATCGTATAAAGAGTCCCATACCAATTTATATGATGGGGTGTCAGTTTACAAGCAAGCAATATCTATATACAAAATATAAACCTTAACTTATAAGCACTCTCACACGAACTTATAAGCCAAGGGGTCATTTTGTAAGGCCTATTGTATAAAGTGTCCCATACCACTTTATACAATAGGTGTCAGGGATTGATGTAATGATGATGCTATGACATGAAAATATGCTATGATGTGATCATGCAACTACAACTCACCCACCCGACTCTGTGCACACAGACCTTTAGTTCCCCCTTTCTGGAGCCTAACCTCCCAGGATACCTCTTTAGTGGCAAACAGAAGAGGTGGGTTGGGCCTCGCCCACCTCTGAACCGGTATCAGCACTACGAGTCAGACCTATCATATGCCTCAATGCTGGTGCACTAAGAGGAGCTCCTGTGTACTCTTTGTCGGCTAGTCCACCAGACTTATTTTGCTAAGTGTAATACCACACCCGCCGAGTCAACGTACAGGTGTAGGTGCGACGACTATCCAATACCGAAGACCCACCACCTTATATCTTATGCACATGCAATATTAATGTATTATCCATCGAGTAAAAGCTCCCTGGACTATCCTGTCCGACGCAGCCAACAACCGAGCCAAAGCTCCCTGGGCTATCCTGCCCGTCACAAATATCTACCGAGCCATTAGCTCACCGGGCTACCCTGCCATTTTCCACAACCACCGAGCCTACCGCCGAAACATCCTTGTCACCCAATCTTCCCAAGACACCTGTGTGTATTAAAGTGAACCTCTAGTTATACATGTTACTCTTTAATATTTATTATTCCTATAGTTTACATTAGCCTAGGACTGCCCAACGCATACCCCGTGAAGGGTTCTCGAGGGCATTAGGAACTCCGAGGGGCTGAAGCCCAATGCTCCCTTTCGCAAGGCACTTAATATTATTGATTTCTACCCTTGACCAATCCTCTCTTTTATTTAAGTATGACTCCCCTAAGAGTGTTTAAGCTCTCTGAGCAAGCCTATTTCAGTTCTATGTACTATATGCAGACCGTGCTAAGCTACATGTTGTTGCCACTAGGGGATTTACTCCATTTACTCTTCCAACAGATCCATAACAATTTTTGCAAGTCTACCATGACATATTTAGACTAACTCCAGAGTTTCATAATTTTCCTAATTATTTTGGCATTTAATTTAATTAACCTAAGTCTCTGAATGCCCTACTTTGAACATGAAATGCACTTTTAAATCAGAAAAAATCACCACAAAATTATGATAAATACTAGGTAACATTTCTACATCAAATCCAAGGTCTAAGAATTTTCGGAATTGTTTAGGCCCCAAATCCACAATTTAGAACATATTGTCAATATTAACATTGTAATAAGGAAAGGCAAGCAATATTTTTCTAAAAATTATAATAAAATTCCAGTAAGTCCATCATGGACTAAAAACACTCTAGAAGTATTCTCCAAATTTTTCAGTGAACAGTCGCCCCTAATTTAATTTTAAATCAATGATTCCATAGCCATTGGTTATTGAAGCAAGTACTGTAATAATTCATCAAATAATTATGACAAAATTCCAGGAGATAGATAATGATATAAAACTAACCCTAACCAAGGTTTATAATTTTCTAAAACATGAGGGGCTCTGAATCTAATTAAAAGTAATCTTCCAGATTTATAACTTTGGGAAATAAGTACTATTTTTAATCTTCTAAAAATTATGAGAAAATTCTAGAGCCAACATTGTTTCATAGAACACGCACTGACCAAGTTTCATAATTTTCGTAGCAATATTGGGCTCTATATCTATTTTTGATCAGAAATCCACAATTCATAATGTATGAAACAAGTACTTAAAATAATCATCTACAAATTCCAATAAAAATATAAGGGGAACAAAAATGACGTACAACTTCCGCATACAAAATTTCACAACTTTTAAGTGGATAGAAATATCAAAACAAGCAAAATAAACTTATGGACACAACTGGGGTTATTAAAGAAGTACTTATTTTATTAGCCCAAAAATTCCACCAAAATTATTTTAGGATTCTTTTTATCAGAGAAATACCCTGCCCAAGTTTCAAGTTATTGTGAGGTGTTTTGATTGCTTAAACCCAACTATTGGGCTTGTGCCCTAAATTAGGATTAGGGATTTGAGGGGGTTAAAGGCTTCCAAATTCAATAAAACTTCAACCAGAGGACCATAGCTACCCAAGGATCCCTTCCACCAAGTCCCAAGTCATTCCAAGGTCATTTGACCTTATTACCTTCAAACCCTAAAAATCTCTAAAAAAGGAGCCTACCCTAGGGTTCTAGGGCTACCCTACCCCAAACCGCCACAAATCCCATTGGAGGGTGTTACATGCCATATAAAATCAGTGATAAAATATCATCCTCTGTTGAGGGGATTTGACCAATCAAATGCCAAAAAGAGCACTTTGACCTAAATAACCCTATAAGGGTAAACCTAGGGTTGGATCAATACTTAACCAAAACATCTCCAAATGAGATGAGATTCTTACCATAGACCTAAAATTTCTTCTAAGACCATCCACCAAAATTTGGGGTAGTTTTGAGATGTTTAGGACACCTAATTAATTTATTCATGGATTATTTAATTTTTACAAAAAACTATAGAAAAATGTTCTCCAAAAATTCCCATTTGTATATATGTTCTAGGTATTGGTTAGAGTGAACCCCATCCAAAATTTCAAGTCATTTGGATGGATGGATTGGTGAGGGAATGCAAAATACTATCTGGTCTAGCCTAGGTATAGACCCCACCAACATGGGTGCTGTGGTCAAACCACTTACCCAAATGGGTTCAAACTAATTTTTAAATAAACTAGATTTCACGGGCTACAACGTTGATATTTGACATAATTTCTATAGGAGGTCATAAGTAATTTTAATATTTAATTTTATAGAGTCCAGTAAAGAGGACAAAAAATTCAGAATTTAATAATCATGATCCAGCACGAATCTTGAAGCAGATCCAATACCTCCTGGTCATCTTCTTCCTCCAGCCAAGGGCTGTGTTTAGCCCGACCTGGAGCATATTCTAGCACTATTTTCCGGCCACCCAGCCACCTCCCTGGCCGGCCACCACCGCCACCACCCTCGTTGAGGTGGGGGCTATCGCTGGCAGCGGCACGACCGCCAGAGTGGTGATTTCCGGCGAACCCGAGTGGTATAAAAACCATGCAAAATTTTAAATTTTTCTCACACAATCCTTCTCAATTGAGCCCGATTTCTCTCCTATTTGATTCCTAAGATCTATCCATAGAAGAAGGAGTAGAGGAGGACCTTTAACCGTGCTTGCCGACGGGTTTGGTGGTGGTGCACCATGGCCGGTGGTGGAGCTTTCTGATGCTTTACAACAACTCTGTGAACTCCCTCGTTTTCTTCAGTGGGATGGTGGAAACGAATGCTCTCGGCCTAGGGAAGCTTTTATAAGGGTGAAATGGGGGAGAGGAAGGGTCATGGCTTCAAATCCATTTATGGTCATGAAGGAGAATTTTCGGCCACCCCATATCCCTTGCATTCAGCCACCTAGAGGCTGGAGAAAACCCTTGGTCTCCTCTAACTAATGAGGGGAATATGAATCAAGAAATTAAGGATGAAGGGAGGAGGCCCGTTGGCCTTCCAAACCAATTAATGGCTCTCTTTAAACGACTTTCTCTCTTTAGAAATACATGAAACTCTCATTTTCTCTCTCCTAATTACTATGAACAAATTTTGCTCATCTCTCTAGCTTATTGGCAGCCCATAAAATCATTATTAATAATTAGGATGGGGTTAGCCCAAGTGGGGGAAATGGTTTTGAGCTTGGGTTAGTCCATTTGGACTAATTTGACCTATTTCAAAGATTGAGTTGACCTTGGTCAAATTAACCATTTGGGTTGACCCCAATGGGTCCGTGGTGAGCCATTGGCCTCCCCTAAGGTCTAGGTAGGGTTTGTTAGGGTTGAATTGGCACCTTGGAGGTCACTTGACCCTTAGTAAGGGCACTTTGACCACTTTGGGGCTAGAGTTGACTTGGGTCAACTTAGCCTCTTGGGTTATCCCCAATGGGTCCTTGGTGACCCATTGACCTCACCTAAGGTCTAGGAAGACTTAGGTAGGATTGGTTGGGCATATTGGAGGTCACCTGCCTCTTAATTAGGGCACTTTGACCTTTTTAAGGCTAAGGTTGACTTGGGTCAACTCAGCCTCTAAAGTTGACCCCAATGGGTCTTAGGTGACCAATTGACTTCACCCTAGGTCTGGGAAGACATAGATAGGGTTGTTTTGGCACATTAGTGGCACATTGACCTTAGCTAGGGCAACTTGCCCATTTTAGGCCTAGGATGATCCTAGGTTAACTGAACCACCCTGGGTTGATTTCAATGGACCCTTAGGGCTCTAATGGACCTTCCAATAGTTTAAGGATATTATGGTGGGTTCATGGAGTCATGGTGAAGCCCTATGGTCATCATAAACTAGTGTTTAGAATTCTACTATTTGTAGACCATGTTGATCTCCACCTTCATGCCTAAGCTCACTTGGTCTTCTTAGGCTTCTTAGGGTTTTGTCATGACCTAATCATGATAAAACAACTCCTAGGGGTCTAGCTGGAAATGGGATGTTACAGAAGATCAAGCCTTCAATATAATTCAAGGCACTAGGGTGCACTGCACCTGCCCCTCCTGGATAAAAAGAGGCCAGAGGACCTAGACTTCCCAGCATAAGCTAGAGCTACACAGGATGCATAACTTACTGCAAGAAGAAAGAGGGAAGGAACTCAAATGGTTGAAGAGTTCATGGCAAAGAGGAGATTTGAGAACAGAGATGATCTAGATCATAAACAGCTAAGTGATGCCTCTGAATCATCATTATCAATGTTTTGGTAAGTGATGGACAAATCTTAAAGAATAATGTTAGTGTATATCCTTCCGAGGAATGAATAAAGCATTTGGAAAGAAATTCCCTAAGGGAAAGAGTACTCAAAGAAAATTTGGTAAGGAAGAGAAACCCTAAGAAAATGCCTCCCAGATATATTCCAAAGCCATTCCTTTACTTTAAATGGCAGGAGAACAAAGCTGAAAACTTGAAGAAGACTGCTGCTACCAAGGATGTTGATTCAAGTTCATCAAAGAAGAGTTGAGATATCGCTGCAAGACTTAGGGTTCTTTAAATATTTAAACAATGTCTTGTAATGAATATCAACAGTGTAGTAATATCAAATCTATATTAATGAAATCAATATGAGTTGGCCCGGACTATATTGATGTGATAAATGTGCATGCAATTCTCATTTGTATATATGTGATTAATGAATAAGCTATTCTTT
Source organism: Platanthera zijinensis (assembly GCA_039513925.1). Lineage (NCBI taxonomy): Eukaryota > Viridiplantae > Streptophyta > Magnoliopsida > Asparagales > Orchidaceae > Platanthera > Platanthera zijinensis. Next base: position 136,049,990 of record CM077078.1, on the reverse strand, counting down.
CATAGATATCTTATAATCACAAGTTTTGCTACTATTGTTTTGCTAAGGCTCTCTAAATTAATTAATGATTAGGTAGATCTTTATCATAATGTTTACTTTAACAATGATTAATAAAGCTTCCGTTGTTAATCATACTATTACATTATTAATGATTTATAATTCACCAGTACTATTGGTTATTCAATCATAGTGTTAAACCATCTCATCTAGGGGGAGTTATCCTATACTAGGATGGCTAGTTATCATGATAATGACTCATCAAGCCTATCATGATACTTTTGGTGTTGATATACCTTAGCATGGATGTGTGTTCTGTCGTCTTCAAATAAGGGGAGATTGTCGGGAATTATACCCTACAATGTTCCTCATGATTTGAAGAGGCATCACCAATCATGCTAAGGGGCATAATGTATTTGATGTGTGCTTGAGTTCATGCATGCAGGTTGTCCTTGATTGGACAGGTGAACAATAAGAGTACGCTGGAAGTCAGATAATTTGACCAAGGCAAAGGCATCGAGACAACTGAGACACTTGAGAAGAATGTCTCAGCATAACCGCTGAGACAGCTGAGAAGCTCAATGCTTAACATTGAGAGAAGTGTTGGTCACAGAAAAATCGCTGAGATAGGAGATAGTCTCAGCTATGAATATGTAACCGCTGAGATAGTTGAGAAGAAATCGCTGAGACAGAAGATAGTCTTAGCTGTGAAAAAGAAACCGCTGAGTTAGAAGATAGTCTCAACTATGAAGAAGAAACCGCTGAGACAGTTGAGAAGGAACCGTTAAGACAAGGCAAGTAGAAATTCTCTAAGTCCAGACGCATTAAGTGAAGCAGGTTCACTCAATGCTTCTAATGAATAGCTTAGTTAAGAATTCGTCGAAATGAGTTCAGAGTTCATCGAGATGAGCTCACCTTTAGTCGAGCTAAATTTAATGGTTGAGTTTTGAGTTTGTCGAGCTGAGCTCACCTTTCGTCGAGCTAAATTTTATGTTTGAGTTCGGAGTTCGTCGAGCTGAGCTCACCTTTTGTCGAGCTAAACATAAAGTTTGAGAATTTGAGTTCGTCAAGCTCATTTCATAATTAGTCGAACTGATTTCATAGTTCGTCGATCTTAGATCACCATTTGTTGAGAATAGTCAATGTATTTCATGTCATTGTGGGAAATCTACAGCAGCGCCAAAAACTACTATTTATCCTCTTTTAAGGGAGGTGGCACTCACCATCCTTGGCTGGGCCCACATTAGAATTGTGTCATTGATTCAAATCAACCGATATAAAAAGAAGAGATAAAAGGGGATTTGGGCAACAAATACAGGAAATGGAAAACAGAGGCGGCTGGACTTCATCTTCTCCGACGAGCATGAAAGCCAAGTCCAGCAGTGCAAGCCAGAAGGCACAGAAAGATAGCTGAAGCTTTTCTAGTTTAGCAAGGTTGTTCTGAGCAGAACAAGTTGGATGATTCATCTAATTAGGAATGAGAGATAGTTGTGTGAAGGGCCGCCAACCTTCAATAACAGATAGCTGTTTTCTAGTGCAGCATAGAAATAACTAGCTATAGAAGTAGACTAATTCCTTCTGGAGCAAGAAGGCTGGACTGATATTTGCTCAGTCTAGCAAGGTAGACTATGATATTTATCTCTGAGTCAGTGTTTTAATTTATATTAATTCTTGATTAATTTCTTGTAGGATTCAGGTTGTTCGAATCTGAGCTGTAGGGCACTTTGTGTCTAAGTTGTAGATGACTTACTAGTCATTGAGGTAGGTGCCCTGCTGGGTTATTGAGGTAGGATCCAAGTGTGGATCTGAGACTAGGGCTATTCTCCCTGCCTGAGTAGTAGGGCCTAGTGCCACAGGTATGCGACTATTGAGTCGTTGAGCAGTAGGTGATAAGTGTGTCACTAAAGTGTAGGTCTTGGAGGAGACTGAGTGTAAGGCCTTTTGGCTTAAGGTTGGTGAGAAGTTTGTCTCTAAGCTATAGGTGTCTGGTAGGGCACTTAGGTAGGCACCTGGTGTTGGGACCGATGTTTCACATTCCATGTGTTTGAGAATATTAAATCCCCGGTTGTATTTGATCATGCTGTATGTTGATAAGGTGTTGAGATTGTCTGGTGCAAGCAATAGAGAAGGCTCATATGGATGCTACTGCTAGGAGCTAGCACTAATGCATCGCGCAAGCCCATCGACGAACGTCAAGAGAAGAAGTGTCGAGACTCTGGCTACCGCCAGGCGCTAAGCAGTCGACAAACGTCGAGAGAAGAAGTGTCTAGACTCTGGGATACCGCCTAGCGCTAGCACGACCGCGTCGCGCTAGATCTCAACGAGTTTCGAAGGCAGAATGTCGAGACTCTGGGCTACATCCAGGCGTTGGTACTACCACAGGCGCTAAATCGACGATTTATTTGGACCTAGTGCTCTGGATGGTTTCGGCGTGATGAGTAGTTATTTATAAACATTTTACTACACGTTTTAGTTTAATTTCTAAATATAATTTCTAATATTTTATGTAAATTATTGAATAAATGGTCTGTTAGTTTTATTCCCTAAATAAATTTAATTAAATATTAAATACTATATTATAACAAATATAAGTTGTTTAGATATAAGTTAAATAAAATATATAATTATTGTATTTATAATATATATATATATATTATAATAATAAAAATAAAAGTAGATAATAACTATTATAATAAATATTAAATATAATTGTATAGTTATAATGATAATTTAAATACTACTTTCATATAGTATATAATATAATATATATATATATATATAACAAAATAACTATAGTATTTACTAGATAATAATAATGATAATCATAACTTAAAATAATAATACTATATATATATATATATTTAAAATATAATTATATGTATATATAAAGTTAAAATTAAACCTTTATATTAATTATATTAAATAATTTAATTTAGCAATATATAAAAATATATACTATATAAAACTATATATATATATGTAAATAAAAAAATAAAAATAAAAATTATGAAAAAATAATTTTATCATATCAATATATACATTATATGTATAATAATATATATAAAGTAATTTTATAACAAAATAAATAAATAATGAAGATAATTATTCTATATATCTAAATCTGGAAATACATAATATAAATAATACGTTTCTTTGTTTGACAGAAATGATCAATTGGCTTGGTGAAATGGTATTTAGTTGTTCTCTCTAGTTGCTTGGGATCGAGACCAGGACAACGCAGGTTTTTTTGGATTTATTCCAGCCCGCAACCCGCTAAAGACCACAACCCACCAGGACCTGCAACCTGCAGCCCTTAACCCGCCAACCTGCTATCCAACCTGCTACCTAGACACGCAACCCACCAGCTTTTCAATCAGCCAGCTGTCAAGCATATCCATCAGCTGCTTATCTATCAGCTACTTATCCAGCTAGCCAACTCAGCTGCTAAGTCAGCTCCATCCTTATCCAAGCTGCCACGTGTCAAGCTGTCCAATATCCAGCTGTCCCACAAGCTAATTTTTAGCTTATGCAAAAGCTGTTTGGCTGCTTTTCCATAAGCAGTTTGGCAACTTTTCCAAAAGTGCTTTTTCAAAAGCATTTATTTTTTTCTATATATAGAGGGCCAGAGCTTTGTAAAATTATTCGAACACCAACAGATTCCTTAAGAACTATTAGGATTCCCCAGCTCTCTGACAAAAAACTGGTAGTAGCTTTCAAGTATTCCAAGTTCTATAAGTTATAATTTTTTCAGCTTTGTAGGAAGTTATAATAACTTTTGAGTTTATAAAATAGAATGTTTTAATTTCAATTTTGAGTACTTTACAGTTTTATTTTCTATTTTACTTTACTTTATTTTCTCATACTATCCCAAATGAAAGACGAAGCTCTGCTTATGTCCTGGATTAAGATAGCGTGAAACTGCTTTTAAAACTATTTTTTAAAACCTTATTATTTCATACTATCCCGAATGAAAGGCGAGGCGAAAGCCTATGACCTGGATTCAGATAGTTTGAAAGCTTTTCAATTGTTTAGATTTTACTACCCTATCCCGAATGAAAGGCGAAGCGAAAACTTAAGTCCTAGATTATGATAGATAGGTAGATATTTTTTTTCTGCACGTTATACCGCCCCCATCCTGACGAGAGTCTAAGAACCCTTAGCACTTGGTGAAGATGAGCTCTGGGGTGGATATTATTTCCAACTATTTCAACTCTACGTTTTAGTTATTCTAACTAGGGTTTACTGTTAATTGATCATATACAAGGTGAAGAGACACTATGTTTAACATTAATAAATTTTAAAAGCAAGCATCCCCGGTCGTAATTTTGAGGCAGTGATACTACCAAAGGGACCCTCTTGTTAAGTTTGGTAATCAAGAAATAGAGATGTTCTTTAATAGGTGAATTAATATTCTCCCATAGTAATTCTGAAATCAAGGACTACCTTCTGAGTCCTTATCTTGATAAAACCACGTATTTATATTTTTCTGTCCTTTATATATATATTTTAGTTTTTAATATAAACTCCACTCCGTTCTTTCGATAACATAATAGTCCGTTCTAAAAAGTAGAATAATTAACACCAATCTTAGGAAAAATATGACCTTGATATTTTCTACAAAATACCATACTCCTATGCGATATGTACTCTTCCCTTAATACACAGGATATAAGTAAGTAAAAAAGAGATATACTTATATAAGTAAAAGATTATATAACACCAAATCTATCCTCTTTAAATAAAAATTTACTTATCAAGCCTTTTGGCGTCATTGTCGGTGATTCGTTTATATATGTTAATATTTGAAAATAAAAGAATGCTATTAATTTTATCTTTTCTTTTTTTGTTATTTAAAAACCTTAGTTTTTATAAAAATAAAACAAACATAAAATTCACTGAATTTAAAACTTTGTTTTTATAAAACCTAACTTTTTCTTAACAATTTTATTAACCACTAATGAATTCTAACAAAAACCTAACATACTATTTTAACGTATTTTATATAAAACTATTCTTATTATAAAACTAGTTTATAATAAAACTGCTTTTTATTATAAAACCTGTTTTACATAAAACCTTTTTTTAGTTATTTTCGTGTTCTAAGTCTTTTTGTATGTTTTTATTTGTGTGTATTTTCCTTTCTTTTAAAAAAACCTAAGTTAAGTTTTATCTATATATAACAACCTATCACCTAAATTCTCTCAAAAAGGACAAGGTTGGCTTAAGCACCACCTTTTTGTCTAGTACCGGTGAGAACCCTTCGCAGGGAATACCTCGGGAAGTTTGAGATTTAATCCATTTATATATATATTTGTTTTATTTTTAACTTAGTTGTTTTTTTAAGTTGTAACTTATTTTTGTTTTACTTAGTTTTTATATATTTGTTTTATTTTTGTTTTTATCAAAAGTCTTTTTTTAGTGTATGACCCGCAAAACTACATCTGATTTAAATCTTGAATTTGATCGTGAAATCAATCGCACCTTTCGCAGGTGCCTCCAATCTATGAATCAAGAGCTAGTATTAAATCTGGAAGAGTCTGTAGGCACCGCACAAGTACAAGAAATGGCTGTAGAGCCACAACAAATGCAGAGGTGGCCCCCCAAAGTACAATGTCATATTATGCATGACCCAATTTAGATGACACCGGGTCTAGTATCGTTCGGCCAACAATTGCTAGTAATAACTTCGAGATTAAATCGAGTATAATCCTAATGATCCAAAATTCCAATCAATTCGATGGATTGCCCGACGAAGGTCATAACACGCACTTGTCAAACTTTTTATAAATATGCGACACATTTAAAATAAATTGCGTCACTAATGATGTCATCCGTCTTTGCTTATTTCCATTTTCTCTATGAACGAAAGCCAATTAGTTGCTAGCTTCTCTCCCCAGAGGATCTATCACCACTTGGGTTGACATGACCGAGAAATTCCTCACAAAGTACTTTCCACCTACAAAAACCACACGTCTGCGTGCACATATTTCTTCCTTTGTGCAAGGAAAGTCTCAGTCTCTCTATGAGACTTGGGAACGTTTTAAGGAATACTGACGTCGGTATCAACATCTTGCACTGCCAGCTTTTCTCTAGGTATAGACATTCTATAATTGGTCTGAACACTCAGACTAGACAAGCCATTGATGCTACCGCTGGGGGCACACTCAATAACAAAACCCCCGAGGCCGCTCAAACCCTATTTGAGGAGATGGCCATGAATGTGTACCAGTGGAACGTGCCGAGGTCACACCCTAAACAAGCAGGGCTCTATGAGCTCGACTCCTCTTCAAACTTAGCTCTCCAAGTAGAGTATCTGACTAGGCAAGTGGCAGGGATGATTGCTTCCTCCGCCTCAACATCTTGGAATCCGCCAAATTCAACTAATAATAATAATGAAGAAGTCGACTATATAGGGAACTCATATAGACCTTCCAATAATTCGAATAATAATAATAATAATAATTCTTATAATCCAGAATATAGTAATAATCCTAATTTTTCGTGGAGCAACCCCAATAATGCTCAATGCCCTCCGATTGCAAATCCAATTAGATTTGCACCGCAACCACCACAACCACAGACACCAACACCACAACCGCACCAATTTAGGCCAACCCTGATAGAAGACATATTCACGAAGTATTTCAGTACCAATGAGTCCAATATCCTTAACCTGACCGGATCAATTAAAAACATAGAAACACAAATTGGACAACTATCAAAAATATTATCGGAACGCCAACCTGGTAATTTCCTAGGAAATACGAAACCAAATCCACAGGAAACTATCCATTCCAGTAACCCACAAAGTTGACAAGTCGTCACACTACGAAGTCACAGGGGGCTACCACAACCCGTTAGGCTAGAAAAAGAAACTACGGTTAGCCCTCCTACACCACCTCCTGTTACGTCTCTACCTCCTAAACCCCTGCAAATTGTTCCACCTCTTGTTGTTTTACCTTATCCTTCAAAATGAAAAGATGTGCGAGAAGATGAACAGTATAAAATTTTTATAAAAATGCTAAAACAAATTCAAATAAATATATCTTTCTGCGAGGCAATTGCACAGATGCCTAAATACACAAAATATTTAAAAGTGTTACTTTAAAATAAAAAAGAAACTCAAAGATATTTCGACAGTTTTCCTTTACGTCGAATGTTCAGCTATTTTATTACATAAATTACCCCCAAAATTAAACGATCCGGGATGATTTTCCATCACGTGTCTCTTCGGTAATCGATTAATAAAAGATGTGTTAGCAGACTTAGGTGATAACATAAATTTAATTCCCTACTCGCTCTTTCAGAAACTAGGTTAGGTAAGCCCATCCCAACTAAAATGAGCATCTAGTTAGCCGATCTTTCTATTAAATATCCAATAGGGATAGTAGAGGATGTTCGGTTCAAAATAGACAAGTTTATCTTCCCAGTAGACTTTGTTATACTTGACATAGAGGAAGACATTGATGTTCCCATAATTCTCGATCGTCCTTTTCTCATAACCTCTCGCGCGATAATAAACATAAATAATGGTAGACTTCTCTTACGAGTAGGAGATGACGAGGTTACTATAGATATAGATCCCTCTATGAAAGATTCTTTAATAAACGACGATTTCTGCTATCTTGCGGAAGCCTCTTTTGAGGAAAATAGTTTTCCCTATTCTTATTTAGTTTCAATAACTGTAAAAGAATCGGACTTGACAGACTTACCCCTTTCACAAGAAATGCATACTAATGACCCTTTAGAACCTTTTATATTATTAACTTCTACAACTCTAAAAACCCCAACTTCGTATGAAAAACCACCAACCATCGAGCTAAAAACACTTCCTGCACATTTAAAATACATTTTCCATGAAGTCGAATCTAAAATCCATGTTATCATTTCTACCAAATTAAATGATAAGAAAACGTCTGAATTAATAGAAGTACTCATGACAAATTTTTGATATACAAGGACTCATCCCATCTTTTTATATGCATAAAATATTTCTTGAAGATAACCCTCGTAGATCTATCAAGCCCCAACGACGTTTAAATCCTAATATGAAGGATGTCGTAAAAGCTGAAGTAATGAAATTCTTAGATATAGGAATTATCTATCCAATCTCAGATAGCACATGGGTTAGTACCGTACAAGTCATCGCTAAGAAGGGCGGTATAACGGTAGTGCCAAATGCTAATAATGAACTAATTTCAACAAGTACTGTTACGGGTTGGAGGATGTGTATCGACTATCGAAAACTAAATGATGTCACCAGTGAAGATCACTTTCCACTACCGTTTATAGATCAAATATTAGAGCAACTCTCGGGTCACTCATATTATTGTTTTCTCGATTGTTATTCAGGGTATTTACAAATCCCTATAGCCCCTAAAGACCAAGAGAAAAGTACGTTCACTTGCCTCTTTGGTACTTTCGCATATAGGCGAATGCCGTTTGGACTTTGTAATACGCCAACTACATTTTAAAGATGTATGCTAGCTATTTTTGGCATGTTAGTAGAGGACGTTATTGAAGTGTTTCTGGTTGATTTATCTGTATTTGGAGACTCATTCCATACATGTTTAGATAACCTCGCTTGTGTTCTTCAAAGATGTGAAGACACGAATTTAGTGTTGAACTGGGAGAAATGCCTCTTTATGGTCCGCGAAGGTTTAGTTTTTGGTCATAAAATTTCTTCCCAGGGAATCGAGGTCGATAAGGCCAAAATAGAAAAAATTGAAAAACTTCCTCCTCCAACAAATGTAAATTCTATTCGAATTTTCTTAAGCCATGCAGGTTTCTATAGACGGTTCATTCAAAATTTCTCTAAAATAACAAAACTGTTAACTCATTTATTAGAAAAAGAAGCCCCATTTATATTCGATAGCGAATGCTTAGTAGCATTCAACATTATTAAGGACAAACATATCAACTTTCCTATTTTAGTATCCCTAGACTGGTCCTTACCTTTTGAGATCATGTATGGCACGAGTGATTATGCAGTAGGAGCTGTCTTAGGAGAGCGAGTAGACAAATATTTTCATCCTATCTATTATGCAAGTAAAACTCTCACATCCACACAAACCAATTGCACGGCCACGGAAAAGGAACTACTAGCAATTGTATTCGCATTTGATAAGTTTAGATCTTATATAATTCTATCAAAAGTTATAGTTTTTATGGATCATCTTGCTTTGAAATATTTACTTACTAAGGCAGACGTAAAACCCCATTTATTACGTTGGATTCTCTTATTACAAGAATTTGATTTAGAGATTCGAGATAAGAAAGGCGCAAAGAATTTAGCATCGAATAATCTTTCTCGACAAGAGAATGCTGCAACAGATACACTCGTGAAATCCAACATCAAAGATAAATTCCCTAAAGAAAGTCTCCTCACCCTTGAAAAGGAAACAAACTCTTCTACTCCTAGGTTCACATACTTGGCTAACTATTTAGTAGCCCGAGACATTCCAAAAGCTTTTACAATTCCAGAAACGAGGAAATTCTTTTCTGACTTTTCTGATTGAAAAACTACTTTTGAGAAGACCCGTATTTATTCCGAGTTTGTGCTGACCAAGTAATTAGAAGATGTATTTCGAACGAGGAAGGACTAAACGTACTACGACACTGTCACAAAGGACCAACCAGCGGACATTATCAAGCTAACTGGACTGCACGTAAAGCCCTTGAAACAGGCTTCTTTTGGCCTACTTTATTCAAGGACGCTCAACAATTGGTAAGCGTTTGCAACCGCTGCCAACGGTCAGGTAACATTTCCCGTCGGGATGAAATGCCACAAAATTTGTACTTAGAGTGTGAAATGTTTGATTTTAGGGGCCTAGATTTGGTAGGCCCTTTAACTCCATCTTTTAAAAATTGTAATATCTTAGTTGCGGTCGATTACGTTTCACGATGGGCTAAAGCACAAGTTTTTCCCACCGCTGACATGAGAGTCGTCATAAAATTTCTGAAATCCTTATTTTCATGTTTTGGCATGCCTAGGGCTATAGTTAGCGATCGAGGTACTCATTTTTGTAACACCCAGATGGCTAAAGTGTTAGCCAAATATGGAGTTATTCATAAACTCGCTACCGCTTATCACCCCCAAACAAGCGGCCAAGTGGAGGTTGTCAATAGAGAACTAAAGTGCATATTAGAAAAGACTGTAGATACCAATCGAAAAGATTGGTCCCTCAAATTAGATGATTCACTTTGGGGCTACCGTACGGCATTCAAAACTACGATCGATTGTACACCTTATCGTTTAGTATATGGAAAGGAATGTCACATACCTATAGAATTAGAACATCGTGAATACTGGGAGCTAAAATTTCTTAACTTAGATACAAACTTAACTGCCAAACAACGTAAATTTCAACTCAATGAACTTGAGGAATGGGGTGCAAACGCCTATGAAAATAATAAATTTTATAAAGAGCGATCTATGTTTTATCATGATAGGAAAATTATATTTCCAAAATCTTTTTCACCAGGTGATCTTGTCCTACTATATAACTCACGCCTTAAATTATTTCCTGGAAAATTAAAATCCCGATTGACCGGACCCTTTATTATTAAACAAATCTGGCCATATGGGACCGTTCTTATTTCTAACCCTAAACTAGAAACTTTCAAAGTAAACGTGCACCGTTTAAAACGATATTTTACTGGGGACCCTTTTCAAAAAGAACTTGAAACCCTAACACTACTCCATAACATCAAAATATAAATTCACTTGTATATTTCCATCTTTTATTCTTTTGTATATTCTGTACATAAGCTTTTTTTTGTCTTTAGTTGTCACTTAATACCTATGCCTAACTTAAGTATGGGGGTGCTTTTAGCTGCATTTTTTTATCACTTTTATGTTATATTTTTCCTTTTAAATAAAAACATTGTTTATTTTATTACTCATCCAAAACAAGTCAAAACTTTCAAAAAAATTCTATTCATATATATTCCAAAAATCTGCGTTGATAAAAATACAAATTATTCAATTTTCAAATTTACTACTCCTTCTCATAACTAAATAGATATAAATATCTGGGATAAACTTGTAAACCCTACCTTGTAAATTTCATTACAATCGGAGTTATTATTTTAGCAAGCCTGCTTTAATATATAAAAAATACATATATATACAATAGAAGCAAAATATATTATGTTCACCAAACAATTTTAGATTGTAATTATCCTTACTCCATTCTTATCGAAATATAGAAAATACAAACTATTATAGTTTCTCTCAAAAATTTTTATCCAACTCTTGAATATTTATTTATTTCTACTTACCATGTTTTCTTACGCAAGCAAGTATCTAGGAGTATGTGCTCTTAGTAAAAGAAAAGATCTTATGTCAATGGGAATAAGATTTCATTCCATACACATAGGCATCCAATAAATATTAAAATATTATATGGAAAGGAGTATGTGCTACTCTAAATATACATTGGATTCAAATAAAAACACAAGTATGCATTGTATTTTTTGCCACTTTGGAATTACATACCTTAGTAGTTATAACAACACATAACTTAGATAAAAAATGATAGAATACAAAAATCTATCACTTCAACAAAAGCCTATTGTATAGGTAAATTCCACCCTTCAAAGTTGATATTCTATTTTTGTTTAAAATTTTGAGAGAGCATAAATAATAGGATGTATATTTTCCAACATATCTCGTATAAGATATAGTAATCATAAAGCCGATCTACCCTTGTTATATTTGATTTTAATATGTGATTACTATTTGTTTTGCAAAACTTTTTATGGCTATAAATTCTAACTCTTGTATCAATGTTATATATATGATAACCTTTAACTCTTTATTCACCGGATTTTTATACCTGTTTTGTCTTGAAAAATTAAATTGATAGTAAATAGAAAATTTCATAACTTGTAAATATACACAACTCTACATTTGCTCTAGAATAGCAAAAATCAATTATGGGGGTATTTGATGAGTAGTTATTTAGAAAAATTTTACTACACGTTTTAGTTTAATTTCTAAATATAATTTTTAATATTTTATGGAATTTATTGAATAAATGGTCTGTTTTTTATTCTCTAAATAAATTTAATTATATATTTAATACTATATTATAACAAATATAAGTTTTTTAGATATAAGTTAAATAAAATATTTAATTATTGTATTTATATAATATATATATATATATTATAATAATAAAAATAAAAGTATATTATAACTATTATAATAAATATTAAATAAAATTGTATAGTTATAATGATAATTTAAATACTACTTTCATATTGTATATAATATAATATATATATAATAAAATAACTATAGTATTTACTAGATAATAAAAATTTTATTATTTAATAATAATGATAATCATAACTTATAATAATAATACTATATATATATATTTAATATATCATTATATGTATATATAAAGTTAAAATTAAACCTATATATTAATTAAATTAAATAATTTAATTTAGGTATATATAAAAATATATACTATATAAAACAAAAAATATATATTTAAATAAAAAAATAAAAATAAAAACTATGACAAAATAATTTTATCATATCAATATATATTATATGTATAATTATATATATAAAGTAATTTTATAACAAAATAAATAAATAATTAAGATAATTATTCTATATGTATAAATCTGGAAATACATAATATGAATAATAAGTTTCTTTGTTTGACAAAAATTATCAATTGGCTTGGTGGAATGGTATCTAGTTATTCTCTCTGGTTGCTTCGGATCGAGACCAGGACAACGCAGTATTTTTTGGATTTATTTCAGCCCGCAACCCGCTAAAGCCTGCAACCTACCAGAACCTGCAACCTGTAGCCCGTAACCCGCAAACCCGCTATCAAACCTACTACCCGGACCCGCAACCCGCCAGTCCGTAAGCTTTTCAATCAGCTAGTTGTCAACCTTATCCATCAGCTACTTATCTATCATCTACTTATCCATCCAGCCAACTCAGCTGCCAACAGCTCCATCCTTATCCAAGCCGCCACATGTCAAGCTGTCCAATAGCCAGCTGTCCCACAAGCAGATTTTCAGCTTTTGAAAAAGCTGTTTTGTAGCTTTTCCATAAGCTGTTTGGAAACTTTTCCAAAAGCAATTATTTTTTTCTATAAATAGAGGGCCAGAGCTTTGTAAAATTATTCGAACACCAGCAGATTCCTTAAGAACTGTTAAGATTCCCTAGCTCTCTGACAAAGAACTGGTAGTAGCTTTCAAGTATTCCAAGTTCTGTAAGTTCTAATTTGTTTCAGCTTTCTTTTTAACTTTGTAGAAAGTTATAATAACTTTATAATTCATAAAATAGAATGTTTCAATTTCAATTCTGAGTACTTTACAGTTTTATTTTCTGTTTTACTTAACTTTATTTTCTCATACTATGCCGAATGAAAGGCGAAGCTCTGCTTATATCCTTGATTAAGATAGCATGAAACTGTTTTCAAAACTATTTTTCAAAACTTTATTATTTCATACTATCCCGAATGAAAGACGAGGAGAAAGCCTATGACCTGGATTAAGATAGCGTGAAGGCTTTTCAATAGTTTAGATTTTACTACCCTATCCCGAATGAAAGGCGAAGAGAAAACATAAGTCCTGGATTAAGATAAATAGGTAGATATTATTTTCTGCACTTTATACCGCCCCCATCCTGATGAGAGGATAAGAACCCTTCGCACTTGGTCAAGATGAGCTCAGGGGTGGATATTATTTTTAACTATTTCAACTCTACGTTCTAGTTATTCTAACTAGGGTTTACTATTAATTGATCATATAACAGGTGAAGAGATACTACGTTTAACGTTAACCCGTTTTAAACGCAAGCCTTCCCGGTCGTACTTTCGAGTCAATGATGCTACCAAAGGGACCCTCTCATTAAGTAAGGTTATCAAGAAATAGAGTTGTTCTTCAATAGGTGAATTAATATTCTCCCATAGTAATTCTGAAATCAAGGACTACCTTCTGAGTCCTTATCTTGATAAAACCACGTATTTATATTTTTCTGTCTTTTATATATATATATATATATTTAATATAAACTCCACTCCGTTCTTTCGACAAGATAATAGTCTGTTCTAAAATGTAGAATAATTAAGACCGATCCTAGGAAAAATACGACCTTGAAATTTTCTATAAAATACTATACTCCTATGCGATATATACTCTTGCCTTAATCCATAGGATATAAGTAAGTAAAAAAGAGATAGACTTATATACGTAAAAAATTATATAACACGAAATCTATCCTCTTTAAATCAAAATTTACTTATCACGGCTCTAGATCTACTACGCCGCGCTAGCACTCGACGAGTTTCGAAGGCAGAACATCGAGACTCTAGGATACTGTCAGGCTACTGGATTACAATAGACGGTAACTTAACAATTTTTTCAGTCCAAGCGCTCTGGAAGATATCGGCGGTAGCACCTACCGTGCAGCGCTAGCCTTGTCAAACGGATGTTGCCTTTTCTATAACATCGTATCCAATGTTACCGCTCGGCAATATGCCAAATTGCGGGTGGTAGGCCGAACCGCGCGGCGCTAGATCAAATGAAAAGGCATAAGATCGTTTTGATGATTATTTTCTTGTTTTGAAGGACAGCTGGCACAACAAGCACGTGAAACTACCGCAGGCACTAGTCATACGGCCTGCAATAGCCGATTTTCAAGAAGAAATATAAAAGCAGCTGCGTTTCCTGTTGTCATGGCGACTCCAAGACAAATTTTGACAAAGGGTTTCAAAACTCCAGATTTCGGCCGCCTCCTTGCGTCCATCTTCATTTGTCTTCATCAAAGTTGAAGGAAGCCTTCTCTCTCTTATTCGTGAACGAAGAACTCCGGCGATCCAGAATCTTCATCTACCACTGAGAACCGACCGGTTGCGAGCCAACGAAGATCTCATGCACCGGCCATAGATCGCACATCGGATAAGTCATCAAAACGGAGAACTTAATTTTCTTATCATATTTAATTTTAATCATTGTACTTTTTTTATATTTTATGTTTAGTTTTTGGCGAGGAAAATCGACCAGAGAGGGTCATCGGAATCCGGGAAGGATTCCGCGGTAAATCGTAGCAGGATTTGGGACGTCTAGATCGGAGGATCTAACGGGGCTCTAAGACCCTCCATTGTGTGGAGGTGAAGAGTGGGCTCTAAAACCCTCCCTTGTGTAGAGGAGAAGAGTGGGCACTAAGACCCTCCCTTGTGTGGAGGTGAAGAGTGGGCTCTCAGACCCTTCCTTGTGTGGAAGTGAAGAGTGGGCTTGAATACCTTTCCTTGAGGGAAAGGGTGATAGCCAACCTGTCATAGTTTTGGTTGGTATATAAACAAAAAGAATCTTTAATCTCTTCGTCTCTGATCTTTGATGCCATAAAGATCAAGTTTTGATGTATACTCTTCTTGTACTGCTTTTCATTATTGATTTAATGAAATGAAGTTTTTTTCTTTGTAATTGTTTTGGTGTGAGAGATTTTTAACTTCAATAAACATTTGCAAACCTTATTAACACCCCCCCATCTAAGGTTGGCCATTACATACAACACCTGGAAGGGTACTGAGCTGTAGGAGAGCTGCAGCACTCTGAGAGTAGGGCCTTGTGCCTGAAGTTGTAGGGCCGAGAAGCCTGAGTTATTGGCCATAGAGATAAGGTTGAGGTAGGTGGTTTGAGGACCACTGAGCTGTAGGAGCACTAGGGCTCTAAGGTAGGAACCTTTGTGGTTCTAAGGTAAGGTTCTGAAGAGAACCTGAGTGTAAGGTCGAGTGCCTTAGTTTGAAGCTTTGAGGAGCATTTTGGTGGAGTTTGTGCCTTGTCTAACATAAGTTAGAAATGTAGGAGGGAAAGTGGATTTACGCAGTTGGGGAACCACTATAAATATCTGTGTGCTTTGCTGTGTTGTTTCTTCTTCTTTATATTGCAGGCACTAAGGTCAAGCACTTGATCAATTTTTAAGAAAACAGCAAAAAGACTTAGGAAATTTCAAAGACCTATTCACCCCCCCCCCCCCTCTAGGTGGCTAGCTAACCTTGAAGTAATAACTTTCAAAACCACTCGACGACTTCATGGTTCACTCGATGACTATATATTGGTTTGACGGATAAACCCGACGAATAAAACTTTGTAAAATTAGATACATTCAATGATATTCGACGAATTCATGTCACATTCAACGAAAAATATCAAAATCCAACGATACTCGATAATTTACACTTGGAAAATTAAAGGCACTCGAGGCAAATATTACAGGCATTCGACGAATTCGTCGAGAATACTCGAGGAATTTCACATGACGAAAATGACTTGGTCTCATGGGATTACTCGACGCTTCACTCGACGAAATCGTCAAGAATACTCGACGAAAAGAACTTGGTCTCAGATCGAACCATACCATACTCGACGAATTGGTCTTTGCCAAAAATCCTACACTACTCCTACATTCTAAGGAGGAAAGAAAAAGAGGTAATAAGAACAAAGGAACTAGCAAGAGGGGAGGAATTACTAGTTGCCTAAAAATCATCTGAAAACCGGCCTCTCAGCTCTCCGCTGCAAGGATAAGCTTCAATAACTCCTCATCTAAAATCTCTGTTACTTTTTGGGAAAACAAGGGTTAAGGACAAATACCCTAACACCAAAAATCTACGAAACAAGGAAAACTCATCGTGCACCCGAAGATCTTGGCGAAAACTTTCCGAATCTATGCTCCGTCGAAGATTTCATGCACCGGAACTCCGATAGGCGGCGGCCGAAAGTTCTCGCGACGCCGCTCCGCTTTATTCCTTCCGTGTTTAAGTCCGTTGACTCGGGGAAGATGATGAATAGGGTTTTCTTCCTTTACTTTATAAACGTGTATATATATTATATTATGCTGTTAATAAAATAACTAGAAAACTTCAAACGACGAGGAAAGCCAAATCACCTCAGTTTTCAATTAAATTCACACCAAGGCTGAATGTCGTTGCTACAAATCCAACGGTGAAGTTTAAATCAGGATCCGACAAACCAAACTCGGGTTAAAATTCCCCGAAGTTAAAATAACAACAACAACAATCCTATTAAATTCAGCGAGTCTCCAACAAAGCCCAGTTCACAAAAAAACTTCACAAATCAGATTAAAATTAATCACCTTAATTTTTTCCCAAGTCAAAAACTAAGTCCGAAGAACAAAACCATGCTCCAACTACGGCGCCCTGTCAACTATGCATCAATGTAATGCTCGTACGTCATTAATACGAAACTAAAGAAATTTAGAATAATCATCGAAAAATCAGGGGTGTTACAACAACTCCTCTTAAAAGAAAGTTTCGTCCCGAAACTTGATATGCAAATCAAACCTACTACAGAAAGATAATAACCAAAGGTTATCAGATAGAAATAATTACTAAGGGAAACTAAGAGAACAACTGACGATGTGCCTCACTCATAGCTGACTCTAACTCCCACATCGCGTTCTCGATGTCTTTGTTTTGACAAAGAACCTTGACCATGGGTATTGCCTTCCTCCGAAACACCCGATACTTAGTCTCCAAAATACAAACATGCACTTCGACATAAGAAAGATTAGGCTGCAACTGGGGAACTGACCTAAGGATACGTCGGTCACTAAGCACGCATTTCAGCAACTGGCTCACATAAAATACATCGTGCACACCATGGAAGTAAGCGGGCAAATCAAGCCTATAAGCTGACACTCCAATGCGCTCAACAATCTAGAAAGGTCCCACATAACTGAGATCCAACATTTGGTTCCTTCCAAACCTCTTAACACCTAGCATCACAGAAAACTTCAGAAAAACCATGTCCCCAATTGCAAACTCCAGATCAATCCTTTGCCGATTAGCATTCTTTTCATAACGCTCCTAATCTATACAAAGCTTTTCACAAATATGCATTATAGAAGTACTAATCTCTTCCAAGGCTTCCGAACCCAACAACGATCTTTGACCAACCTCAGCCCAAAACAAGGGAGTTCGATAGCGTCTTTCATATAATGCCTCGATGGGGGCCATATACAAACTCTCTTGATAACTATAATTATAGGCAAATTCCATCAGTCAAAGACGCTCGTCCCACGCTGCATCGTAGTCCAAGATATAACATCTGATGTTAGTGCCCAACCATTCCTACAAACTTTGCCAAATATTTGACATAAACCTAGAGTCTCGATCTGACACGATAATTACCCGCACTCCATGCAATATAATGACCTCATCTAAATATAGCTGTACTATCTTCTTCATGGAATAGCCAATCTTGAATGGCATGAAGTGAGCACATTTTGTCAATCTATTAACTATGAGCCACACTGAATCATATCCTTGGGGAGACCTCGGCAAACTAGAAATAAAGTCCATAGAGATGCTCTCCCACTTCCAACTCGAATATCAAAAGGTGTAAGCTTGCCACTGGGCCTTCTATGATCTGCCTTAACTTGCTTGAAAATAAAGCACTCAAACACGAACTTAGTGATATCGTTCTTTATCCCATACCACCAAACGATCTGCTTCAGATCTTTATACATCTTTTTAAAACCAGGGTGGTAGGCAACACTATAACCATGCGCTTCGCTACATAACTTTGCTCGAATGTCCTCAACTGCGAGAATACAATTTCTGATGCGGTACTTCAAGGTACACACATCTTCAATCGAGAAGTCCAGTAATTCCCCTTTTTCATCTCTGCTCCGGATATACTGAAAATCGACATCGTCCTTCAGATGTAGCATTTTAAGCAAAATCCATGAAGGCTCTTCCACTTCCAAGCTGCTTGGTGAGTCGCTACTCCTAACTGTTATGTTCATTAATAAGAACTCCTCCACCAAGGATTCTTTAGAAAGGTTAAAGATTTGCGGAGTCCTCCAACTCAAGGCGTCAGCCACCACGTTAGGTTTGCCCAGATGATAATGGATTTCAATATCATAATCCGTGATGTACTCCATCCATCCGCTCTGGCACAAATTTAACTTCTTTTGAGTGAAGAGGTACTTCAAGCTTTTATGATTCGCGTAAATCTTATACAATGTGCCATACAACAAGTGTCTCCAAAGCATCAGGGCATAAATTACTGCCACAAACTCCAAGACATGAGTAGGGTAATTCCTTTCATGAATCTTCAATTTCCTCGAATCATACACAATCACTTTTCCTTCTTGCATCAAGACACATCCAAGCCTGACTTGCAATACATCCATATAAATAGAGTACTCCATTCTTTCGGTAGGAAAAGATAACACTGGAGCAATGCACAATCTCTTTTTCAATACCTAAAAGGTTCCATCCAAAAACCTTCTATAATATCCTGCCAGCACTAGGAAACTTCTTATTTCTTTAGGTGTGGTAGGTCTTTTCCAATCCATTACGGCATCTAACTTTTCTAGGTCATTGGAAATTCCATCTTTATTCACAACGTGATCCAAAAAGGACACCTAAGGAAGACAAAACTCGCACTTACTCAACTTCGTATACAACTTATGTTCCCTTAAAGTAGATAGAACCAAGTGTAAGTGTTGGGCATGCTCCCAGCACTCAGGGAATAAACCAGAACATCGTCAATGAAAACAACCATGAAGTGATCCAGAAAATCTTTAAACACTCTATTCATCATGTCCATGAAAGCATATGCTGCATTAGTCAGTCCAAAGGATATCACCAAGTACTCATAATGTCCATGCCGAGAATGAAAAGCGGTTAGTGGAACATCCTTCTCACGGATTCTCAACTAATTGTAGCCGCACCGAAGATCAATCTTCGAAAACACCGTACTACCATGCAAATGATCAAACAAATCATCTATCTATGGGATGGGATACATGTTCTAGATGGTTACCTTATTCAATTTCCTATAATCAATACACAACAACATAAAACCATCTTTCTTTTTCACAAACAGGACTAGTTCGCCACAAGGCAAAGAACTTGTCCTAATAAAACCAAACTGCAGCAATTCATCTAGCTGGGTACGCAACTCTTCCAACACATACGGTGCCATACGGTATGGTGCCTTAGTAATAGGGTGAGTACCTGGCTCGAGATCAATAACCAATTCTACGTCTCTCTCAGGCGGAAGACCAGGAAGGCATACTAGAAAAATGTCGGTGAATTCTCACACCACTAGAATATCCTCGGCGCACGACAAACTACTAACAGTTTCCAAAATTGAAACCATATAAGCAAAACAACCGAAATCTAAAAGTTTCCGAGCACATACTAAAGAAATAATAAGGGAATCTTGGTGTTGAAAACCATACACACTCCTGGGTTGGCAATTGTCCATCTTGATGTCCAAATGCTTTATCTTGCATTGGATAACATCATCGTATTTGGAGTACAAATCCATACTCAAAATCACATCGAAGTCCTCCAGGTCTAACACCTTCAGATTAGCAAAAGCTAGGAAGTCGCCTAAAAGGATAGGACAACACTGTATAACCTAGTCCGACACCACAGAGTCACCAGAGGGAAACATAACATGAAACGAATCGCCAACTTGATCAAGAGTCAGTCGATGATGTTCTATGAAATTCTTAGCCATAAATGAGTGGGTAGCACCAGAATCAAAAGGAAACCATGACCAACACTTCTTTATCTTAAACTTCCCTATAAAATCGCAAACATAACTAGCCGACCAACATCGAAACCATAGCTAAAAGCTAAGAACTAGATTAGACTCTAACCTGATATCCGTTGGGTGGAAGTCTGCGCTTATTCTAAAGTCACCACATTCAACTTGCCCTTCCCTCTATCCAAATGATGTGGTGACGACAACGCTTGGTGTGGTGCTGGCTATAGTGGGGACTAAGACAGTGGTCACCTAGACTTCAAATGCCCTTTCTGTCCATACTGGAAGCAGACCTTATCATTAGTCCAACAATGGGAAACATCATTCTCCTTTTTCTTACACGAAGCACAAACCATCTCTCCTTTAGGTGTGCTCTGATTTACAAGCACTTGCTCCTACATATGCGCTCCCAACCTCTTGAAACACTACTCGAAGGGATGGCCTGGTCAGACACAGAAACTATACGCTTCCTTGCTTCCTTTCTTCAAAGAAGGGTCAGCTATTCGAGTGTTTTTGCTAACATCGGTCTTTCTCTTTTCCTTCCTCATTTGAACACCTTGATTCTTGGCATTATTAATAGCTTCGACATTCAGAGCAACTTCTACTACCTCGATATAGTTATCAGATCTGTATGCGCTAGCCAATTGCTAAATATTGCCACGAATTCCTCCCAGAAACCGCTTCACCCTACCTGCCTCCGAGGCAACTAAATCTGGAGCGAACATGCTCAACTTGCTGAATTCTATCTCGCACTCACTGACTGTGAGTTGTCTCTATTTCAGGTGCAAAAAATTATTTGTCTGGTTTTCTTGCTCGACCGATGGTAGAAATTTCTTCAATAACATCCCTTTAATAGATTCCCACGAGCATCCCTCTACGAGGCTATCTTTATCTCAGATCCACCAGCTTTTAGAGAGGCCCTTTTGCTGGTAAGTGGTGACCATTACCTTCTGGTCAGCAAAAATTCTTGAATAAAAAAACATCTCTTCGATGACAATGATCAAGTAATCTAATGCCATGAAATCGGTTCTCCCCTCATATGTAGGAGGTCCTAATCGCTGAAAGTACAAAATGAAATTAATCTCCAGTGGTCGTAGAACTTGAGGCACCAAAGGAGTACAAGGAACGTGTATAGTCTGGCCCACTGCAGGGTCCTACACCATAGGTTCTTGTCCAATGGAGGCATCCAATAATGCCTAAATCTGGGTTTGCATAGCAACCATCTACCTTGATAGAACCTCATTTTTCTATCGCAACCCTTCAATCATGGCCTCACTTTGTAACCTGACAACTCACCCTCAGACTGGGGTGATGAACTCGTCAGAATACGCTTACGCAGCATTCCGAATAATATAATGAACAAATCATCAAAACCTAGCTTAACGCTAGAAATACTCAACTTAATTCTGACCATACATGTATAAATACTTACTCTTGCTTCTAGCTTGCTCTGGGATTTTCTTCAATGATATTATGCTGTAACTTAGGATGATATACCATCATCATTTTGAATCATGTGCATATAACATGAATGCATGAATTCTTATACCGTCAGTTTAAACTCATTTATTTACGTAAGTCATGTTGGAACCCTAGTTCTGATTTTGGCATGAATCACTCTTAGGATGTTTAGATTGACCCAAAATGTATAGTCATGGATCATAGGATTATTTCCAGGTTTGCTCCTTCAGAAAAATTCCAGAGAAGTTCATAAATTTAACTCAAAGAAATTCTCCGAGCTCACTTCAACGAACTCCGAGCTCAGTTCAACGAACTCTGAGCTCAGTTCAAAGAATGCTTTAAAACTCAGTTCAATGATTATGCAGTTCACATTCTCTAAGCTCAGCTGAATGAACTCCGAGCTGAGCTCAACGGTCTCGGAGCTGAGATCAACAAACTCTGAGCTCAGTTTGAAGAAAGCTTTAAAATTTAGTTTGACAATTTCTTTGTAGTATGCAGGTAGAATTATTTACAGCTGGCCGAATTAATTAAGGCTTAATTAAAGGCAATTATAGCTATCAGATTTAATGTTATATATTCTTATGAATATAGTCGTTTGGAGGCTGCATTAATTATGGTTTAAATAAGGATTTAATACTACTTGATTCCCAAAGAAATTTCCATTCTCGGGAATGTTTCAGCCATTACAGACAAAGTAAATTAAAATGTTTGAATTATGTTTAGACAACATATAGAGATATTATTCTACAGAGATAGAACCACAGAAAGGGAAGAACTAGAAGCGTAGAGTGAGAAAAACTAAAATATACAGAGTTCTTCATCTAGTTATGGCTTTTAAGGGACAACTCATAAACATCAGTCCGGGAAGCTTCTGAAGATCTTCAAGCATACTGAAGGCCTATACCTTGAAGCAAAGATTCCACTCCTGAACTACTCTACATATAGGGGGAGCTTTGACAAAATCAAGATCCACTAATTATTCTCAGTTGTTTGAGAAAGAGAAGAAAACATCATTTTCCTTTCCTACTATAAAAAGGGTTTTAACTCCCTACAAAAGTTAGCCTCTAGTTGTCAAGTCTCCTTATCAATAGACTTAGCTTGGTTTTTGGGCACCTGATCAAAAGCTCAAAGGGTTGCTATATTAATGCATTTTAACGGCATGTGTACCGGTCACACAAGTAATATAAAATGGGCGAATTTCCCTAAGTATCGATCTCGAGGGAACACAGTAAGGGGGGATTCAATATCGGGGAGGATTTGAGATTGAAGTCCATATGTCAGAGTTAACTAAGGGGTTTTTTAATAGTTGCGAAAAAAGAAAATAAAATGCTAACAACTACTCCTATGCAATGCCGCTATGCAATGCTTCTCCAGACGATATGGAAAGTACATGGGCCGATACGCACTGAATCGCGTGGCAGATGGACGATTAGTCTTACGGAATAAGGGTCGAGAGCACATCTTCGCTAAGAATGCCACTAGCAATTGCTAGTGCGGCACAATCAGATGTGGCGGAGGATGGAAAATAAAGGTGCACCTCAAGCAAATAACATAAATATGAAATCACATAGACATGATTGTATACATATGTTTATCTAAATAAGAATAACGTCATCATATACAAGAGATCAACTAAACTATCAACAACAAGAGAAGAAAAGTGTGCGAAATAGACCGGATCCGAAGTCTTGCTGAGAATTCATGGTAGGATTTGCCGGGTTGTCAATCCGCGTCATAGCTCGGTCCTCAACTGCATCCGGGGTAGAGGAGGCTTTCACTCACTCCCAATGGACCCGTCTTCTTCGTGTCACGAGTCAGTGGAGGATGGCACAAACTTCTCCTAGCTTGATGGAGAAAGCTAGGTCAAACTCTTCTTGAAGCTCAAGGAGGAAGGAGGAGGCCGAGAGGAAGCTCTGGCATGGATTTGGCAGTGAAAGCATGCCCGAAGCACCTCCCTACGGTGTAATATGAAGGGTAATGGAAGAACCCTTCGTCGGAGACCAAAACGGCGGAGAAAATATGTCCCTCCCTTAAATGGAAGAAAATCTGCGCTTAAATAGAAACAGGTCAGAAAATTGGCCACGCACGGTTTGGCGCACGACCGTGCACTAACCGTTAGTTATTAAACATCCAGGCTAAGCTTGCGGATGAAGATGAATTGACCCATGAGTTTTACTCGCACATGGGCGCTTCCGCCCATGCGTGAAGGAAATCACACGGGTAAACACAGAGCACAAGAATGCTTGAGAAAATAGTGGAACCGTTTGTTTAACTCGCGTACGGCCGCAGCTGCCCATGCGTGAACAAATCACACGATTAACCACAGAATGGTGCCAAAACGAAAGGTACAGGAAAATCGGGCATTTCCTTCTCTCATGATTTTGTCGAAGCCGTTCGTTAACCGTGCGTTTATAATCTTCGAGCTCATCTCGACAAAATGCATCGAGATCCACTCGACCATGTAAAACGCACGCTTACAAAGAAACCGTGCACAAAGGAAACACAGGACCGTGCATTTTCCACAAATCAGAATTCCTGCCTTCTGTAAAATGCACCACCTGCATAACAAAAACAAAAATTGGAGAACAAGCTTTCAGCACCAAAGAAAAGCATAAAATAAACAAAAAGAGCCATGGGGAGCACCATGTGCTTACCCCTAACAAACGAATGTGCAATTGTACACCCAAGGGCTAAAATAATGCACTATGTGGTAAATTACTAACGATGCAAATATAACCGATAACCGGCTGAAATGTAGTGCAAGAGTGAGAAAACAAGCGCAGATGAGTCCGAAAAACACTATAAAAATATGACTCATCACACCCCCAAACTTACCTGTTTGCGCATTCCGAGCAAACAAAATCTATGCAGATAGGGAAAATGATTTAGCTAATAAAAAAATTAAGATAAGGAGTACAATGCGAAGTCGCATACTTGCGCGCAGAAAAATATAGTAGAGGAAATTTTTAAATTTATAATGTAAGACCCCATTTTTTTTGAACACCGGGGTCTTAGGCCAAGAACCGCCGCTTTACGGTAACACATTCACGCCCTGAAGGGTCATCATCACAAAGCGCCGATTCTATCGGCCAATTCGATCACAGAAAGGTAACAAAATAAAGTAAAAGCAAGTCCACAGAAAAATCACATATAAGAAATAAAAGTCTCCATGAAGGGAGTGTCCACAGAATAATATATCAGAGTACTATAATACGAGCTTATGCCCGGTACATCATGTCCTCACTACAAATCACTCATGCGGAAGCAAAAAAAGAACATCTACTCAGGGTCAAGACTCACGGTCCAGGATGTAAGAACTATAGAGCTAGACTGCCCCATCTCCAAGCGCACCGATCTTTGGGGCTGCTCCCCCGTGCTGGGCTCCATGATTCCAAAAAATGATGCGGTTCGAAAACCGTTAGTAATAAAGACTAAGCCCTATCATCACCTACCCCATCCCCCAAGGCTCCTAGGTACTGTGCGGAGAGGAAGAAAGGGAAGGACATGAAGGTGGAGATTAAATTAAAGAAATAGGTGGCAGTGGAACTAATCTAGCAATTCTATAATAAATAATGGCAATAAGACGAAATGTGGAAAGTAACCTTCACTTATGTGAGAACACATAAGCCAAGGGGTTTTCTGCAAGGCTCCCATCGTATAAAAAGTCTCATACCAATTTATACATTGGGGTGTTGGTTATCAAACAACTGTATATATATATATATATATATATATATATATATATCAAAATTGACCTTAATTTATAAACTTGCCCACACAAGCTTATAGACCAAGGGGCCGTTTTGCAAGCCCTAATGTATAAGCATCCCATTCCACTTATACCTTATGTGTCAGGGGTTAAATGCAATGATGATGTTATGACATACAAGTGGGTATGAAGTGATCATGCAAGTGCAACTCACCCACTCGACTCTGTGTACACAGACCTTTAGTTCCCCCTTTCTGGAGTCGTAACCTCCCAGGATACCTCCATAGTGGCAGATGAAAGAGGTGGGTTGGGCCTCGCCCACCTCTAAATAAGTAAATCACTACCGATCAGACCTATCGTATGCCTCAACGCTTGGTGCATGAAGCGGAATCCTGCGTACTCATGCCGGCTGGCGCACCGGACTTCTGTTGGAAAAGTGTTAACCACACTTGCCAAGTCAGCGTATTTGCGTCGGTGCATCGACCCTCCAATACCGAAGACCCACCACCTTAATTTTCTTTCCTTTCATGCACATGCAAATTTACGTATTCAATAAAAAAAACAAAAACCGATCCGAAGCTTCCCGGACTAAAACGTCCGTCTCAAACAATCGAGCTAAAACTCCCCGGACCAAAACGTCCGTCTCTTAACTAATCGAGCTGAAGCTCCCCGAACCATTCTGTCCGTCTCTTAACTAATCGAGCCGAAGCTCCCATCAATCTTCCTGTGCTAATAGTGTTTGTGAAATATGAGACCCTAATTACTAGGTTACTCTTTTCAGTTTGTTATTAAAGTTTACGTTAACCCAGGACTGCCCCCGGTATACCCCGTGAAGGGCTCTCAAAGGGCACTAGGAACTATGATGGTAGCTGAAGTCCATCGTTCCCTTTTGCAAGGCACTTATTGTTATTGGTTGATTCCCTTTACCCATTCCCTTCTCATATTACGATAGACTAACCTAGTGTGATTTTTAACCTTCCCGTCTTCGGGAAAGACGATCTTTCATGGAACCCGAGCACCTATTAACTCTAGCCAACACCACTTCTCAAAAACCTTCCCATCCTTATATGGTGAACACTTTCACATCCATCCAATTCAGTAGATTAACTAACTCCAACGTTGTGCCCCATCATATCCCATGACTGTTAACACAAATTGCTAATTACAGACTATCCTATTGTTTATGTCGAACCGGATAGGAAATGATCCAATACTCATCCAAATGCCTTAACTTATTTACTGGAGGTATAACATGATATAATTAGCCTATAATCAGAAAATTATAATTTTTCCTAATTTATCTGGCATTTAATTAATTTCCTCAAAAATTCCAAAGGCTACCGGTTTGAACATGAACAACCCTAAGTACTCATGCAAGATGTCCAACAAAATTAGTATAAATATTATGTTATCTTAATATGGTAAATCAAAAATATCATAATTTTTTCATCATCAAAAGGGCACTAAAACTATTTTAGCAATATTTTCTATCTTTCGTTATTTATGAATCAAGTACAGAGAATATCCATCTAAAAATTATAAATTAAATATACTATGCAGAAAAGACCTTTAAAATAGCATTGGCCAAGTTTCATAATTTTTCAGTAAGTATCTATCTCTGAATAAATTAATTATCAAAAATCTCCATAAGGTGGACTTGTAAAGGAAGTGTCTTAACTAAGATTCTAAAAATCATGAATAAATGTCTACAAACATATAATGGCCTGAAAGTCAGAATTCCTAAGCCTCATAATTTTTCAACAGCAACATCATCCATAATTAATTGTTAAACCATAAAATCCATTTTTAATATTTGTGAATGAAGTACTGTATTTACTCAACTAAAAATTATACAAAAATTCAGAAGCAACCATTCTGACCGAAAACATTTACTTCCAAGATTTCTTGGGATTTCAATGAACAGAAAGATCTAAATAATTAAAACGTCAATTAGGGCTATAAAGAACTTTACAAATGAAGTGCCAGAGATAAACATCATAAAATTCCAGTAAAATTGTTATAGGTTCTACCAATTCCAAAACTCACTCTACCCGAGTTTCATAGCTTTTAGGTAATGTTTAGTAACTAATTTTACTTATTTAAGATTATACCCCTAAACTAAGGTTTGGGTTTTCAGGTATCTACCAATCTCCAAATCCTCCGAGATTCCATCCAGATGATTTATATTATTCTAAGGTCGACTCTACTGAATTTCAAGGCAAAACGAGGGCATTTGCCGTCATGTCCTTCACAACCCTCAAAACCCTCCCTCTAGGGTATCAGTTTGGATCCTAGGGTAAATCAATCCTAAACCACGCAATTTTTCTCCAAACGGTTTATAATAACCTTTCTAAGTCGGTGGTCAAAATATCAGCCTTTGTTAAGGTGATTTGACCGTTCAAACCTCTTAGTGTACTTTTTACTCAAAAACGCCTCATTAATGCCTAGTTAAGGATAAGTGATTTGATGGTCGCGGAACAGAGACCGACTGTGGGTGGTTCGAAATGGTCAGATTCCGCGGGCCGAGTTAGAAGATCGAGTTTTCTAATGAAAGGAGGCAAGTGCACCTATCGCGAGTAGTACTCGGTATTCGGGAAAATACAGAGGTCGTATTATTCTCGGGGACGCGTTGATTATATCTACTCTTCCAGGAACACTATTATCTTACTATCAGTAAGGTGGGATTTTTAGTTTAATTAAAACGGAAAGAAAGAGAGCTGAATTATACTAAGTTTGTTCGATGACGGGTTAACGCTCGGTATCGAATCAGATTAAGACTAAAATAATTCTTAACAATTATTGAACTTTGTTTTTTTAAATTAATAAAAGGCACTTGGCCGTGGAGGTTCAAGAAATATGAGCGCACTTATCTCTAGGAATATTGCTCACCTGAATATTAAGACTATTTGACCGATCGTTAGACCGACGAAGAATTCCTCTTAATGTCCGCTTTACGCTAAGAACCCCGTTATTGGGTGGGAAACCCAATACGGTATAACTACGCTCATCCTCTTTTGAGGGTATGTAGGCAATTCTATTTACCCAAGAGGGATCGGTTCATACGTGCGGCCTCTCGGCGTTGCATATAGATAACGGAAATAGAGCCCACACATCGAGTATGTGGTCCTATGCGTCGTTAACCCGGGGCAAACCTTAAGTACTTAAATTAAAATAAAAATAAAGTTATTTAATTATTTCAAATCATTTTTTATGTTCCAATGCTCTTCGATGCCGAAGGCTAAAAGAGATTAGCCACTCATCGGTATGGGGACGGCTTTAAGGTTTTTAGTGAAATGTGAGTTTGAAATTAAGCACTAAGCAATTATAAGAGAAGACAAAAAAAAACAAAACATTTAGATATATTGAAGGAAAGCTAATTGATGCAGGCACTCACGCACACTTCAAAACTATAAAGAAAGTAAATAAAGCAAGTCCTACTCGAATGAGTAGGGGGAAATAAATGCAAGTACAAGTCCTACTCAAAACTGAGAAGACGGTAAATTTAAGCAATGTGCCATTTAACTCTTAACGAGTAGGCGGAAATAAATGCATAAATAAAAAGAAACTAAGTTACAAAAAATGAAAATTACAAGTCCCACTCAAATGAGTGGGCGGTAAATTAAAGCAGAGCGCCGTTTAACTCTTAACGAGTAGGCAGAAATAAATGCTCACACGCACACACTCTACATAATTCAATAAAGCATAAAAGAAAGCATGAAAAGTTAGTCTCAAACACTCTCACACTCTACATAAATGAGTAAAGCAATAAGATTGCGAGTCCCGACTCAAATGAGTGGGCGGGAGAATGAAAGCGATAAAACTATCCTGATACACTCACACACACTAACATGAAATTAAAGGAGCATAATGAAAATCTACCCTCATACACTCACACACTCTTTAAAATAACACAAAATAAAAGTTCTTTAAAAATTAAAATGATAACTTTTCTACCCTTAGAACTTGCCAAAAACAATTAAAAAGATGAAATAAAAATTGTTTGAAACAAAAGTTTTTTAAGACAGGGTTTAAATCAAAGTTGCTGAAAAATTAAAACGTTTACATTTTCATCCATAGGATTTCGTAGAAGTTATTAAAAAGTGAAATGAAAAATTAAAGGACCAAAACAGGTTTTACAATCCTAAAGCAAAGCTAAGTAAAAAAAAACAAAAACACTTTAAAACCACTTTTACAACTTCATAGGAATGAAAATATAAGCCTTTAGAAAGTTTTAAATACAACTTGGATTCTTTAAAAAGTAGACTTAAATTAAATTTTGCCATTATAACGGCTCAAATTTTTTGATAAAAACCTAAAATAAAACCTATCATTACAATATATTGCATGAAAAATTAAGGCAAGTTACACTCATACACACACACACACACTTTTCATAAAGATGAACAAAGCTAAACATAAGGATAAAAAGGATGAAGAAAAGTGAAGCACCCAAATACACATTCATTCCAAACTTAAGCTATTACAAACTATTACAAAGCAAAAGGAAAAGCTAAAACAAACATAAGAAGGAAGAGAGAGAAAGTCTCCTTACATAAAATGAAGTGCACCAAGGCAGCCCACAACACACACAAAAGTTTGGCTCAAAAAAGTGAACCCTTGGGCATTACAGAAAACTCTTATTTATAGGAAAAATTTCGGGTGTGATACGCCCTAGGTCACGGGTGTGTCGGTGGGCGTATCATAGCTGTCTGTTTGACTTGGAGACTTCGGCGAGCAGGCGCCATTCTGGATGGTTCGTGAAGGTGACACGTCATCGTCACGGGCGTGACCAGCATGTCACGGGCGTGATAGAAGGGCGTGACTGGCTATTTAGCTGAATTGGTCCATCGATTTTGACGGGAAAGTTGACTCGGGGCTCCACGTGGAAGTCACGGGCGTGACCTGTATGTCACGGGCATGACAGGAGGGCGTGTCATAGCTGGCAGTTCTGATCTCAGTATCGTTGACTGTTGAAAAAGCATTGAGTGTCACCATTGACACGGGCGTGATAATCTTGGACACGGGGGTGACATGATGGCGTTGACTGCTGAACAGTAAAATCATTGAGTGTCGACCTTGCCGAAGTCGTTGAGTGCTTGTTACGGGCGTGTCGGGCAAGGTCACGGGCGTGATAGGTCAAATTTTGACTTTTTCTGAAAATTTCTGAAAACAAAATAAACTAAGTTAGAAGTACAATTTTACAAATATGAACAATTTATTGAAGTAAATTGACAAAAAACAAAGGAAATAAGTAAAAATTGACTTAACTAATATACCTAAAAATAGGTAAAAATAAAACTTATCAAATACCCTCATACTTAAGCTTTTGCTATTCCAGAGCAAAAGTTTGAGGTGAACTTATAAGGAATAATAAAAAACCTTAAGTTCTGCTACCGCTAAATTAAATTATAAGAGAGATAAAATTAAATATACGGGGTATAAGAGTTAAGTCCTAAAATCATTTACATGATTTAAACAGGGCAAAAGTTTTGGCCAAAAGACTTCTTGATGTAATCAAATAGAAAGCAATAATTGTATTGGTTAGATTAACAGAAAATAGTTTGGAGTTATACGAACTTTAGCTTATATGACTTTTACCGGAAATAATGCAATTTACGAATTATGCTCTCAAAAATATTTTTGAATTAATTCTAGAGTCATGAAATTGGCTAAGGGGGGTTGATGTTGGTTTATGAAGATGCTTGGATTTTGTGGCGAGGTTATTAATTTTTTTTTTGAACGTCCATTTTTTTTTGATTTGGATGTTAAAGGAAAACAAAATCTTATTTTCCTTAACATAATTTTTTCTTCTTCATAAATAAAAATAACCCAATGTATATGTGTTGGAGTAATGAATTTTATCCTCTTACTCCGTAACGTATAATCTTTTAATTTATTGGGTGCCTATGTTTACGGAATGAAATCTTATTCCCATTGACATAAGATCTTTTTCTTTTTGGGGAAATATTTTTATAATACCTAGTAGGTTATGATAAGTAAGGGGAGAAAAGAGAACTAGATTTTTAATTAAAAAAATTTTGAGAGCAACCTTTATAAATTATACGTTCCAATTTTTCAGAAAGCTAAAAGTAAGAATAAGTCGTTGAATTCTAACATAGTCAACGTTATTTTCTAACATAGTACACGTGCTCCTATCTATGAAAAATTAGAAGTAGTGCCTAAAACGAATCCATATCTTTAACAAAGCATAATAAATTATTTAAAACTTAACCCCAGCTATTTAAATTTTTTAATCTATAATTAACAAACGAATAGTGAACAAAGAATTGAAAAGTCAAAACTAATTTTTTGGATAGCAAGAAACATAAGAATGAGATGTTTGATTTATTTGTTTCATAACTTATATAATTTTTTTGAATTTTTGAAGTTATTATCTTTTTTTTCTTTTTTTTATTTTATATTTTTGGATTTATTTCTATAATATATACATACTAAATAAAAGAAAATGAAAATAAAATTTTTTGGATTTTTGAGTTTTGCGAATTTTTTTTGTATTTTTAAGTTTTGGCGAATTTTTTTATTATTATTTTTAAGAAAAGTTTGGGAAGAAAAGTTTGGGAGAGGGGAAAGAAAGAGGGAGAGGGGAAAGAAAAGTTACTTACAAGGATGAGAGAGAAAAAGGGAGAGGGGAAAGAGAAAGAAATAAAAAAAATACTTACAAAAATACTTACGAAAAATATTTACCAAAATACATACAAAATAATATTTACAAAATAAAAACTAGGTAGCCGCGGGATGACTCGTTATGTAGATGGCTCGATGAGCCGGATCTCGCGGACCGAGTTAAAAATAAGTCAAAGTTTCAAAAATGAAACTTCAAAATTTTTAATTAATTTTTTTTATTTTTGTGTTATATATATATTTTTTATTTTTGAAGTTATGTTTTTAAAAAAATTTTGGTTTTGTTTTTGTAAGTGAAAAAGAAAGTACGAAAATACGAAAACACCCACATACTTAGATCCAACATTGTCCCCAATGTTGTATGCTAAGCATGAGGAACAAAACAGCAGGTATATATACAAAAAAGGAAAAAGAGGGGGCAGAAAAACGTCCCTGATCCGCGCTAGGGGAAGCCCATTAGAAACCCTGATGCATTTATTTGAAAAATAGAAAACATGATAAATAAAGACGTAAAAAAAAATAAGCATGGGGTGCATCCCAGGAGCGCTTTGTTTTTAGTCGCGTAGCTTGACTATAGTTGCGGGTTTATAAGTCGAGGAGGGATATGGTTTCGCTATATTCGATCACAGGGTCGCCCGCTATGTAAGTCTTTAACCGATGACCGTTTACTTTAAAGTTGCCTTTTTCCGGGTGGGAGACGAGTACGGTCCCATATGGAAAAACTTCTTCTACTAAGAAGGGACTGGACTAACGGGATTTGAGTTTGCCAGGAAAAATTTTAAGATGAGAATTATAAAGAAGGACTAGATCGCCCGGAGAAATAATTTTTGGGTTTTAATTTTTCAATCGTGATATAACTTAGAACGCTCCTTATAGAATTTATTGCTCTCGTAAGCGTTCGCACGCCATTCATCGAGCTCATTTAGTTGCAGTTTTCTATTCTGAGCGGCTAAGTTAGCGTCGAGGTTTAAGAGTTTTAATTCCCAAAGTGTGTGGTGCTCCAGTTCTACGGGTAAATTGTCACGCTTTGTCATAGACTAATCAAAATGGAGTACAACCGGTAGCGGTTTTGTACACAGTACGATACGCGCATAACGCGTCGTCAAGCTTAACGGACCAATCTTTCCTATTAAGTGAAACGGTTTTTTCTAATATGCGTTTTATCTCTCGATTTACTACCTCAACTTGGCCACATGTTTACGGGTGGTAGGGGGTGGCAAGTTTGTGCGTGACTCCGTATTTAGCTAATGTTTTAGCCATTAGAGCGTTATAGAAATGCGTTCCCCTATCACTAACAATAGCGCGAGGCGTGCCAAAGCGAGAAAATTATTTTTTTAGAAAGGTAACGACGACTCGCGCATCGTTGGTGGGGAGAGCTTTCGCTTCCGCCCACTTTGATACGTAGTCGACCGCCAATATATGTATTTTTATAAGAAGGAGGTAGGGGGCCTATAAAATCTATGCCCCATAAATTGAAAACTTCGCATTCTAAAAACATATTTTGGGGCATCTCGTCTCGACGTGAGATGTTACCCGACCGCTGACAGCTATCGCATGCGCGCACAAAATTATCCGCGTCTTTGAAGAGAGTGGGCCAAAAGTAGCTCGCCTCTAGTGCCTTCCTAGCGGTCTGGTTGGCTTGATAGTGCTCCCCGGCAACGACGCCAAAAACTTGATGGTCGCGGAACAGAGACCGACTGTTGGTGGTTCGAAATGGTCAGATTCCGCGGGCCGAGTTAGAAGATCGAGTTTTCTAACGAGAGGAGGCAAGTGCACCTATCGCGAGTAGTACTCGGTATTCGGGAAAATACCGAGGTTATATTATTCTCGGGGACGCGTTGATTATATCTACTCTTCCAGGAACACTATTATCTTACTATCAGTAAGGTGGGATTTTTAGTTTAATTTGGAAAGAAAGAGAGCTGAATTTTACTAAGTTA
This sequence comes from Platanthera zijinensis, assembly GCA_039513925.1. Taxonomy (NCBI): domain Eukaryota; kingdom Viridiplantae; phylum Streptophyta; class Magnoliopsida; order Asparagales; family Orchidaceae; genus Platanthera; species Platanthera zijinensis. Next base: position 136,015,679 of record CM077078.1, on the reverse strand, counting down.
GTTCGATGACGGGTTAACGCTCGGAATAGAATCGGATTAAGACTAAAATAATTCTTAACAATTATTGAACTTTGTTTTTAAATTAATAAAAGGTACTTGGACGTGGAGGTTCCAAAAATATGAGCACACTTATCTCTAGGAATATTGCTCACCTGAACATTAAGACTATTCGACCGATCGTTAGACCGACGAAGGATTCCTCTTAATGTCCTCTTTACGCTAAGAACCCCGTTATTGGGTGGGGAACCCAATACGGTAGAACTACGCTCATCCTCTTTCGAGGGTATGTACGCAATTCTATTTACCCAAGGTGGATCGGTCCATACGTGTGCCCTTTCGGCGTTGCGTATGGATAACGGAAATAGAGCCAACACATCGATTATGTGGTCCTATGCGTCGTTAACCCGGGGAAAACCTTAAGTCCTTAAATTAAAATAAAAATAAAGTTCTTTAATTATTTCAAATCATTTTATATGTTCCAATGCTCTTCGATGCCGATGGCTAAAAGAGATTAGCCACTCATCGGTATGGGGGCGACTTTAAGGTTTTTAGTGAAACGTGAGTTTGAAATTTAGCACTAAGCAATTATAAGAGAAGACATAAAAAAAATAGAACATTTAGATATATTGAAGGGAAGATAACTGATGCAGGCACTCACGCTGTAACACCTCTACCCGTCAAGAAGAATATAATAGAGGGTCCGGCCGGGGCCCCACACCATATTCCACAAACAGGCGGAGACGCTACAAACTAATATCATAACCAACACATCCTAACACAGAGCATTCAAGCGGAAGTTTCACGGTTGAATCTTTGAACTCAAGATAAAGAACACTGTCAACTATAACATAGTAATGTATACAAACATCAAAAGAGTCTGGCCTTAAGGCCTTACAACAATTTCTCTTAACAAGAGTGTGGATTACAGACATCGGCACGCAGGCCGGCCACACATGAACAAAAGAAACAAAACAATGCCTTCGAGGGCAGCAACGCAGCTTGGGCTTCAACCCGCTAAGTCCCGCTCGGACCAGCACCTCCAGTACCTGTAAGAACCAATCCACCAAGCGGTGGCAAATAGGGCAATGGTCAGCATTCAGCTGACCAATTATAATGACCCTGCCCCTAGCACGGGGCAGTGGAATTCCATCCCTGCATAGCAATCATCCAATATGATATATAGCAATTCAAGCAAGACGTGCACGACCGCACAGTCACATATCACAAACGCTGGTACGACGGCCCGAAGTCCCGTGCACTAATGGCACTCTCGGGTGCACCGGAATCACCGGATCTCACCATTGAGCATTTAGTCCGGCACGCAGGCCCAAGACTCTCATTATGCCGCTGACGAAAGTCCAATGCCTTGGGGCTCTCATGTCCAGCCTACATAACGCAGGTACAGATCAGCCACCCCCCGTTGCTCAAATCGCCTTGCCCAGGACTTCACATATCTACCCCAAGGGACGTCACAACCCACCGCACATTCACGGGGAAGGGTTTTCCCTATGCAATGCAGGAAATAAGGACTTCACATGTCCGAGAAGGAAATCGTTACCCTAGGAACTCGCTTCGGAGCCATGGAGAGAAATTGAAACGGATGAAAGCCTTCACAGCAGCGTTGCCTTCGCAAATCCAAACTTGGCTCGCGATTTGGACCACCGTAGCACCACCGGCAGCCGGATTCCACTTCTTCTTCCTCACCTTGCTCTCACCTCTCTCTTAAAGTTAGAAAGAGAATATGAACTCAAAAATGAGCTTAGCCTTCTCCTTTCCCGGCCTTATCAGACCAGGAATGAGCCCCAGCCACAGGATCCTCTTTAAGGAAAATTAACGGCCATGATCTGCCTGAAAAAGACTATTTTTTGGCCTACACGGCCTGTGACACGCTCGTGTCACAGGCCGTGTACCCTTAAGCGGCACACACGGCACACACACCGACTGAAATCTACCAGAACACGGGCATCGACACGCCCGTGTCGAACCTGACATGCCCGTGTCAGTCATGTTATACGCCCGTGTCACCCCTGTTACACGGTACTCAACGAGCTCCAAAACCAACAGAGCAGTACACGGGTAGGCATACGCCCTCGGACATGCCCGTGTCAAATCTGACACGGCCGTGTTCAAGGCTTGGTTCCGGGCCGTGTACGTCTCTAACTCAGTTCGGCTATTTCTTGAGTGACACACTATGGGACATGCCTGTGTCCCAGGCCGTATACCCCTGACACTCCCTGGGACATGCCCGTGTCCCAGGCCGTGTCAAATAGCCTGCACCTCAAATCCAGTTTCGAGATTATTGGGGTGTTACACACGCACACTACAAAACCATAAAGAAAGTAAATAAAGCAATTCCTACTCGAATGAGTAGGGGGAAATAAATGCAAGTACAAGGCCTACTCAAAACTGAGAAGACGGTAAATTAAAGCAATGCGCCATTTAACTCTTAACGAGTAGGCGGAAATAAATGCATAAATAAAAAGAAACTAAGTTACAAAAAATGAAAATTACAAGTTCCACTCAAATGAGTGTGGGGTAAATTAAAGCAGAGCGCCGTTGAACTCTTAACGAGTAGGCCGAAATAAATGCTCACACGCACACACTCTATATAATTGAATAAAGCATTTAAAAAAAGCATGAAAAGTTAGTCTCAAACAATCACACACTCTACATAAATGAGTAAAGCAATAAGATTGCGAGTCCCGGCTCAAATGAGTGGGCAGGAGAATGAAAGTGATAAAACTATCCACATACACTCACACACACTAACATGAAATTAAAGGAGCATAATGAAAATCTACCCTCATACACTCACACACTCTTCAAAATAACACAAAATGAAAGTTCTTTAAAAATTAAAATGTTAACTTTTCTACCCTTAGAACATACCAAAAACAATTAAAAAGATGAAATAAAAATTGTTTGAAACAAAAGTTTTTGAATACAGGGTTTAAATCAAAGTTGCTGAAAAATTAAAACGTTTACATTTTCATCCATAAGATTTCGTAGAAGTGATTAAAAAGTTAAAAGAAAAATTAAAGGACCAAAACAGGTTTTACAATCCTAAAGCAAAGATAAGTAAAACAAAAACAAAAACACTTTAAAACCACTTTTACAACTTCATAGGAATGAAAATATAAGCCTTTAGAAAGTTTTAAATACAACTTGGATTCTTTAAAAAGTAGACTTAAACTAAATTTTGCCATTATAACGGCTCAAATTTTTTGATAAAAACCTAAAATAAAACCTATCATTACAACATATTGCATGAAAAATTAAGGCAAGTTACACTCATACACACACACACACTTTTCATAAAGATGAACAAAGCTAAACATAAGGATAAACAGGATGAAGAAAAGTGAAGCACCCAAATACACATTCATTCCATGTAGAGAGAGAAAGAGGAAAAACATTTTTTTTATTTTCATAACTTAAGCTATTACAAACTATTACAAAGCAAAAGGAAAAGCTAAAACAAACATAAGAAGGAAGAGAGAGAAAGTCTCCTTACATGAAATGAAGTGCACTAAGGCAGCCCACAAAACACACAAAAGTTTGGCTCAAAAAAGTGAACCCTTGGGCATTACTGAAAACTCTTATTTATAGGAAAAATTTCGGGTGTGACACGCCCTAAGTCACGGGCGTGTCGGTGGGCGTGTCACAGTTGCCATGTTTGACTTGGAGACTTTGGCGAGCAGGCGCCGTTCTGGATGGTTTGGGAAGGTGACACGTCATCGTCACAGGCGTGACCAGCATGTCACAGGCGTGACAAAAGGGCGTGACTGGCTATTTAGATGAATTGGTCCGTCGATTTGACGGCAAAGTTGACTCGGGGCTCCACGTGGAAGTCACTGGCGTGACCTGTATGTCACGGGCGTGACAGCAGGGCGTGTCACAGCTGGCAGTTCTGATCTCAGTATCGTTGACTGTTGAAAAAGCGTTGAGTGTCACCATTGACATGGGCGTGACAATCTTGGACACGGGCGTGACAGTCTTGGACACGGGCGTGACAGTCTTGGACACGGGCGTGACATGATGGCGTTGACTGCTGAACAATAAAATCGTTGAGTGTCGACCTTGTTGAAGTCGTTGAGTGCTTGTCACGGGCGTGTCGGGCAAGGTCACGGGCGTGATAGGTCAAATTTTGACTTTTTTTGAAAATTTTCTAAAAACAAAATAAACTAAGTTAGAAGTAAAATTTTACAAATATGAATAATTTATTGAAGTAAATTGACTAAAAACAAAGGAAATAAGTAAAAATTGACTTAACTAATATACCTAAAAATAGGTATAAATACAACTTATCATGATTTCCTACCCAAAACTCATCCAAATGAGTTGGAATTTTGTACAAGGCTAGTTTTTATAGCCAGCGAGCACTCACCAAAATTTGGGAGGGCTTGGAGGTCATTTGAAAACTTAAATAAATTACTCTAACTTTATTAAATTAAAACAAAAACCTTTGGCAAAGTATCTCCAAAAATTTCCATTTTTGGACAGCCTTTAGGTATGGCTAAGGTTAACCTCCTGCACAAATTTCAGTTCGTTTAGACAAGGGACGAAGAGTGGGCATTCATTTTAGTTTCTGCCCAACTCTAGGTACAGCCCCCACTAAAACTAGTGTTGCGGTCAAACCACTTACCAAAACGAGTTGAAATTAATTTTAAATTAATCTAGATTCAAAGGGCTACAACTTTTTTGACTAGCCATTTTTCCTAAATCGGCCTCTATGTGCCTAGTTTTGCAGCATCAATATGCATCTATTTAATGTATCTTTTCCTTATATAGTAAATACATAATTTTTATATTATAAAAAAATTTTTACGATGGCTATCGGTCGGCGGTGGTTTGGCCGCCGGTGGTGGCAGTTTCTGGCAGACCCGAAAATATATTTTTCATGGTTTTTCCATGAAAATGCGAGATAGGTCCGATTTCGTTGAGCACGGACTTCCTTTCTAAGATCCTCTGATCTACCCATAAAAGAAGAAGTATAGGAAGCCCTTGTTCGCGGTTTGGAGGCGAGATGAACGTCGGGTAGCCATTGCGCGGTGGTGGAATTGCCTAAATTCTCCTACAACAAGAACAACAACTCTAATCCTTTTGGTCAAGATTGTAAACTTCTCATCTTGCTCTATGGGGGCATTTATAGATCACCAAGTGGTGAGGGGAAAGGGTAAAACATTTAAGGCCATGAAGGTGAAATTCGGCCAGGGCATATCCCTTGTATTCAGCCACCTAGAGGCTGATTAAAACCCTTGGTCTCCTCTAAATAATGAGGGGAAGATGAATAAAGGCTTTGAAATCAATTGGAGAGGAACTCTTGCTCTCCCATGTCCATTAATGGCCTTCTCTCCCCTCTTTCTCTCTCTTCCTTATGGGAGAAATTCAATTCAGCCACTTTTATGGCTGGTTATGGTTATTAAACTCCTCAAAACTGATGAGGGAGAATATATTCAGCCCTTGGAATCAAATGGAGAGGCCCTTGGTCTCCCTTGGCTATGAATGATCCCTTTAAACCACTTTCTCTCTCCTCCATTAAAGGGTAAAATGGATTTATCTCTCTTCTAGTCATCAAAGACGAATTTGTTAGTCTCTCTAGCCTATTGGCAGCCCACTAATTCAGACTATTAATAAATTAGGAGGTGGTTAGCCCAATTGAAAAAGGGCTTGAGCTTGGGTTAGCCCATTTAGGCTAATTTGACCTATTTCAAGGATTGAGTTGACCTTGGTCAAATTGACAATTTGGGTTTACCCCAATAGGTCCTTGGTGACCCATTGGCTTCCCCTATGGTCTAGGTAGGGTTGGGTATTGTTGACTTGGCACCTTGGAGGTCACTTAACCCTTATTAAGGGCACTTTGACCACTTTGGGGCTAGAGTTGACTTGGGTCAACTTAGCCTCTTGTGTTGTCCCCAATGGATCTTTGGTGACCCATTGACCTCACTTAAGGTCTAGTAAGACTTAGGTAGGGTTTGTTTGGCATATTATGGGCACATTGCCCTTAGTTAGGGCACCTTGCCGAATTTAGGCCTATGGTGGTCTTCGGTCAGATTGACCACTTTGGGTTGATTTCAATGGACCCTTAGGGCTCTAATGGACCTTCCAATAGTTTAGGGATATTGTGGTGGGGTCATGGAGTCAAGGTGAAGCCCTATGGTCATCCTAAACTAGTGTTTAGAATTCTACTATTTGCAGACCATGGTGATCTCTACCTTCATGCCTAAGCTCACTTGGTCTTCATTGGCTTCTTAGGGTTTTATCATGACCTAGTCATGACAAAACTACTCCGAGTGGTCTGGCTGGAAATTTGATGTTACAAATCCCAATAAACAAAAACAATAATTTTGTCCTCGAAATTCAAGTTAGGCCTGCGGGGTTTCTACTAAGGGTAACTGCTTGTAACATCCCATAGGAAGTTGAATGTATACTTTACCCGGAGAGATCCGGTTCCTCCACTGCATTAGATTCGGTGGCTCTCAAGTATGCTCCTCCTTCCCATGGTTCGTATACAAGACCTTGACCAGTGGGACCTTCTTGTGCCGCAAGACCCGCACTATTGTGTCATCTATCCTGACCAGTTCATCTTGTTACAGATTGATCAAAATATATCAAGCCATATATGCCAAGAACCTGCTTTTCCGGCCATAGTAGAGCCATCCTGAGAAAGGAGATGTGTAATACATCGTGCAAACCCGCTCACTCTGACGGTAGCTCCAGCCTGTAAGCCAATGGGCCGATCTGCTCCTGGATCCTGTAACACCCCATATTCCATGGACTGAGCTTCTTCTGCCCACATACCCGCGAGACTTCTTACACTAGACGTATATTAAGGAATCATGGTCTCCATCTTGAGACTCTACTTGGAAATGTCACGCATCGTAATATTTGGCTGGTCTGCTCTGGGCCTCCAGCATCCTATCGTCAATTTGTCACACCCAGATGTCAGGGTTCTTCATAAATTTCGAGTCGAGTGCCTTTGGATCCTCATCTTAGATCCATGATAGTGGAATCATTTACCTTTGTACGAGGGTGGAGAGCTGTGTTAATTGTCGGCCGAGAGTCCAGATAAGCCTGGACTGACATTTTCTCCTTGGACATACATTATCCATCCTGATTTGACATGATCACCTTAAGCATACCATGATAATGGACTTCTACTTCCAAACTTCAAGAAATAACCATGGGAGTTTTCTCCTAGGTTGGGGTGACCCTAGCTTCCTCGGCCAGTCTATCCTCGATGTTCCCTTTATAATTATGCCCGGAGTGGGGATGAGGAATCCTGTGTATGAAAATCCCTAATTATACCCTCGAACATCTACTCCAACTTGGGCATTGGCTGTAATAGTACCCCAAAAACTCTTTCACATAGCCTACATCAACTGACGGACATTACCGTGCATCACCATACCCATGACACCTTTCTTCACTCCGAGGGTACATGTTCTGAGATACACCATACTTCCGATAATAAAACATAGCTATTAAATTTTTACCTTCTCAGATATCCTAGATCTTATAATCCGTCATCTAATTTTACATGATAATAGTTAATCCTCTAAATTACTGCATCTTATTACCATGTCATTGTCTTGGTAATGCTACAGGTCAACATTTCAAACAAGTTTTTACAAAATCTTATCTTCGCCCGAATAACGTTGACTTATATCGACTTTAACCTCAATATGTTTGTTACGCCGCATTCTCTAAATTAGGTCTAAGGTAACCCAAGCCAATACTAATTCATCCAATAAAAAAAGGACAAGTCCCCAATAAACAAAAGGTAAGCCCCCAATAAACAAAAGATAAGCCCCTACCTATCTTGGGCTAAGTATCTTTGATATTATCATGCTATATCCGTCCTAGTTGGGTGCACAATCCCTAGGGAATCAATCTTTAACTTGGGGTTCCACCCTGAAACCTGTTGATATACTCCATACTATAAACCCTCCGAGTCACATTTACGACAACCTTATCCGGGTCAACATGTTCCCAATCCCAACTGTGTCTCTTCTGAACTTCAATTCCTATCCAACCCTCGTTGTTTGTTGTGGTGGTTTTCTCCAGGTAATTTTGTTACTGGTACGAGGTTTGAGACTATGTTTCTTATACTATTCTAGTAATGGTTATTGGTCTCAATTCTCCTTAAAGCAATCCTACTAGTTTGAGTAATGGGCTGTAGGTTCACCTGAGTTTATGTCTTAGGTTGTAATTCTCGTGTTAAACTCCTCCTTTATTCTCTTTGGGTATCTTCTTACCTTAACAAAGTTCATAATGAAGGTCTATTTCTAACTAGGGCATTTTATAAGTTGTCATGGTTAGTCATTAGTCCATGTGGGTTGAGTCTAACTCGTTGGCTAGAGTACTATAAAATGAAATCTTCGCAGCCGGAGGTGTCCCCTGCTGGGGGTAAGGTTTACCACAGGCTACAAAGAAGAATTCCAATTAATGAAGAAGTGGACTTTCACCTGTGATTTCCCTTATGCGCACACCACTGCTTCCGCTGCTAGTTTGTCCTCAAACTAAACTCGCGTAGGGGTGACCCAGGGTTAGTGGACTTCTACTTTTCCGATCGAGGTTTGCTCTGATACCACTTGTAAGACCCTTTTTTTAACACCGGGGTCTTAGGCCCAAAACCGTCGCTTTGCAGTGACACCTTCACGCCCTGAAGGCTCATCACCAGAAAGCGCCGATTCTGCCGGCTAATTCGATAACAGAAAGGTAGAACAATAAAGTAAAAGCAAGTACACAGAAAAATCACATATCAGAAATAAAAGTCTCCACGAAGGGAGTGTCGATAGAATAATATATCAGAGTACTATAATACGGGCTTATGCCTGGTACATCATATCCTTACTACAAATCACTCATGCGGAAGCAAAAACAGAACATCTACTCAGGGTCGAGACTCACGGTCCCGGCTTTAGATCTCCGGAGCTAGACTACCCCATCTCCAAGCGCACCGGTCTCTGGGGCTGCTCCCCTGTGGTTGGCTCCACGATTCCCTAAAAATGATGCGGTTCGAAAACCATTAGTCATAAACACTAAGCCCTATCATCCCCTACCCCTTCCCTTATGGCTCCTAGGTACCGAGCGGAGAGGAAGAAAGGGAAGGACATGAAGGTGGAGATTAAATCAAAAAACATGTGGCAGCGGAACTAATCTAGCCATTCTATAATAAATAATGGCAATAAGACGAAATGTGGAAAGTAACCTTCACTTTTGTGAGAACACATAAGCCAAGGGGTCTTCTGCAAGGCTCCCATCGTATAAAAAGTCTTATACCAATTTATACGTTGGGGGTGTCGGTTATCAAACAACAGTATATATATATCAAAATTGACATAAATTTTAAACTTTCCCACACAAGCTTATCGACCAAGGGGTTGTTTTGCAAGTCCAAATGTATAAGCGTCCTATTCCACTTATACCTTAGGTATCAGGGGTTAAATACAATGATGATGTTATGACATGCAGGTGGGTATGAAGTGATCATGCAAGTGCAACCCACCCACCCGACTCTGTGTACACAAACCTTTAGTTCCGCTTTTTTGGAGCTGTAACCTCCCAGGATACCTCCGTAGTGGTAGACTGAAGCGGTGGGTTGGGCCTCGCCCACCTCTAAACCAGTAAATCACTACCGGTCAGACCTATCATACGCCTCAACGATTGGTGCATGAAGCGGACTCTTGCGTACTCTTGCCGGATGGCGCACCGGACTTCTGTTGGCAAAGTGCTAACCATAATTACCGAGTCAGAATATTGGCTTCGGTGCATCGACCCTCCAATATCGAAGACCCACCACCTTAATTTTCTTTCCTTTTATGCACATGCAAATTTACTTATTCAATAAAAAAACAAAAACCGAGTCGAAGCTCCCTAGACGAAAACGTCTGTCTCAAACAATCGAGCCGAAACTCCCCTGACCAAAACGTCCATCTCTTAACTAATCGAGTCGAAGCTCCCCGGACCATTCCGTCCGTCTCTTAACTAATCGAGCCGAAGCTCCCAACAATCTTACTGTGCTAACAGTGTTTGTGAAATGTGAGACCCTAATTACTAGGTTACTTTTTTCAGTTTGTTAATACAATTTACGTTAACCCAGGACTGCCCCCGGTATACCCCGTGAAGGGCTCTCAAAGGGCACTAGGAACTATGATGGTAGCTGAATCCCATCATTCCCTTTTGCAAGGCACTTATAATTATTGGTTGATTCCCTTTACCCATTCCTTTCTCTTATTACGATAGACTAACCTAGTGTGATTTTTAACCTTCCTCTCTTCGGGAAAGATGATCTTTCGTCGAACCCGAGCACTTCATAACTCTAGCCAACACCACTTCTCACTAACCTTCCAATCCTTATATGGTGAACACTTTCACATCCATCCAATTCAGCAGATTAACTAACTCCAACGTTGTGCCCCATCATATCCTATGACTGTTAACACAAATTGCTAATTGCAGACTATCTTATGCTTTATGTCGAATCGGATAAGAAATGATCCAATACTCAACCAAATGACCTAACTTATTTACTGGAGGTATAACATGATATAATTAGCCTATAATTAGAAAATTATAATTTTTCCTAATTTATCTGGCATTTAATTAATTTCCTCAAAAATTCCAATGGCTACCGGTTTGAACATGAACTACCCTAAGTACTCATGAAAGATGTCCAACAAAATTATTATAAATATTATGTTATCTTAATATGGTAAATCCAAAGTATCACAATTTTTCTATCATCAAAAGGGCACTAAAACTATTTTAGCAATATTTTCTATCTTTCATTGTTTATGATTCAAGTACAGAGAATATCCATCCAAAAATTATAAATTAATTATACTATGCAGATACAACCTTAAAAATAGTATTGACCAAGTTTCATAATTTTTCAGCAAGTATTATTTTCTGAATAAATTAATTATCAAAAATCTCCATAAGGTGCACTTGTGAAGAAAGTGCCGTAACTAAGATTCTAAAAATCATGAATAAATGTCTAAAAGCATATAATGGCCTGAAAGTCTCAATTCCTAAGCCTCATAATTTTTTAACATCAACATCATCCATAATTAAATTTTAAACCATAAAAACCCTTTTTAACATTTGTGAATGAAGTACTAGATTTACTCAACTAAAAATTATACAAAAATTCAGGAGCAACCATTCGGATTGAAAACTTTTACTTCCAAGATTTCATGGGATTTCTTGAATAGAAAGATCTAAATAATTAAAACATCAATTAGGGCTATAACAAACTTTACAAATGAAGTGCGAGAGATAAACATCATAAAATTCCAGTAAAATTGATATAGGTTCTACCAATTTCAAAACTCACTCTACCCGAGTTTCACAGCTTTTAGGTAATGTATAGTAACTGGTTTTACTTATTTGAGATTTTACCCCTAAACTAAGGTTAGGGTTTTGAGGTATCTACCTATCTCCAAATCCTCCGAGATTCCATCCAGATGATTTATATTATTCTAACGTCGACTCTACCGAATTTCAAGGCAATATGAGGCCATTTGCCCCCATGTCCTTCACAACCCTCAAAACCCTCCCTTTTTGTTTTGAGTTCGGATCCTTGGGTAAATCAACCCTAAAAAATTCCATTTTTCTCCAAGTTGGTTATATTAACGCTTATAAGTAGAGGGTCAAAATATCAGCCTCTTTTGAGGTGATTTGACCATTCCAACCTCTTAGTGTACTTTTTACTCAAAAATGCCGCAATAATGCCTAGTTAAAGATAGGTGATTTCTTACTCAAAACTCATCTAAATTAGTTGGAATTTTGTACAGAGCTAGGTTTTATAGCCAGGGACCACTCACCAAAATTTGGGAGGGTTTGGAGGTTATTTGACCACTTAAATAAATTACTCTAACTTTATTAAATTAAAACAAAAACCTCAGGTAAAGTGTCTTCAAAAATTTCCATTTTAGGACAGCCTCTAGGTATTCTTAAGGGTACCCCCGTGCCCAAATTTTAAGTCGTTTAGACAAGGGACGAAGAGTGGGCATTCATTTTAGTTTTAGCCCAACTCTAGGTACAGCCCCCACTAAAACTAGGGATGCGGTCAAACCACTTACCCAAACGAGTTGAAATTAATTTTAAATTAATCTAGGCTCGAAGGGCTACAACTTTTGTGACTGGACATTTTTCTTAAATCAGCCTCTATGTTCCTCGTTTTGCAGCATCAATATGTTCTCATTTAATGTATCTTTTTGTTATATACTAAATACATAATTTTTATATTATAAAAATGTTTTTACGATGACTATCGGTCGGCGGTGGTTTGGTCGCCGAAGGTGGCGGTTTCCGACAGACCCCAAAATATATTTTTCATGGTTTTTCCATGATAACACAAGATAGGTCCGACTCCGTTGAGCACGAACTTCCTTTCTAAGATCCTAAGATCTACCCATAAAAGAAGAAGTAGATAAGGACCTTGTTCGTGGTTTGGAGGCGAGATGAATGTCGGGTTGCCATGGCGAGGTAGTGGCATTGCCGAACTTCTCCTACAACAAGAACAACAACTCTAATCCATTTGGTCAAGAATGTAAACTTCTCATCTTGCTCTAAGGGGGCTTTTATAGATCACCAAGTGGGGAGGGGAAAGGGTAAAGCATTTATGGTCATGAAGGTGAAATTCGGCAATGGCATATCCCTTGTATTCAACCACCTAGAGACTGATGAAAAACCTTGGTCTTCTCTAAATAATGAGGGGAAGATGAATCAAGGCTTTGAAATTAATTAAAGAGGAACTCTTGCTCTCCCATGTCCATTAATGGCTTTCTCTCCCCTCTTTCTCTCTCTTCCTTATGGGAGAAATTAAATTCAGCCACTTTTATGGCTATTTATGGTTATTAAACTCCTCAAAACAGATGAGGGAGAATATATTCAGCCCTTGGAATCAACTGAACAGGCCCTTGGTCTCCCTTGGCCATGAATGGCCCCTTTAAACCACTTTCTCTCTCCTCAATTAAAGGGTATAATGGAGTTTTCTCTCTCCTAGTCATCAAGGACGAATTTGTTAATCTCCATAGCCTATTGGCAGCCCACTAATTCATACTATTAACTAATAAGGAGGTGGTTAGCCCAAATGGAAAAGGGCTTGAGCTTGGGTTAACCCATTTAGGCTAATTTGACCTATTTCAAGGATTGAGTTGACCTTGGTCAAATTGACCATTTGGGTTGACCCCAATGGGTCCTTGGTGACCCATTGGCTTCCCCTAAGGTCTAGGTAGGGTTGGGCATGGTTGAATTGGCAATTTGGAGGTCACTTGACCCTTAGTAAGGGCACTTTGACCACTTTGGGGCTACAGTTGACTTGGGTCAACTTAGACTCTAAGGTTGTCCCCAATGGGTCCTTGGTGACCCATTGACCTCACTTAAGGTCTAGGAAGACTTAGGTAGGGTTATTTGGGCCTATTAGGGGCACATTGCCCTTAGTTAGGGCACCTTGCCCAATTTAGGCCTATGGTGGTCTTAGGTCAATTTGACCACTTTGGGTTGATTTCAATGGACCCTTAGGGCTCTAATAGACCTTCCAATAGTTTAGGGATATTGTGGTGGGTTCATGGAGTCATGGTGAAGCCCTATGGTCATCCTAAACTAGTGTTTAGAATTCGACAATTTGCAGACCATGGTGATCTCCACCTTCATGCCTAAGCTCACTTGGTCTTCATGGGCTTCTTAGGGTTTTGTCATGACCTAGTCATGACAAAACCACTCCTAGAGCTCTAGCTTGAAATGGGATGTTACATACAAAATAGTTGATACTTTTCACAATGCGTATCAATATTTTATTATTACTCAAAAATGGAATCACGGTGAATCTTCCGGTCACGCGTAGGAAGAAAGTAGGCAGGCCACTAAGGTGAGCTTTGCCAAAGACCCTGGCTCAGGATCACCTCCAAAGGAATCCACCAATATCGGGGACCATACACTTGCCCGTTTACACTCTCTACACGGTACAAGTTCGACTCAAGCGCGAATCCGTAGGACTTTAGGGTAAGAGATGTGGCTTGGGTTTCAGTGAGGTAAACAAAGATAAACAGGAAGGCTATGCACCTAACCCAAAGAAGCTATTATAAAAAGAATCCCACTACTGAGCAAAATACACACGGGTACACAACAGACCAAGACTTAACTTTTAACATATGGGTGTGTGCACCGCCTACCCCAAATACAATCGCATCTCCAATAGGGTTTTCAATCATACTTTTTCTTTTTCCTTATTTTTTTTACTTTTCATTTTCACATATTTTTTTTCAAATCATTTTCTTTTATTTAAACAGTTTCAGCAAATAGAAGCTTTGGAGCACGTCCACAAATTCACATGTAATATCACCACATCAACACCCCAAAATGAAAATGCAAAACACTAAAGCTCAACTTGGGTGTGCCACTAGGATCGACTATGAGGCTTTGGTGAAATAAAGGTGGAGCTGAATCAAAGGAAGGGGTAGGCACAATGGGGCTAGTGAGGATTAGACGTTAGGAGCGGTACAAAGCTCAACCGGACCAAAATGATGGACTATATCACACTCTCGCTTGACTAACCATGCACTAATGATTCGAGAGTAGCTTGGGGCAAGTTCTTAGACACCGAGAAAGATGATCCTTCCTCCCGACTCGAGTAAAACGAGTCTAGTGACGGCTACACACATCCCTACATCACTGTTCGATTCACACCGGATTCACAAATTTTTTAGTATAATAAAAAGTCTTCACACAATATGAAAAATATAAAACTATAAGCATACAGAAAAACTAAATCTACTCCAATTTATATGCGAGACGAGAGCACTCGACTAGGAGCACTACAGGAGTCAACATTTTACTTTATCTCACAATCCTATGCAAGCACAATAATTTTCCCAAATCATACAAAAGAAACGAGTTTAAGTCGCAGCACGCTAACAGCTAAGCACGCGCTCATGTGGGTCAGTGGTGTGTGATGCAATGAACTAATCAAAATAAAAACAATAAAAGCTTCTAGTATGCAAATGAAATGTGCGCATGCAAAAGGTAACAATACTGACTCTCCCCTAAACTTAAACTAAACTACACAGCATATGATATAGACATTTAAATCAAATAGAGATAATGGAAGAGGTTGCCCAATGCTCAGCTAGTGAGCATACAAGAAGATGCGTGAAAAATTAAAAGAAGGTCCGCCATACAAAGAATCATAACCCCTCCAAAATGAATTTGCCAAGAATACCTGCAGGAGTGAGCTCCGAACAAACAAAAGAAAAATAGACAAAATACAAAATAATTCTAAAACGAAAATAGACATGAAAATAAAAAACCGAAAATGTAAGATAACTACTGGGGTTATTGTCATCCCAACACGACTTATTAAATTATTTACAATTCAAGCTAATGGGCCTATGAAAAGAAAAGTGCACAGGTATCTGGCCTAATATCCGTTGCGGTAACGAGTACCGATATGGAGATAAAGCAGTTACCCTATTACCTACATAATAATACATGCTCAACACAGGTAGAGGAAATAGGAAGTAAGAAGAGGAGGAGCACTGGTCCTCACTCTTCTCACCACAGAAAATATCCTTGCCCAGCTACGTATTGTATACACGGAGACAGCAGGAGGAGAAAGTAATCAATGGAGCTTCCTCAACAGAGGAGGAATCAACCTCCTCACAAAAGAGGATGCTATCATCGATGACTCGAGAAGAAAGCTCCAATTCCTCCTAAAGCACCTGCGAAGACTCAACCCGCACGGGCTCAGATATAGAAAGTGGAACAAGAAATAAAGAAGATGAAGAACTAAAATAATTAGCAATAGGGGGAGTGGTCCCGGTCTTACTCCCAGCGAGATCCAAACATAGATTATCATCGGTATCATACGAGTCGTATCGTGGGGAATCCGAGAACTCGAGGTCCACGGTTGTAAGGGGAATGACCTCGTCTAATAAAGAGGTGCAAACCTCCGCATCGGAAAGGGAATATTCCTCATCCCACCTTGGTGCAACTTCAGGAACCGAATCATCCAAAAATAAGGCATCATCAGCCGACTCACAAGAAAAAGGTGTAAAAAACTCAGGAAAAAATTGCGGAGGGGCGAAGCTACTCTAAAAATCAAGCACTGAATGAGCAGGCATCCACACAAAAACATCCGCAGACACTACCTCGTCGATAGGAATAATCTCTGCTTCCCATATAGGAGCTCCCATGGATTCCTGATCCTCTTTTTACTGGCTAACATTAGAGTGATCGTCATCACTCAAGCAAGCTTGTAAAAAGGGACCGAGGGACCCATGATAGATCTGTATGTAGCGAGAGATTCTTCGGTAATCTCAACGAGCAAAGAACGAGCAAGATGCGCTATATCAATCTATGGGCCAGGAAACACCCTAGTAGGCCTGTCCAAAACAGTCTTCCGTGAACGGGAGGTTGTTGCGCACATGCCCTCAGAGGGAGAAGACTCGCACAAGAGAGGGCAATCCTTCACCATGTGGCCTACAACTTGACATAGTACACATCGAATACAATGCTCGACATTCATATCAGCCTTGACATCGATGCATCGGCCCAAAGAGTCAATTAGACTACACTCGGCTATGGAATACATTGCGAATAAAAAAAATTAACAAAAAGTGCTACACAACTATAATAAAAATAGCACGGATCTGCTATCGAAACCAAAAAGCAGAAAAAGGCAAAAAGAAATTGTTGGGTATTGTATCCACAATGCACCTGATTTGAAGAAGCCCCTGAACAAGTTAAGGTAAATAGACAATGTATTTGATGAAATATTTCTAGTGGTGCTTGCAGTTATTCCATGCTAAGTACACACTAATGTCAGGGTGCAGTGGGTCAATATACACGGGTCTGTGCAACGTAATCCCTCGTTGAGCAGATCAGTGTGTTGGCCTACGTGTACTCTCTCTATTGGGGTGTACTTAATTTCAAGTACAGGGCTATGATAAAGCAAGAGCAGACAAGGAGCAAGGATGGGCCAAAGACCTGCTCACGGGTGGAAAGACGAGAATTCGTCTAAGTATAATTCGTCGAGAATCACTAAGTGATTCTCGCCGATTCGTCGAGAATCACTAGTGATTCTCGACGAGTCGACAAGAATCACTAGTTGATTTTTGCCGGGTTGGGCCGGCTGTCGCGATGCAGTCAGAAAAATCATCTAAGGCAGAATCGTCGAGAATCACCAAGTGATTCTCGCCGATTCGTCGAGAATGACTTTGCATTCTCGACGAGTCGGCGAGAATCCAAGGTGATTCCCACCGATTCTCCCCGGCCTCTATAACCTGTGCTGCCAGAATTCTCTAAGTAGAATTCGGCGAGAATCGTAAGTGATTCTCGCCGATTCGTCGAGAATCACTCACGATTCACGCCGAATTTGACTTGGGCATTTTTCCAAGTCTGTATGGACCGGTCGACGTTATCTGCGAGATTTTGAACCGGACTTCGGTCTTTCTGCTGGTGGGGCCCACAACGGTCATCTCTTGACCTAGTGTATAAATACTCTAGTATTTGTGTACAGTAACAGGGACAGAAGACATACGAAAGAAAGCGGCCGACGAAACCCTAATCTCGCGATCTTGCTCCGCCTCCGTCGCCGCATGTTGTGCAAAACAGGGCTTCGAAGAAAGTAAAGCAGCCGAACTAGCAATCCAATGAGGCAAGTATACCTATCGAACTGTAGCAAGGCGACAAAAAGTGTCGTATTGAAATCCGGGAACTGTTGAATAAACTTACTCACACGAAGACTATTATTTTATCGAAAAGAAAACTGTGTTGAGAAACTAATTGCAATAAAGGACTGAAACTATGAAATCGAAGAGTACTCGATCAAGAATCACTTCGACAAGAGTTAGCTAAGAAATGCGATAACACTAAACCTAAACTTAATAGAATGAAAGGCCTTGACCGTGGAGATTCCTGAATTTTAAACACGCTTCTCTCGAAGTCGTGCCCAACTGAGTTTACGAAGGTCTGACTGACTTTCGTCTAAATCGGAGGCCTAAAACTCGCTTTACGCGGTGAATCCCACTATTGGATTTTACTCCAATCCGGGAGATTTGGACGTCTGCCTCTCTCGAGGGGTGCGTACAACTCCCTTAACTCTTGAATGCTCACTTCGTTCTATTGGCCTCTCGGCTAACCCAGAACGAAAGCAGAGGCAAAAATATATATATCGATGATATATCTTCTGCCTGAGATAAATCAAGAGTAATCCAAGGTGATGACTCTAAAAAGAAAAGGTAAATCTCAAGGCATCATAACTTAATCGCTCGAACCTCAGATCATCAAGATCGAGTACAAGGAGGATTAGTTACTCATGGTATAGAGGAAGAAAATGATATTTAGACTTTGAAAGATAACAGCGAGCAGAATTGAAAGAGAAAGACAAACTATTTTATTTCTTAGTGGTGCGTTAAAAGGCGGGCATACATGTACTATTAAGAAAGCTTCCAAAAATAGTATGAATATGATAAGAGAATAATACAGAAAGGCTATAAGCAATTGCATAAGAAGTAACTAATTAAAAAGCTTGTAAAGAGAAAACTTGAACACTAAATAGCAGCACAGCAGCACCTTTTCTCTCCCAATCGGGCTTCCAAACACTAGAAGATGATCCCTATTTATAGAATTTTTTTGGGCTGGGTCATGCCCTATGACACGCCCATGGAGGGCGTGACCATAGGGCGTGTCTGATTCGGTGCGACATCTGGAGCATTGGCATTTAATTCTGGCGCGGTTGCTGAGTTATACGCCCATCAAACACGCCCCTGGATGGCGTGACATATGGACGTGTCGGATTCGGCGCGTTGAAATTGAGCTCGGTACTGACTTCTCGGGACTTGGCGGTTCACGCCTGTCAGACACGCCCACGTAGGGCGTGTCAGTGGGCGTGTCAGTGGGCATGACAACTAGGTACTGGTGGAGATTGACTTCGGACCGGCGGCTTCATTCCACTGGGTTACATGCCCTTGGTACACGCCCGAGGAGGGCGTGACCAGGGGGCGTGTCGCAGCAAAATCTGGCAAAAACCTGAAAAACAAAAAGAAACATGTTAGTGATGAAATTATATACAAAAAGAGGTCAAAAAATGAAAATACAAGACATGGTTTATGTATTAAAACCTAAAGGTACTCTAATAGTTTAGGCTACAAAACGTATCATCAAATTCCCCCAAGCTTAAGTTTTGCTTGTCCCCAAGCAAATATATAAAAACTAGATTATCATGAAAGTGACTAATCAGAAGTTCTAATTATGTTATCACAAGTACTATGCGAAATTCTAAGTAGGGAGAAGGAGAAACGTAAACCTAAAATAATTTATTTAATCATGGTTTAATTTTTTATAAACTTTACTTAACAAAAATAAATCATCCAAATTTTAACAGAATTCTTTAAGCAATTCAAACAAAGCCACAAAATGAAAAACAAATTGAAATGTTACTTGATCTTAAGAGGCATTTTATACCAAAATTAAACAAGAACAATAATCTATAATTCAAATCAAGACTTTACTAGTCTACTATTTTTCTTGCTTAGCTCCGAAGAAAATCTAGGGGCATGAATCAGCAGGACTTTATAGGACAAAAATGTTTGGTTTAGGCATAAAATTAGGAATGGAATCCAAAGATAAACATGAAGGCTTAAAATTTTGCTAAACCAAAATGAAGAGCTTCAAAATAAATGGAATGTTAGCTTCTCCCTCTTTATATTCCGTGTTTTTGTGTTTTTTTTTTCAAAAAGGCCATCATTTTATATATATATTGAATTGGCCAACCAACCGTAAACATTTCTTCTGAGCATCTTTTTTTTTTTCAAAAAGGCTTTCCACAAATTCTAAAATAAACTTATCACAATATGAAATTTATGAAG